>WNWK01002683.1:0-199078 GCA_009830355.1 Cherax destructor
GTGTTTTGGGAGATTCTGAAGAGAAGCTGCAGAGGTTGGTGGATGAATTTGGTAGGGTTGTAAAAGAAGAAAATTGAAAGGAATATAGGAAAATAAGGTATGAGGATAACAAAAAGAATAGGTGACGGTTGGCTATCAGATTGGAGGGAGAGAGTATGGAGGAGGTGAATGTATTCAGATATTTGGGAGGGACATGTGGCGGATGGGTCTATGAAGGATGGGTGAATCATAGAATTATGAGGGGAAAAAGGGTGAGTGGGACTTCGGAGTCTGTGGAGACAAAGAACCTTGTCCATGGAAGTAAAAAGGGAATGTAAGTATAGTTATACCAACGCTCTTATATGGGTGTGAAGATGGGTGATGAATGTTGCAACGAGGAGAAGGTGGAGGCAGGGAGATTATGTCTGAGGTCATTGTGGGTGAATTATGAAATTCGGAGTTTGGAAATTAGGAGGAGGTGGGGATTCCAAAACGATTGTCCAGAGAGCTGAGGGGGGTTGTTGATGGTTTGGACAAGAGAAATGGAACGAGACAGAGTGACTTCGGAGTGTATAAATCTGTAGTGGAGGGAAGGCGGGGTAGGGGTCGGCCTAGGAAAGGTTGGAGGGAGGGGTAAAGGAAGTTTTGGGGAGGGGCTTGGTTTCCAGCTAGCATGGTGAGCGTGTTTGATAGGAGTGAATGGATGCATAGGGTTTTTTAATACTTGATGCGTTGGAGGTGAAAAGTAACATTTAGAAGGGATTCGGGGGAAACCGGCAGGCCGGACTTGAGTTTGGAGATGGGAAGACAGTGCCGGCACTTGAAGGAGGGTGAAATGTTGCAGTTTTATAACTGAGGTAAAGCACCCTTCTGGCAAGACAGTGATGGGTGAATGATGATGAAAGTTTTTCTTTTTCGGGCCACCCTGCCTTGGGGGGGAATCGGCCGATGTGTTAATAAAAAAAAAAAATATATATATATATATATATATATATATATATATATATATGTCGTGCCGATTAGGTAAAACTGGTCAATTAGCAAGAACTCATCAAAAATTAAGTCCTTTCTAAAATTTTCTCTTATACGTTTAAAGATATATTTTTCATTTATGTTAATGTAAAATTTATAATTTTGTACCAAGAGAAACTTTGAAAACCTACCTAACCTTATTACAACAAACGCAATTTAATTTAGCCTAACCCAACTAAATATATTTTAGATACGTTAACATTAATTTAATAATAAACAAACACAATGAAATATATTTTTTCGTTATGTTCAGAATGATTTTGGCGAAATTATTGCATACCAAATTTTCACTTGTCTTATATGGCAAGGTGAGCGTTGCTATTTAAGCCAAAATCGCAAGTTTTACCTAATCGGCGACAATATATATATATATATATATATATATATATATATATATATATATATATATATATATATATATATATATTCGTGCCATTAGGTAAAACTTGGTCAATTAGCAAGAACTCATCTAAAATTAAGTTCTTTCTAAAATTTTCTTAATACGTTTAAAGATATATTTTTTCATTTATGTTAATGTAAGAATTTATAATTTTGTACCAAGAGAAACTTTGAAAACCTACCTAACCTTATTACAACAAGCGCAATTTAATTTAGCCTAACCCAACTAAATATATTTTAGATACGTTAACAATAATTTATTAATAAACAAACACAATGAAATATATTTTTTCGTTAGGTTCAGAATGTTTTTTGCGAAATTATTGCATACACAAATTTTCGCTTGTCTTATATGGCAAGATGAGCGTTGCTATTTAACCCAAAAATCGCAAGTTTTACCTAATCGACGACAATATATATATATATATATATATATATATATATATATATATATATATATATATATATATATATATATATATGTCGTGCCGATTAGGTAAAACTGAATTAGCAAGAACTCATCTAAAATTAAGTCCTTTCTAAAATTTTCTCTTATACGTTTAAAGATATTTTTTTTTCATTTATGTTAATGTAAGAATTTATAATTTTGTACCAAGAGAAACTTTGAAAACCTCCCTAACCTTATTACAACAAGCGCAATTTAATTTAGCCTAACCCAACTAAATATATTTTAGATACGTTAACATTAATTTAATAATAAACAAACACAATGAAATATATTTTTTTGTCATGTTCAGAATGATTTTGGCGAAATTATTGCAAACACAAATTTTCACTTGTCTTATATGGCAAGGTGAGCTTGCTATTTGCCAAAATCGCAAGTTTTACCTAATCGGCACACATATATATATATATATATATATATATATATATATATATATATATATATATATATATATATATATATATATATATATATATATATATATATATATTTTTGTCGTGCCGATTAGAGTAAACTAGTCAATTACAAGAACTCATTTAAAATTAAGTCCTTTCTAAAATTTTCTTTTATACGTTTAAAGATATATTTTTTCATTTATGTTAATGTAAGAATTTATAATTTTGTACCAAGAGAAACTTTGAAAACCTACCTAACCTTATTACAACAAGCGCAATTTAATTTAGCCTAACCCGACTAAATATATTTTAGGTACGTTAACATTAATTTAATAATAAACAAACACAATGAAATATATTTTTTTCGTTATGTTCTGAAAGATTTTGGCGAAATTATTGCATACACAAATTTTCACTTGTCTTATATGGCAAGGTGAGCGTTGCTATTTAAGCCAAAATAGCAAGTTTTACCTAATCGGCACGACATATATATATATATTTTTTTTTTTCTTTTCAACAAGTCGGCCGTCTCCCACCGAGGCAGGGTGACCCAAAAAGAAAGAAAATCCCCAAAAAGAAAAAACTTTCATCATCATTTAACACTTTCACCACACTCATACATAATCACTGTCTTTGCAGAGGAGCTCAGATACTACAGCTGAGAAAAGTCCCTCCCAGCTGTCACTATCTCAGACCCCTCCTTTAAAGTGCAGGCATTGTACTTCCCATTTCCAGGACTCAAGTCCAACTAAATCAATTAACTGGTTTCCCTGAATCCCTTCACACAATGTTACCCTGCTTGCTGGAAGTCCAAGCCCCTCGCCCACAAAACCTCCTTTACCCCTTCCCTCCAACCTTTTCTAGGACGACCCCTACCCCGCCTTCCTTCCCTACAGATTTATACGCTCTCCAAGTCATTCTACTTTGATCCATTCTCTCTAAATGACCAAACCACCTCAACAACCCTCTTCAGCCCTCTGACAAATACTTTTAGTAACTCCACACCTTCTCCTAATTTCCACATTCCGAATTTTCTGCATAATATTTACACCACACATTGCCCTTAGACAGGACATCTCCACTGCCTCCAGCCTCCTCCTCGCTGCAGCATTTGCAACCCATGCTTCACACCCATATAAGAGTGTTGGTACCACTATACTTTCGTACATTCCCTTCTTTGCCTCCATGGATAACGTTTTTTGTCTCCACAGATACCTCAATGCACCACTCACCTTTTTTCCTTCATCAATTCTATGGTTAACCTCATCCTTCATAAACCCATCTGCTGACAATCAACTCCCAAATATCTGAAAACATTTACTTCTTCCATAATCCCTCTCTCAATGTGATATCCAATTTTTCTTTATTTAAATCGTTTGATACCCTCATCACCTTACTCTTATCTATGTTCACTTTTAACTTTCTACCTTTACACACACATATATATATATATATATATATATATATATATATATATATATATATATATATATATATATATATATATATATATATATATATATATATATATATATATATATATATATATATATATATATATATATATATATATATATATATATATATATATATATATATATATATATATATATATATATATATATATATATATATATATATTGCAAACAAATTCTCAATAAAATCTCAATCATATTTCCTGAAAATGTGACCGAGAGTTCATGAAAGTCATTATCAATGTTACTTTTGTAACGGCCGTTAAATATATTACATATTTTCTCTACGCTGAAAATAATCACTATTCGCAATAGATTTAAACTTCAGTGTCAATTTTAATTAATTATTGTTAACTTCTATTGACTACTTCATTGTAGAAAACTTGTTAAATATACGCTGTTCTTCATTGTATTTATTGTTATTATTTACAAGCATACCTTCTAAACTTTCAACATTTTAGACTACCTATCAAACTACCTTGGTTATTACACTAAAAGGCTTTGTTGCTATTATGCTACTTTGTCTAACAACTACCTTGCTTTATGAACAACTACCTTTCCTATGAAAGTCTTCTCTACTAAGCTACCTAGCCTATTAAACTACCTTGACTAACAACTTCCTTTCCTTTATAACTGCTCTGCTAATAAATAATCTATTAACTTCCTTCAATATTAAATTACCTTGCCTATTTACAATACTATTAAACAATTTTATCTTTTAAACTAATAAGAACATCTTCATTGCAAATGGAAATTTCATTAAGTGAATATCTTAAATTGTTAATACTCTTACCATCACTCCCTTTGCCTCAAGCTTCCAACACATAAGCCTGTGTTATTGCCATCTTAATTATATAAGCTTGTTTCCAATGCTCATTACGTTGGGTTCTGTCCAGAATGTTGTGTCATGATGACTGGGAGGTTTTTAAGAAGGAATAGATTCACTCAGTGGGGATTTCCTCGAAGTCATAATTCGAGGTATGTGTATTATATATATATATATATATATATATATATATATATATATATATATATATATATATATATATATATATATATATATATATATATCAAGACAACCACTATGAAAAAATAGAAGAATTCCAAGCGCTTTCGTGACTACTCACATTATCAAGGAACTATAAAAGGAAACATGACAAGAAGGCT
Source organism: Cherax destructor (assembly GCA_009830355.1). Lineage (NCBI taxonomy): Eukaryota > Metazoa > Arthropoda > Malacostraca > Decapoda > Parastacidae > Cherax > Cherax destructor. The sequence continues at coordinate 4,914 of WNWK01002683.1, forward strand.
TATAAAGGGGCAGAATACACCTCACAGTCACATCACACTAACAAAGACGACACCTCACAGTAGCGTAACAACGCACGACTCTGTGAAGAGGAACATAAGAAAGGACCTGAAACTCTTCCCAAGAATTAAGATTAGTTCAATTTATCATTAAATTCTTCCCAAATTTTATTAATTATAAATGAATCCAATTTATATAAACCAAAAGAAATATTCATATTATTTTCAAAACTGCTTTTAATGAAACATGATTATATTATATTCCTCTCAACCATGGACTTGCTTGATACAACCTTCTCAGCATTTTGAAAATCAATTGGATGGTTAAAGTCTCTCACATGAATAAATAGAGCATTAGAATCTTGTCCAGTTCTAATGCTATATTTATGTTGTTTTAATCTTAGTTCAAGACTTTTACCAGTTTGACCATAATAAACTTTATCGCATATTTTACAGGGAATCTTATAGACACATCCGTCAGCATTTTGGGGGGAATTTTTTATCAAAAGTCTTTTTACTGTATCAAGATTTTTAAATACAACTTTGATATTAAAATTCTTAAGAAAGGAAGGCATATCAACCAAGTTTTCATGGTAAGGGAGAACCAACATATTTTGGTTGAATAAGGTTGGTTGTCCCTTTTGGATTGTAAAAAGTATTCCTAGCTATTTTAAAAGATTTATCAATTATGTTTCTTGGATATTTTAAATCATTAGCTATTTCATAAATTTTAGAGATTTCTTCATCTATGAACTCTGGACTACAAATACGTAAAGCTCTCAAAAACATTGAAGAAAAAACAGACACTTTAACTCTATCTTGATGTGAAGAGTAATAGTGTACATAGGAACAATTATTTGTAGGTTTTCTGTAAATTTTGAATTTAAAATCAATGTTACCCTTAATAATAAACACATCTAGGAAGGGCAATGAGTTATTTACTTCGAATTCAACAGTAAAATTTATAGAATGAGCTAAGCTATTTAATTTAACAAGGAAATGGTTTATGTCTACATTCTTAGGCATAAGGCACAAAATATCATCAACATATCTATACCACTTAGCTCTGTTGGGAAGGATAGTGTTAAGCAATCTTGTTTCGAAAAATTCCATATATAAGTTACTAAGAACAGGTGAAAGAGGATTTCCCATTGCCATACATAAGAACATAAGAAAGGAGGAACACTGCAGCAGGCCTGTTGGCCCATACTAGACAGGTCCTTCACATTCCATCCCACTAACAGAATATTTGTTCAACCTAATTTTCAATGCTACCCAAGAAATAAGCTTTGATAATTTTATTTACTCATGTGCAATTCCCACTCAAATCCAACCCCTTTCACTCATGAATTTATCCAACCTAAATTTAAAACTACCCAGGGTCCTTGCTTCAATAACCCTACTAGGCAGACTGTTCCACTCATCAACTACCCTATTTCCAAACCAATACTTTCCTATATCCTTTCTAAATCTAAACTTATCTAACTTGAATCCATTATTGCGGGTTCTCTCTTGGAGAGATACCCTCAAGACCTTATTTATATCCCCCTTGTTAATACCCACCATCCACCTGAATACCTCGATCATATCTCCCCTCATTCTACGTCTTACAAGTGAATGTAATTTAAGGGTCCTTAATCTTTCTTCGTAAGGAAGATTTCTAATGCTATGTATTAATTTAGTCATTCTACGCTGAATGTTTTCTAACGAATTTATGTCCATTCTGTAATATGGAGACCAGAACTGAGCTGCGTAATCTAGGTGAGGCCTTACTAATGATGTATAAAGCTGTAATATAACCTCTGGACTTCTGTTGCTAACACTTCTTGATATAAATCCCAGTAATCTATTTGCCTTATTACGTACGCTTAGGCATTGCTGTCTTGGTTTAAGGTTGCTGCTTACCATCATCATTAAATACAAATTTTGCATCAACAATACAAAGTTTAATAAGTTTAATGATAGTAGGAACTGGCAATGGTAAATCATAATTGAAATCATTTAAATCAGTCAAGGTGCTTAATTTATCAACTAAATCTAAGTTGTTTTTAACATTAAAATTATAAATTTTTCCAATAATTGGGCTCAAAATATCAACAAGCCATTTAGAAAGTTTATAAGAGCTGAATATGAAAAAGGTTCACAAGAAGATACATCTCAATGTATTTTACACTAACTGTCGAAGCGCCAGAAATAAAATTAATGAATTACGTTTGGTAGCATGTGCTGGGAACTTTGATGTCATTGCAATAACTGAAACATGGTATAATATAAAGAGTCGGGATATGATTGCTGAGTGTCATATTCAGGGATTTAAGTTGTTCCATGTAGATAGATATAATGGGAAAGGGGGTGGAGTTGCATTATATGTACGAGAAAATATAAATTGCTGCATAAAAACAGGCATAAAAATAGATGGATCATTAACAGAATCTGTTTGGGTAGAGTTTCTAGAAGGTCAAGAAAAACTGATTGTAGGTGTAATATACCGACCTCCAGGCTTGGATCACGATAGAGGGAGACTTCTTTGGGACGAAATTGTTAGGGCTTCTAGACACAATAACGTAGTGATAGTAGGAGATTTTAACTTTAGTCAAATTGACTGGACTTCTTTGACCGGTAATCTGGAGTCCAGTGACTTTATGGAAGTAGTTCAGGACTGTTTTCTGAAGCAGTGTGTGACGGAGCCTACCAGAGGTAATAATTTGCTCGACCTAGTCTTGTCAAATAAAGAAACCCTTGTAAATAATCTGGAGATCACTGAAGAGCTTGGCGCAAGTGATCACAAATCCATTACTTTTAATATTACCTGGGAGTACGAGAATAGGGATAATACGGTAAAAGTTCCTGATTTTCGTTCTGCCGACTATACTGGACTTAGAGAACACCTGTCTAATCTCAACTGGGGTAATCTAGCTAACGATTACGATGGGATCTGCGTTTATGATTTTTTTCTTAATAATATACAACGTGCACAGAGTATATTTATTCCCCAGAGAGAATTTAGGTCAAATAATAACGATCCCAAATTGATTAACAGGAGGCTAAAACATCTATTAGGGAGAAAAGAGGAATTTATAGGCGCATCAAAAGAGGAGATGTTAACCTTATTGACCAATATGTTCAGTTGAAAAGAGAAGTAAAAAAGGGATTAGAAAGGCTAAACGTGACTATGAGATTAAGGTTGCTAATGAATCAAAGACTAATCCAAAAGGGTTCTTTCAAGTGTATAGGACGAAGGTGAGGGAAAAGGTAGGACCTCTGAAAATTGGGAATGGACAGCTGACGGATAACGAACTGGAAATGTGTTCTCTATTTAATGACTATTTTTGTCAGTCTTTACACAAGAAGACGTAAATGAGATTCCAGAAATTAACAATTATTCAGTTCCTGAAGAATTCAAGTTAACTAATATTACTGTCACGAGGGACATGGTTATCAAACAGATAGATAAACTGAAGCAAAATAAGTCCCCGGACCCGACGAGTTGTTTTCCAGGGTACTTAAAGAATGCAAGATGGAACTTAGTCAGCCATTAACGAATGTGTTTAATACGTCCATCCTAACTGGTATTGTGCCAGAGATGTGGAAGAAAGCTAATGTAGTTCCTATATTCAAATCAGGGGATAAGTCAATTCCATCAAATTACCGTCCAATAAGCCTCACATCTATAGTAGGCAAATTATTAGAATCAATTATAGCTGATATTATTAGAAGTCACCTTGAAGAACATAATTTGATTAATGAATCTCAGCATGGGTTCACGAGAGGTCGTTCCTGCCTAACAAATTTACTGACGTTTTTCAATAAAACATTTGAAGCAGTAGACAGTGATAAAGAATATGATATAGTTTACTTGGATTTCAGTAAGGCCTTCGATAGAGTACCTCACAAGAGACTCTTAAGAAAGGTGGCAGCTCATGGTATAGGAGGTAAAGTTCTAGCATGGATAGAGGCATGGCTTACCAATAGAAAGCAGAGAGTTTCCATTAATGGGGTCAAATCTGAATGGGGATTAGTCACTAGTGGCGTTCCACAAGGATCAGTTTAGGCCCATTGTTGTTCATAATTTACATAAATGACCTTGATGAAGGAATTGCAAGTGACATGAGTAAATTTGCTGATGATACAAAAATAGGCCGTATGATTCATTCTGAGGAGGACACCAGTGAACTCCAGGAGGATTTGGACAAATTAATGTCTTGGTCTGAAAAGTGGCAGATGAAGTTCAATGTGGACAAGTGTAAGGTACTAGTCCTTGGTAATGAAAATATCCCTCGAATTTATAAACTAGGTGAAGTAGAGCTTGATCATACAGAATGTGAAAAAGACTTGGGAGTCATGGTAAGCAGGAATCTAAAGCCAAGACAACAGTGCCTAAGTGTGCGCAATAAGGCTAACAGATTACTAGGATTTATTTCAAGAAGTATAAGCAACAGAAGTCCAAAAGTTATTTTACAGCTCTATACATCACTAGTGAGACCTCATTTGGATTATGCAGCTCAGTTTTGGTCTCCTTACTACAGGATGGATATAGATTCATTGGAGAACATACAAAGAAGAATGACTAAAATGATTTACAGTATAAGAAATCTCCCGTTGAATCTCCACTCTCTGGAGAGACGTAGAATGAGGGGAGATATCATCGAGGTGTACAAGTGGATGATGGGCATAAACAAGGGAGATATTAGTAAAATACTGAGGATATCGAACCAAGTAAGAACCAGAAATAACGGATTTAAATTGGATAAATTTAGATTTAGAAAGGACATAGGCAAGTACTGGTTTTCGAACAGAGTTGTAGATGCGTGGAACAATCTTCCGAGTACTGTGATAGAGGCTAGGACCTTGGGTGGCTTTAAAAAGAGATTGGACAAATATATGAGTGGGAGGGGCTGGGTTTGATTGGTGTCGTGAGTACGGGAATAAATTCTTAGGTAGTGGTAGTTTTGATATGGACCTGCCTTGTATGGGCCAGTAGGCCTTCTGCAGTGTTCCTCCATTCTTATGTTCTTATGTTCTTATGAACCTATAGAGCTAATAATTGGTCTAACAGGATTACCAGGTTTGTGTGTTTTTATTAATCCATACATATAAGGTAAAGATGGATTAGTGGAAGTAAATTTTTTAATTAATTCATCTTTGCCCTTCAATAGATGCTTTATTGTTTTATTGAAATTGCTGTTAACAGTTTCTAAGGGATTCTTTCTAAGTTTAGAATACTGTGATCTTTTTGCAGCATATATATATAAATGTCGTGCCGAATAGGTAAAACTGGTCAATCAGCAAGAACTCCTTTAAAATTAAGTCCTTTCTAAAATTTTCTCTTAAAAGTTTGAAGATATATTTTTTTCATTTATGTTAATGTAGAAATTAATAATTTTGTATCAAAAGAACCTTAGAAAACTTACCTAATTTATTTTAACAAGCGCAATTTGATTTAGCCTAGTCCAACTAAATATATTATAGATAAGTTTACAATAATTTCACAATAAACAAACACAATGAAATACATTTTTATCGTTAGGTTCAGAATGATTTTTGCGAAATAATTGCAAACACAGATATTCGCTTGCCTAATTTGGCAAGAAGAACGTTGCTATTTAAGCCAAAATTGCAAGGTTTACCTATTCGGCACGACAAAATAAATAAATATATATATATATATATATATATATATATATATATATATATATATATATATATATATATATATATATATATATATATATATATATATATATATATATATAATATTTTGTGTATATGTGTGTGTACTCACCTAGTTGTGGTTGCAGGAGTCGAGTCACAGCACATGGCCCCGCCTCTTCACTGGTCGCTACCAGGTCATTCTTTCTGCTAAATGAGCTTTATCATACCTCTTCATAAATCTATGTATGGATCCTGCCTCCACTACATCACTTTCCAGACTATTCCACTTCCCGACCACTCTGTGACTGAAGAAATACTTCCTAACAGCCCTGTGATTCATCTGATTCTTCAACTACCAACTGTGACCCCTTGTTGCTGTGTCCCATCTCTGGAACATCCTGTCTCTGTCCACCTTGTCGATTCCTCTCAGCATTTTATATATCGTAATCATATCCCCCTTATCTCTCCTGTCCTCCAGTATCGTTAGGTCGATTTCCCTCAACCTCACCTCGTAGGACATGCCCCTTAGCTCCGGGACTAATATTGTTGCAAACCTTTGTACTTTCTCTAATTTCCTTACGTTCTTGGCTATGGGTGGATTCCAAACTGGTGCTGCATACTCTAATATAGGACTAACATACTCGGTGTACAGGGTCCTGAACGATTCCTTATTGAGATGTCGGATGCTATTCTTAGGTTTGCTAGGCGCCTGTTTGCTGCAGCAGTTATTTGGTTGATGTGCGCCTCAGGAGATGTGCCCGGTGTTATACTCACCCCTTTTTCTTGAGGGAGGTTGGTAGTCTCTGGCTCCCTAGACTGTACTCCGTCTGCAGTCTTCTTTGCCCCTCTCCAATCTTCATGACTTTGCATTTGGTGGGGTTGAACTTCAGGAGCCAGTTGCTGGACCAGGCCTGCAGCCTGTCCAGATCCCTTTGTAGTTCTGCCTGGTGCTCGTCCGATTGACTTCTTCTCATCAACTTCACATCATCTGCAAACAGGGACACTTCGGAGGCTATTCCTTCCGTCATGTCTTTCACAAATACCAGAAACAGCACCGGTCCTAGGACTGACCCCTGTGGAACCCCACTCGTCACCGGCGCCCACTCTGACACCTCGCCACGTACCATGTGTGTGTGTGTGTGTGTGTGTGTGTGTGTGTGTGTGTGTGTGTGTGTGTGTGTGTGTGTGTGTGTGTGTGTGTGTGTGTGTGTGTGTGTGAGACAAAAAGAGAAAGACTGGCCTTTGATGTTGCCTATAATTATTTTCGATATTGAAAAAAAACTATTCATTGAGTCATGTGTAAAGGTTTGTATCGTGTTTCCACATGTATTAATAACTAATTTTAATCCTGTGTTGCATGGCTTGAGGTGAGGGACTCTTGTATTGCATTCACTTCATTCCAATTCTTCACCGATTATTTTGTATTTTTAGTTTACACGTAAAAAGACGATCATGTTATGCTCCACCATTATGAGGTGATACTTTTTTTTTTTTTAAACGGGTGTAGAACCTGTCACCAGGTTCCTAGTTCCTTCCTCAGGGACTGACGACCTTCTATCAAAACTTAGGGACTGAGTTTCCAGCGTATTAAACACTCTTCTTATTCATCTTCCATATCTAACCTTATAACTCCTCGCTCGTACCTCCTGATTAATGGGTAATCATCTGATGATAACCCCGAGTCAGGAGGCACTGTGCTCTTTCCTTACGAACAAAACTCTTCTCTTTCTCTTTCTTAGCTTTTTCCTCCCATCGGGTTGCCTTGATGCCGGTGAAGAGCTCTCGATCCAAGGAACTGAGGCTACCCTCCTTTTCTTGAAGACTGATTATTTCCCAATCTTTAGGCGAATTATAATTATTTCCATTAGGTCTCTTCGTATACTCTAATTCCTAAGAACTAATTTAGTTCTCTCACTCATTACATTTTTTTCTGAATGTGGAATGCTAGTTCCTCTCTCTCTCTCTTCTCTCTCTCTCTCTCTCTCTCTCTCTCTCTCTCTCTCTCTCTCTCTCTCTCTATCTATCTCTCTATTTTCCTCTCAACGTTCTGTATATCACCCTCGTGCCTCTTTATAGACACTCCAAATATTCTCAGATCAATAGGAAGTCAATCCTCTCAAATATCTGATCTTCAAGAGAAAACCATCGTGGGGTCGTCTCGGTTGTGCTCAGACATTCATGCAATATCCAGCGGGGCATTATTTCATCTTGCTCGCTGGGTAACTCTGAAAAGAAAAATGTCTTACGAGTCGTGAGCATATTGGACATATTAAAACCCCGCCAGATTGGAGATGCGAGTTCACACACACACACATACACACACACACACACACACACACACACACACACACACACACAATAGGCCAAGTGTCTGTCGAGAAAATGACTGGCAACTAGTAACCACTAATACTACTATACACACATAAAGAATAGTTTTTCCTGTGAATTTTGAATATTCAACAGAGGCTGGTATAGCAGACATACAGGTCTAGAAACCTTCAAGAAATTTGAAGTGATATCTAAATTATTTAAAATCAAAGTAAGTTATGCTATTGGTTATATAAGTTATTAGTTGTTGAAATTAACTTTCAGGGTGTTTGTCAACAATTATATTTCAAATGCTTCTCACGCAGCTCCTCAGAAATGGGCGAGTACCCAAAATACAACAGGAATTACCCGTCTAAACTGCGAGACACTGAGACGCTGGAACAGTAAACTAGCTGCTGTTCCAGGATCCTTAGGTTTCCTCTTGAGTTACGCTGCCTAACTCCTACAGGAGCCGTGACAACGACGAGGTAATGATCATCACGTACACTGTATTTTGTAGACTTTTACGACCCCGTAACAAAAGAAAGTACACATCCTTCATTCATCACTGCTGTATCGAAGACAGGTGTCTGCCGAAGATATATATATATATATATATATATATATATATATATATATATATATATATATATATATATATATATATATATATAAATTATTTAATATCTAGTGCGGATGCTGCTGGAACAGGGTATGAGCCTCACACAAAAGCAATTCTCGTATATATATGCATAATTTCTTTCACCCGCTGTGAACGTTCTCGCGACCTGGTCTTGCATGCTTTTGTATATGGCTATAATTATGACCGTATATATTGTTACATTATTGGACACTAGTAAATAACTGGAAGAGGGAAGTGGTGAAAAAGGGGAGAGGGGAAACGAGACGTAAGAGAGAGAGAGAGAGAGGGCAGGCAGACTCTGTTAAAATTGTATTTTATTTCATTTCGCAATTTATATAAAGTTTTAAATATCTGTTTCTCGAAAAGTTTAAATGTAGGAAGTATTTTGAATGATGTCGTAGAATGTTAGCTTAAATTACGTGTTGAAAAGCTACTCTTTATTTTCAGTTGGTTCAGATTTACATCTTTCAGATGGTTTAGATTTACATCTTTCAGATGGTTCAGATTTACATCTTTCAGATGGCTCAGATTTACATTTTGCAGATGGTTTAGATTTACATCTTCCAGATGGTTCAGATTTACATCTTCCAGATGGTTCAGATTTCCATCTTTGAATGTTTCAGATTTACATATTCCAGATGGTTCAAATTTCCATTTTTGAATGTTTCAGATTTACATCTTCCAGATGGTTCAGATTTACATCTGGATGTTTTAGATTTCCTTTTTTCCCCTTTATCCTTAAGGCTTACAAAACGTACAGTGAAATATATCTCTTCCAAACACACTGGCAGGGAGACACTGTCGTAGTTATGCAGGAAACTCTGTATGGAGGTCACAAGTAATACCTAACGTGGAAAAATACAAATAATTTCTTTATAATGTTATCCTTTATAATGTTTTCCCCTTGTGTCGGTATTTTATAAAATTATCTTATAATAATATACATACTATTCTCCTTCTCTTCCTCCTCTACCGTGACTGCTACCACCATTACCACCACTACCACCCCCACTAACTACCCCTCCTCCACAACTACCATCATCATCATTCTCGATAAGAAGCAAGTTCCTCTACCATTATCCTTACCATCCCCCACAAGGCCAACCCCAACCACTACCTCCACCCCACAACCATACAAAAACCACTGCTACCACCCTCACCACATTCACAGCCATACTACTACCACCGCAACCATACCACCACCACCACTAGAACCATTCAGCCACCACCATCACCATTCAAACACCACCACCACCACCAACACTACAACCATTCAACCACCACCACTACAACCATTCAACCACCACTACTTCGAACCTTAAAACCATACCCCCATCACACCACAACCATACAACCATCACCACCATAATTCTGGATAAAAAACAAGTTTCTGAACACGGTAAAAACTATAATAAAAAAATATATACAATCATAGCAGAGGTAAATAAAATATTTGTTAAACCTCTACTGCTCGTGAATAAAGTGTACTACATACACGCATATGTATGAGAACACGCAAATTCGTATGAACATACAAAATAGAACTCCACCCCCAACCCCGCCCCAAAGGCTTTTGTTTTGTTTTTTCCCAACGTGAGAATCTGGGTTTTATAAAACTGTGGCTTTACTCTCATTCGTCTAACAGTCGAGGTCACACTCAGCTGTTATTTTTCACCGCTTTTGTCTGTGAACATAAGACCAACACGGACACAAAACGTGTGTGTGTGCTCACTTAATTGTACTTACCTGATTGTGGTTGCAGGGGTCGAGTCATAGCTCCTGGCCTCGCCTCTTCACTGGTAGCAACTAGGTCCACTCTCTCCTTGCTCCATGAGCTTTATCATACCTCTTCTTAAAGCTATGTATGGCTCCTGCCTCCACTACATCACTCTCCAGATTGTTCCACTTCCTGGCAACTCTATGGCTGAAGAAATACTTCCTAACATCCCGGTGGCTCATCTGAGTTTTCAGCTTAAAGTTGTCACCCCGCATACACACACACATATTGTGGGTGGCATCCTGAAGACAAAATTACAAAATCATATAATAATAATAATAATAATAATAATAATAATAATAATAATAATAATAATAATAATAATAATAATAATAATGAAAGAACGCGAATAACAAGTTGGCTCTGCTCTTGTCACCTTAGACAAGAAATCACACACTGCATGGTTTTATCCTCATAAATAAAATAATTTAAAATGAGAGAGAGAGAAAGAGAGAGAGAGAGAAAGAGAGAGAGAGAGAGAAGAGAGAGAGAGAGAGAGAGAGAGAGAGAGAGAGAGAGAGAGAGAGAGAGAGAGAGAGAGAGAGAGAGAGAGAGAGAGAGAGAAAGAGATCAATAAAAAAATATATAATCAGGCCACTCCCAGAAATATACAGCGTAATTGTGGAAAGAAAATAAAAAAAATATTATTCAAAAATTGCACCTAGAAAAAGAATGAGAACATAACAATGAGGAAGGAAATGGTCTTGTAAAGTGTGTTGTATACCTGGATAACTACCTCATAAAAACTGGCAGACAGAGACAGACAGAGAGAGAGAGCGAGACAGGCAGACAGACAGTGATGTCGTCTACCTAATAAGAAAAATGCGAAACAGACAGAGAGGCAGATAGGCAGGCAGAGACAGACAGACACACAGATACACACACACAGACAGAGAGAGAGACACACACACACAAACACACACACACACACACACAGAGCACATCTCCTGAGGCGCACATCAACCACATAATTGCTGCAGCATATGGGCGACTAGCGAACTTAAGAATAGCATTCCGGCATCTCAGTAATGAGTGGTTTAGGACCCTGTACACCGTGTACGTTCCAGTTTCGAACCCAAACCTGGCCAAGCACGTCAGGAAACTAGAGAAAGTGCAAAGGTTTGCAACGAGACTAGTGCCCGAGCTAAGGGACATATTCTACTAGGGGAGGTTAAGGGAATTTGACCTGACGATACATGAGGACAGGAGGGACAGGGGGAATGTTTCAGAGATGTGACACAGCATCAAGGGTCACAATTGGAAGTTGAACATTCAGATGAGTCACAGGAAGTATTTCTTCAGTCATAGAGTTGTCAGGAAATGGAATAGTTTGGAAGTGGAGGCAGGATCCATACATAGCTTTAAGAAGAGATATGATAAAGCTCATGGAGCAGGGAGAGAGTGGCCTTAGTAGCGACCAATGAAGAGGTGGGGGCCAAGAGCTATGAATCGACCTTGCAACCACAATTAGGTGAGTACACACACACACACACACACACGCACACACACACACACACACACACACACACACACACACACACACACACACACAGCCCTTCAAATAAAGTCAGGTATAATATTATTGTTCCTTATTTTTTGGGTGTAAAAAAAAATTCAGGCTCGAAAATAATTGGAAATGGACGTAAGGTTATCATCGGAGCAGTAAGCCAATTACACTGAAACGAACAGATTCGGATATCGAGCTTAATGCAGTGAAGCCGGATTTATCCTTTATCAGAATCGGACACATGCCGTATGAAGGGTGGCGCACTTTGTTTCTATTTTCCACGTTGGTATTCAGCATTTCAAGTCCTGTATTATGCTGCTGTGAGTCTTCGTTCACTCTTCCTTTGTTGAACGACGGTCTTTCAATACGACTCATGAAGTAGATGACGACATGTGTGTGATGAAAGTTGAAGAATGAGACTTGTGTGAAACATTAGGGAATCTTTATTGAAGGAGCGTATCGCCAGCTATTGGCTTCTTTAGTCCAATACAGAGAAGAACGGTTGAAGAAGAGTAGTTTGAGGTAATCAGTCCCTCAGCCTGGAGTCGATATGATCAGTCCATCAACATTGAACATCGACTCCAGCCTAAGGGACTGATTACCACAAGCTCCTACTCTTCTTCCACCGTTCTCTTTGTATTGGACTGAAGAAGCCACTGGCTGGCGAAGCGTTTCCTCGATAAAGATTCCCAAATGTTGCACAAGTGTTTAATTTTTCAACGTGTCAGTTTTCTGAACCACATGATGAGAACTTCTGAGTATGTGGGGAATAGACAGTAGGGTCACAGTTGGAGCCCTGTAAATCAGTGCTATTTTTCTATTATATATATATATATATATATATATATATATATATATATATATATATATATATATATATATACCATCATTTCCCAGCATCAAACCACCAGACATGATCTGCCAGGTACGATGATAAAGTCTTTATCACATGGGTCCACATTTGGGGCAGCTTCGAAACATTCTTTGAGAATGTTAACCATCTTGTTCCCTCTTTACGTTTCAAAGATGAATGGGGAAACAATCAATTTCCATTCCTTGATGTTCTCATCAACATAAATAGCGATCATGTTGGATTATCAGTTTATAGGAAGCCCACTCACACTGCCAACTACGTTCACTTCTACAGCCATCGTTCAATGCAGGTTAACAGCACCATCTGAAGCCTGTTCTTACGTGCACTCAGATATGCACCCTATCAAGGTTGGACCAAGAAAAATATATCCTTAGAACATCATTCTCCAAATTAGGATACCCCTGACTGGTTTATTAAACAAGGAAAAAGGAAAGCAAACATTAACTATTACAAACCTTCAGTTCACAAAAAAAAATATCCAGCAAATCTCAACTTATGGTACCCTAACACCAAGGCACATTCTATCGTCTCAACAGAGTGACAAACATAATCACGTTCTATCCCAACAAACTAAGAAAATTTCTTTTCCAAGAAACATAAACATTCAGCATCGCAAGACAGACCAGGAGTTTACCTGATAATATGTAAAGACTGCAACTAAGCATACATAGGGAAGACATGACGAACACTATCTACAACGATCATTGAACACCGGAGGGCAATACGTTATGCACAGGATAATTCAGCTATTTTTCAACATGTCAGCATCAACAATCACAATATTAATTGGGAAGCTGCCACCATCAAACAAAAGTCACATTGCAGCTACAAACGCAAAATCATAGAATGTGCCCTCATAGATACCACTCCCAATTTCAACATCTCACTGGGACAATGGAAACCAGACGTCATTTCAAAATTCGCTCTCAATCACACATTCAACTACTATACCAACCATGTGACAAGAGTAAATAGAAGTGTCTTTTGTCACTATGTTTCTGAGAGCTTACCGAGTGTGCAAAACAGTTTCTTAATGAGGAAATTAGGAAAACATTTGATATTGCAACAAAACTACGGTATCCTGAGGAATTTGTAGACTCAGCGTTGCTGGCAACTAGGGAAACTTATCATAGGGCTGAATTTAGGATAACACCTCAGATCAAGAATGTGCTGGTTCTCTCATCCAATGAGAATTTATCTGTCCTGCCGAATACCCTAAAACATTTCACCATCCAAGTAGTTTGTAAGAATTCTCCTCAATGGTGGTGTTTATACGATAGGTTGTAATGGTTGCAACTTATGTGTGACAGACCGGCAAACATCTAGATGTCAGGATATCAAAACCGATATTTGATACAAACTGCGCAGGAATCAAATGTGACTGTCATCCACGTTAGGGTCTGCATTAATTTTGCAAATTGGTCAGAAGCCAGAGTCTCGGTTACTTGCTCCTCTTGGCTTGAACGAAATATTAAAGAATCGGCAGTTATAAAACATGATAAATGTTCATTATATAATAACAGATTCGTTTATAGCTGAGGATATCATGCATAACCTAAAACCGGACTGCATCTTGTATCGCTTGTTCAAGATTTTTGCAAAATATATATATAAAATAATACAATCGCAAACAGGCCATCTTAACAATGTAGAACAGGCAACATGGCTTGTTGCCTGTTCTGCACATGCCTTGTTCTGCATATATATATATATATATATATATATATATATATATATATATATATATATATATATATATATATATATATATATATATATATATATGTATATATATATATATATATATATATATATATATATATATATATATATATATATATATATATATATATATATAAAGTAAAATCTGAATTTAACTGTCGCTGGAAAATCATCACGGAAATCTGGTAATTTTAATCTTTCTGATCGCATGGAAAGATAAAACGGCTAGTCGGTCAATTAAAAATCAATTTAAATTTTTAATGTCATTATTTTAATCCAGTCTTTGCTATCAACCTTTTTTACTATACTACAAAGTGAAAATATAAATGATTGTATTAATTAATTATATGATATAGTAACTGTGAGTATATTATATATATAGTGTATTATAAGGAGATATGTATTTTGTGAAGGGATTCAGGGAAACTGGTTAGCCTAAAGGGTTTGGGAAATATGCTGTTTGGAAAGACATCAAAACTGTTGTACCTATGCGCCTCTGGCAAAACAGTGATGGTGTGAATGATGGTGAAAGTGTTTTTTTCGGGTCACTCTGCTTCGGTGGGAGACGGCCAGCCTGTTATAAAAATATGTACCCCTTTAGCGGTATATCCACTGCTGTTTTCAGTACATATACATCAAGATAACTATTCTTGACAGAATACATACAATGTATACAACATTAGTTTTGTAATGAGTTTTATCAAGCCTTTTATGCAGCAGATAAATATATACATATTATTATCGGCCGACTCCCTCCAAGGCAGGGTGACCCAAAAAGAAGGAAAATCCCCAATAAGAAAATACTTTCATCATCATTCAACACTTTCACCTCACTCATACATAATCACTGTCTTTGCAGAGGCGGTCATATATATATATATATATATATATATATATATATATATATATATATATATATATATATATATATATATATATATATATATAACACAGGAAAGGCAACAAAATTTCCTGCGATATATTTATATATTTGTTTATTTATTTATGAGAAGAACTCATTCTACGTAAGTTGTTTAGTGCAAGAACTACTGGAGACTCGATCTCCGGTCCGCTAAAGCCTGGCCCATAGGGACTCACATAAAATCGCGAGATCCTTTAGAAAAAAAAATGTCACGATAGACTTAATGTGTTCAATCTGTGTGAGTGTCTGTATATTAAGTTAACGATGGACACATGTAAGCAATGGTTTAGTCATTACACCTCAAGGTCATTCCAATGTATTCCAATGTTTTGGTTGAGCAGGTTGAGTCTCAACTCCTGTTGTTTTCTAATCGCATGCAACCGGTTTCCTTTAAGGAGAGAATGGCTTATTGAAACCAACTTTTTTCTCTATCTCTTTGGCCTAGCTGCATCCACCATCATTAGCTGATGTTGCTTTCTCCGCCTCTTTGTCTAAGTCGTTCCACTTTCTCACCACCCTGAAGAAGTACTTTCTAACATGTGACTATGTATTTCTGTCCCAACTGTAAACTTAAACTAAATTAGACAGTAGTTATTACGTGTTCTCGGTATGGTGTTAATGAGTAATTTATGCTTCATGATAATTGCGAACCATTACTAAAAAAAAAATATGCTTTTTCTTAAGTCCGATTAGTAAATAACCGGTGGCTCCTCAGCGACCCATCACATAGCCAACAGCTCCTACATTCACTTGTGTGTTAGAAGACATTAATTAGGTCAACTTTTCAATATTGATTATTTTTAACTAGGTTTGTCATGTGTACTAAAATATTATTGCTCTTAAATGAAATTATTATTATTAATATTATTATTTATTATTAATACATAGGTTGTGTCATCGAAAAGGTACGGTAGCCTTGTCTGAGTTCTATGTTACTGGTGGACACAAAATTTGGAAAACTGCAATAAAGTAGCCACTCACTTAACGTGGATCGTTAACTACAAGCTTATTATCACCGTCATGCACCTGCGCTTGAACGAATGCAACAAGACCTAACATATGTACTCAGTGAGATAGTAAAATTTGATCATAGAAAGACCACTCAGTTCCAGGATATTTAATATTATGTGTGAAGTAGAAAGGTGAAAGGGAAAGACTTGCTTTTGTTAGTGTCATGTTGGACTAGCACTCACAAATAGATACAGGTGGCACAGTTGTCTGATATATATTTGCACCTCTAAATAAACCGCTTCCGTGTAAAGTATTAACTAGTTTCAACACTGAAAGTAAAATTAAATGCACTTCAGCTGAGTATGTAATGGAAAATAGCGAGCGCATTCCATATCTTACTGATTTTTTATATAAACGAATGAAGGTTCCCTCAATGAAAATGCCCATTTTTTTGATGATATATCGTTCTGGTTTGCACGCTTGAATCTGAAACTGTCTGAATTAATGGTAGAAGTCATTTTGAACTTAATAGTTTCTGATAGTCGCTTCCCATCCTTGACAGAGCGAGGGTGTCTCAGGTGAGCAGCAAGTGACATCTGGTGTCTGGTTGGTGAAGTTTTGTTTTCTTCAAAATGGCGGAATACCGGAGGAGGGTAAACACCGTCTGTTTAGAATTGTTGAAAGGCGCGGTTTATCCGAGCAACGCTGACGTCATTCTACCTCTCGTAATTCGAGATACTTTCAGGATCCCTACCGAGGATTTGTACGGGGTATCCCTGAATGGTAATGCAAGAATCTTTGTGAAATTTGTGTCGCCTGATATCTATGAGAAGGTTGTAGATACGTATCAAGAACTACGCATCGTCATAAACGCTAGCCTGGATGTGCGCCTACGTGACGTTTCGGCCCATTATTCATGGGTTCGCCTTCGTAATATTCCATTCGAAGCGGACGAAGTGGATGTATGACGGGAGTTTGGATTGTTACGGTGCAGGAGGGAGGTATGATCATGCGAAAATAGTGTCTTAGGAGTCAATTACAGAATATTCAGAATGAGAACTTTCAGGCATTGAGGGTGTGGGCGGGGATAGAGGAGGTGCTATGGGGGGATAAGCCCTCTGTTAGGGTTCTTCGAAGTTTCAGGTTGCGACACAAGGCGACGATGGTGATGTCTTTGGTGGTAGACAAGGACTTGGCAGGATACCGTAAGGGACAAAGGCTCTGTACTACGAAAAGCATGGGAAGCTATGCGTATAAATGGTTTGAACAGAAATGGATTGGTAGAGAGGGGAATCGGGAGGCGAGGGAGGACTTACTGCATGGTATGGTGGCAAACGTGAGGGACGTGGATAGAGTGGTCGTGGAGGAGGAGGTATCCCAGGCCGTTCTGGATCAGGCAATGGGGAAATCGCTGGGTTGGGATGGAATTCCGGGGGATTTTTATGTAGTACATTGGGACACGTTAAAATATGTTCTGGTCCGTTTATACAATGCTATGAAAGATGAATGTAGAATGGGTGGGGAGGTGGGGTTGGGGATTGTGGTGTTGGTGCAAAGGTGCACATCCACGGAACTCTAGGAGAATATAGGTCCATCATGTTGTTAGGAGCGGATTACAAGATATTTGCAAGAATTTTGGCCAACCGTATGAAACGGGTGTTGGATAAGGTGGTATGGGATGGGCAATATGGGATTCCTGGGCGGTCTATGAGGGTTGGCCATCGTAGAATTAAAAGTTTTGTGGAGGAACGTCATGGGGGTGGAGTAGTGGGGTTAGATTGGGAAAAGGCTTTTGATAATGTGGATGGGGAAACCTTATTGGCAATGTTATTGAAGCAGGGTTTTGGGGAGGAGGTGGTGGCATGGGTGCGTATACTATATACCAATGCGAAGGTATGGGTACAGGTGAATGGGAGGGTCGGGTCCATGATAGGCATGGGGTGGGGGCTGCGACAGGGGTGTCCCCTCTCGCAGCTCTTGTTTGCCTGTTTGCAGGACCCTTTTTATAGGTTAGTAAATGGAGGAGTGAGGCAGGGATTTAGTGGGCAGGGTGTAGAGGTGGGCATCGTAGGCTATGTTGATGATACCACCATAATGGTGCATAGTAGGGTAGGCTTGGAGTTCATTAATAGGGTTATAGGTTTTTTGGCGATGCGTCAGGCATGCGTGTTAATAGGGAGAAATCAAAATTTTTGGAGGAGTCCTGGGTGGGGGGACGTTGGGTAGGGAGTATGGGTGGAAAACTGTCGAGAGAATTAAAATATGTGGAGTATATTTTTGCAACGAGGAAAGGTCTGCACGTGCAATTAATTCGTCTTTAGTGGTAGATGCAGATATTCGAAGAATGGTGGGATGGCAACCGGGTGAGGTGACACTACTTCAGAGGGTGATCGTCGTTAACGTTCTAGTATATAGCAAATTATGGTTTGTTGCAGCAGTTTAAACTTTGCTTCTAGAGGATGTACTGAGGTTACAGTGGAAAGCTTTGAATTTTATATGGGGATTTCGTCGACATTGGTTGGGGAAGGACGTTGTCATGACAAAAGTAGCTAAGGGAGGTATGGGGTTAATACCGTTGCATAGGCTTTTAATAGGTATTTATGTGCGACAGGAATATCTGGAGCGGGGCGGCGTTAGGGGGGCGAGGGTCGATGCAGTAATGAGAGAGGTTAGACGGTGGTGGGTGGGTAAGGATGTAATATTGTGCGAAGCGATGTTACGGCATCTATTGGTAGCGCAAGAACCCAAGAGGGTAAAGGTATGTCCGTGGGAGAGGTTATTGGTGAGGAGGTTTATCCAGGTTACCATTGGAAGACCATTTGGTATTGCCTCAGGAGATTGCGATTGCACCCTCGGGTCCGAGAAACTGGGTACCGTTTCCTTCATGGAATACTAGTGTCTAAGGCGCAATTGTATGTTATTGGCCTGACTCGGGATCAGAACTGTGTACGGTGTGGGTGGCCGGAAACGGCATTCCATGTCATATACTTTTGTGAAGATTTAATAAGTGTGAGGGATTGGTTTCAGGGCGTTCTACGACAGGTGGGAGAAGAGGGGTTGTCATTGCTTAGGGCATTAAGTCTAGAAGTATGGGGTTGTTCTGATGAGGTCCGACGATCGGTTTCGTACTTGGTGCTTGACTATTTGTATGTTTCATGGGGAATGCGGGGG
Organism: Cherax destructor; assembly: GCA_009830355.1. Classification (NCBI taxonomy): domain Eukaryota; kingdom Metazoa; phylum Arthropoda; class Malacostraca; order Decapoda; family Parastacidae; genus Cherax; species Cherax destructor. The sequence goes on from WNWK01002683.1 coordinate 24,437, forward strand.
ATTAGGAGTGTGACGCACATCATGGCACTTGCGTGTCGTTTTTACAGAACAAAATGTAGAAATCGAGAGATGTATGGACAAAGCTGGGAGAGAGACTTTTCGTTGGGATATAGAAACCTAACGATGGATGTATTTAAGGGGTTGTGACATCCATAGTGAGTTGATAGGTTCCACGACGCAGCGTGTGGGTTGGTCTCCGGGGGAGGGGAGGGTTTTAGTTTTCGTGTATGAGGTGTGCTAGCGAATAGGTGTGCAAGAGTGCGGGGGTGTGGCCTAGGACGAGGGAGGGGTGACCTGTATGAGGTCCGGAGTATGTTTTTCTCGGTGTGGTTGATGACTCAGACTCAGACTGGGGGGGGGGTCATACAGAGACCCAGTGGTTAGTTTAATCATTTCGGCGGAGCTGTTGGTAACCTATTGTCAAGTAAGCTTGTTTTGCAAGGAGACCGGTCGGTCATATATATTAGTATATAGTGTGGCATGAGAGCTAGATACTCAAACTGGGCTGTCATAGTCCGGAGACTTTTATGAAGGCGGAGACATCCCAATGTGCCAAAGGAGGTTTTGTATCTCTGAGCGCGTTAATTTTGTGTCCTTCCGTAGGATCACTCAGACATTGTATGACTTGACATCATGGAGAGACTTCCACGTAGACTATCTGGTGGATTGAACCTAGTTTACAGTTGGTGACAACTCTTGGTACTAGTGTCGCTTGTTTACGTGTAAAGAATTTAATAGGTGTTCATGATGTATCCTTGTAATATGTACTGATGTCAATTAGGTGTTTCGTGTAACAGGTAAAGGGGGGGGGAGAGGTGACCTAATGTCAGGGAACTTACGGTGTCTCTGACGATATCAAAAGGTCACCTAGTTTTCGAGTTAGGGAGCACACCCAAGCACGTAGAGAGTCATATAAACTAACCCTGGATGGTATGCTAACCATGAACAAGACCGGTGGTAGGATTATTGTGGTTTTATAGTGCCTCGACTCTGATTCGTAATATTCAGAGACATAAACTTTGATGGTAACTGATCCTCATGTAACGTACATGTGAGTTGGCCTAGGTAGGGTATCGACAATGATACTTAGTATTGAACAGATATGTGTTTTGACCTACTTGTATCAAATACTAAATCAAAAGAACAACATACTCTGTATGATAAGACAAGGTTACATGGTAAGGTTGGTAATGTATTTGTAAGTGTATTATGGGGGGTCGGTGCGATGTAATAGTAATAATATGCATAGTTATACATAATTACCGCTGTTATTAGGTATATCTCTTTTTGTATGTACCTGTATGTACTGTTTTCAAGTAAAATATAAAAAAAAATAGTTTCTGAATTCAGATGATAAAAGAATGCTGAAGTTGCCACACAAGCCCTGAAATATCTTACTTGTTTTGTAATATACCTCCGCTATAAAGTCTTATAGTATATATATAGGTGTGTGTATATATATATATATATATATATATATATATATATATATATATATATATATACATATATAATGAACCCACCTTATAGTCCACCAAACAACCACCCCACACACACAACAGCCACAACCATTACCCTCGCCTTTAAGCTCCACCCAAAACTTAGCCGATTAAAGCTCCATTCCATGAATCTTGATATTACGTTGCCTAACATCTCATTTGCACTGAGTGCCTCGGGTAGTTAAGTCTTAAATGATCTAAGTTGGTGCGGCAGCCCCGCTAGCCAAGTCTCGCCGCTTAACAAGTTATATTTAATGAGAACTTGGGAAGAAGTATTGCAATAAATATTGTAGCTTAGATGACAGCCAGTGTGCTTTCACACAGTGGCTTCCAACGAAAAAAAAATAATTCAGGGATCATAAGCTTCGACCGTGGTAACGATTCTGAGGAATCGAAGCCTCATTCCTCTTCTTCATATCAAACCTTCGAAGGCTCAACCCCGTTGAACTTCCAGATGAGAACCGTGAACGAGCACCGGATTACAATATGTGAACCTGAGAGAAACTGAAAGGAAAGCAAGATTCTCTAGAAGTAAATATGCATAGATGAGAGTACCTAAATAAAGTATAGTGGAGAATATAAAAGCAATCATCACATTATGAACCATACCACGGGTGGGGTTCGAACCCGCGGTCAGAGAGTCTCAAAACTCCAGACTGTCACGTTTGTTTGCAATCGTGTCATTACGATTTCGTGAGTCATCACATTATGAATACTATGAATACTATGTAATACTTACAGACATGTTGAATAAGACATGTGTAATACTTTGTTATTCTTATCGTCGAAGAGTTGGAGAAAACATCCCTTGTTCCAAGAAGTCATGGTGTTACTGTGTCAATTGCATACTATAAAGAACGTGTTGCATGTGGTTCTTACTTATTTTGAAGGGTGGATTAGACATTACAGACGATTATGGGGAGACTGGTCAATATATGCAAGCGTCAGACAAGCTGGTACCGTCAAGGTTGAAAGAGAATACCACAGAGTACCACCGAAGTACAAACAGTCTGATGTTGAAAAAAAAGCGAGAAAACCAGACTGAAAATATATACACAATCTCAAATACTTACGTATTCACAAACAAGCGAATACACATACAAACACACACATACACACACACACACACACACACACACACAAACACACCAACGTGGGATAAACAAGCTCCTCACACTCTCCGAGAAGACCCACACTGAATGATAAAGTATTCATGAAGAAACCTGGTTCACAGCGTAAACATTTATCTGGCCACCAGCTCTTCTGCAAGTTTTGCGGGATTCGTTCTCCGGGTCCGAACCTAAAACCTGTAAAGTTGTATTGTTTATTTCGAAACCGTGAAAATACATTTAGAGTAACAGGCGAGTGTGTGTGTGTACTCGCCTATATGTGGTTGCAGTGGTCCATTCATAGCTCCTGGCCCAGCCACCTCGCTGGCTTCAAGAGCCTTTCCGTACCTCTTCTTAAAGCTATTTGTATTAGTGTGTGTGTGTGTACTCACCTATTTGTGGTTTCAGGGGTCGATACATAGCTCCTGGCCCCGCCTCTTCACTGATCGCTACTAGGTCCTCTCTCTCCCTGCTCCATGAGCTTTATCATACCTCGTCTTAAAACTATGAATGGTTCCTGCCTCCACTACCTCACTTGGCAGACTATTCCACTTCCTGACAACTCTGTGACTAAAGAAATACTTTCTAACATCTGTGTGAGAGAGGGAGAGAGAGAGAGAGAGTGAGAGAGAGAGAGAGAGAGAGAGAGAGAGAGAGAGAGAGAGAGAGAGAGAGAGAGAGAGAGAGAGAGAGAGAGAGAGGAAGGTGCCAAAAGCAGAGAGAAACCGAAATTAAAATTGCATATTTCGTCCTCAGACTGACGTCTTCATCAGCAGACACAAGAGTGAGGGAAGATCATGGCTATGTAGGAGAGGAGAAGGGCCATGTTACCTGTGAATGTATCATCAGTGGTGTGTGTCAGGTCACCTGCACTCCAGATGAGCACTGGATCGGCACAACTTTGATCCATCAATTTGCGTACAAGGAGCAATAGTCGATATGTTCTGTGTCTACATTTCCGCTCCTAAATGGCCACGATCTCTCACTCCTGCATCATTGCTGGTCTATTAGGAGAGAATACTAGGAGATAAGTAAATAATGAAAATGAATGTTATAGGAATGCAATTAGAAGCCTGAGTAGATCTATAACCCACTATGATAACATGAACGTAGATAAGTATGTTTATGGAGCAACTTGCAATGTGATCAGACTGACTGATGTTATAGTGGCCAGGCTTAGGCTTGGTTACAAGTACTTCTGGCAGTTTGGGAGACACACAGATGATGATTAAACCAAATGCAAATTATGTGGTCAGGCATATGGTCACTGTCTTGAACACTATGTGCTTAATTAATTGTCTACTTGTTGAGGAATATAGAGATAGACAGTATAATAACCTATGTGACATGTCAAAATATCTTATTAATGAAAATAAGATACAAGATATACTAAACAAATTTTCTAAATTTGCTTCTAACAGATAAATGAACTGTTGATATAAATCCAGTTGTACTCCTGTTAATCCTTTTCGGGCCTAGTTCCTAGGCCTTTTATGTATCCATATGCTCTTGCGCTACCGTCCACAGGATGGATATGGGGTGCACATTAAACTAGCCACTTCGGTGTCAAAATCTAAATATGCATCATTGCTGGTCATAGTAGGGGTAGTACGAATGGTCGGTAAAACAAACAGTAGTAATCAAAAATAGCTGATGCTGGATATTCATTATATATCATAATAATTTTCTATCACATATATTAATACGTCCTGATATTACATCCACCTTTAAATCAAAATGGCTTCCTACGGAAAATAGGAAAAAAAGAGATACATTGCATGAAAAAAAGTTTTTTGTTCAGCTTTATGAAGCGTGTTTCGATACAGCTATATGCATAGGGAAAAAGTTGTCCCCAAAAAAATTGAAGATGTGTGATGGAATGGTCAGTGGATTTTTATTTTTATTTTATTTTCAATTCTTGTCTGTCCAGACATTACCAGTAGCAGAACCACAGGATATAGTTTTGTGTTAAAGACAGAGATTCCCCATATACATCAAATTCAGTTACCATAACTACCATGTCAGGAAGTAAAAGTTTTCATTTAATGTTATTTTTTTTATATTAAGAAGAATGCGTATGGTTTTAGCCTTTATTACTTTCCTCTACGTCCTTAATAGCGTTTATGTCATGGAGACCTATGAGCAAAAGTCCGTAATTCCATGGGTGATTTGCTTAGTGAAATCTAGGTATTTCTTTACGTTCCTTAATATTTTCTATTACTTGTTGACTTGGTCTTAGGTCAGTACTTACTTAACCTTCTACTCTCAGGTTAGGCTAGGCAAGGTTTGTAAGGTCTTACTTATATGATTTTGTTAATGTGATGATTTTACTCTTCTATTTACTCTGTACTCTTACTGGATTACCGGTAATGATTTCCTTATGGTTCGCTGAATTTAGTCTCTTTTAGAGCCTTCTGCGGGTATTTATTTTGAAAAGTGTCTTTCTGGTGCCTTAACTTCTGTTCCCCTTTAGCCCACAGGCTTGATTTCAGTCAACACTCTTGGGTGTGCCAGAGGCTATCAAAAGCTCAACTTACTGTAAGCTGGTGACATAAACTGCCTCACCAGTGATGCCATTGTTTACAAACCCAGGCCGTCTTACAGGGTTGTCCAACCGGGAGTGCATGACTCCTCGCGGTAGAAGGGGTGCATAAACTGTCCCTGTATACAATAGTATTTTATTCAATTCTTTTGAAAACGAATTTCTTATTAATCATGCTTAAAAATTACATGTCGATAAATAATGGAATATATTATGAATTAAGCACATCAACCAAGCTCATGTTCAAGCAAAGTGAGTTTCTGGTCGCTGAGAAATTCGCTTCGAACTGCTCATGAGTGAAATGCAAAACCAGAAGTTTCAATATACTGTTTATTTTTTTCTGCTAAGACTAAGTACATGACAGGTTTTGTTAACCTCATCCAAATGGAGAATTCGTTTTCAAACTTCTTAATATTGTATATGCATTTTTTCTTTTTATTAAAGTAGTTTGATTCTACAAATCTACAATATAATACGTATTCGATATATTTTTGGATGTTAATTAAATTGTAGTACAAGAAAGGTATACAATACCGACAATATGAAATTAAGACACATGTGCAACATCTGGGTATCTTTACAGTAGACGTCTACTATAAAGATACCCAGATGTTGCACATGTGTCTTAAGTTAATTAAATTATTTTTCTTTTGCTGTCAAAAATGTTATGAGATGGGATGCCTGTGTTGGGGTAAATTTGGTTTGAGTTGTATAAACTAATAAAAGCTAGAAAACCCAGGTTTTAAAGTTCATCGCTTGAGCTACAATCTTCACGGAGGAGAGTAATTAAAAAACTGACCTCCTTATATCTTTGCTCTGCCACATCCATATCACTTTAATTGTCATTAGAGTATCCTTGGCCAATACACATTTTTCTTTTCTCATTTTCTTGAGAATAAACATTTCTCACTTTATACTTTTAATGATGAAAGTATCGATTTTTTTGTACTAATTAATGCGATTATACATAATATTCATAAATTTTCATAACGCAAGGGGGGATTCTCCCAGTTTACTGTACATATAACAAGTCAGGCATTTCTATAACTCACCCCTATAATGTATCACCACTACTGTCACCTAGTTGTTAAAATTACTCACCACCACCACGACATAACCACTAAACGCCATCACCACCGCACCATTTCCCCAACACACCCACCAGTACATTAACACCAACAATATATCAACACCACCAGTATATCAATACCACCAAAACATCACCACCATACCATTATCACCATCACCTATTATATATACCCTCATGTTGTATCTCTCCAAGCACATGTGAGAAATCACACTATTCACTGTATGATTTTAATATTCTGTAGTGCTTAAATTGTAAGGTTTAAAGCCTACCGACTGCACGAGGGTTACTGTTACTGCATTTCACCTGTACACCCCAAAAGAGGAAATAAACTAAACTGAAAGAGGAATTAATAAATGTGTATCTATACTAAGGGTCATGCATCTCTAGGAGTATATCTAGAAGTATACCAGGATAGATATTTCTGATGAAACTTGCAGAATTGTATTTCAAAATAGGTAGAAAAAACATTAATTTAAATGAATAATAATGTTTTAATATAAATATATATACTGTATATATATATATATATATATATATATATATATATATATATATATATATATATATATATATATATATATATATATGTATATATTATATATTTCAACACGTCAGCCGTCTCCCACCGAGGCAGGGAGACCCAAAAAGAAAGAAAAACACTTTCATCATCATTCAACGCTTTCACCATCACTCATACATAATCACTGTCTTTGCAGAGGCGCTCAGATACGACAGTTTAGATGTCCCTTCACACTGCCAATATCCCAAACCCCTCCTTTAAAGTGCAGACATTGTACTTCCTATTTCCAGGACTCAAGTCCGGCTAACCGGTTTCCCTGAATCCCTTTCACAAAATATTACTCTGCTCACACTCCAACAGCTCGTCAGGTCCCAAAAACCATTCGCCTCCATTCACTCCTAACACGCTCACGCACGCTTGCTGGAAGTCCAAGCCCCTCGCCCACAAAACATCCTTTATCCCCACCCTCCAACTTTTTCGAGGACGACCCCTACCCCGCCTTCCTCTACAGATTTATATGCTTTCCAAGTCATTATATTTTGTTCCATTCTTTCTAAATGACCAAACCACCTCAACAACCCCTCTTCAGCCCTCTGACTAATTTCCACACTCCGAATTTTCTGCATAATATTTACACCACACATTGCCCTTAGACACGACATCTCCACTGTCTCCAGCCGCCTCCTCGCTGCAGCATTTGCAACCCATGCTTCACACCCATATAAGAGTGTTGGTACCACTATACTTTCGTACATTCCCTTCTTTGCCTCTATGGATAATGTTTTTTGTCTCCACAGATACCTCAACGCACGACTCACCTTTTTACCTTCATCAATTCTATGGTTAACCTCATCCTTCATAAATGCATCCGCTGACACGTCAACTCCCAAATATCTAAAAACATTCACTTCTTCCATAATCCCTCTCTCCAAAGTGACATCCAATTTTTCTAAATTTAAATCGTTTGATACCCTTATCAACTTACTCTTATCTATGATCACTTTCAACTTTCTGCCTTTAGTAATGGAATGTATGTTAATAGTATAGTATGTTGGTGTTTACTGAGTTCTTGTTGTGTCATTGGACACTTTTATTTCTTTTGCTATTGTCCTTTTTTTCTCATTTATTTTTCTTTTGTTATCGATATATTTATGTTTATTATATTTTCTTCATATGCATGAAGCATTTTTTTTTATACAGAAAAAAAGGTTTAGGGTTTTCTTTTAAGTTCAGATGTTGACGTCGCTCTTTCTGTTGAGGGTGACTCTTATATATTGTTAATCTCTCTCTCTTCTCTCTCTCTCTCTCTCTCTCTCTTCTCTCTCTCTCTCTCTCTCTCTCTCTCTCTCTCTCTCTCACACACACACACTCTCACTCTTTCTCTCTCTCTCTTACACTCTCCCACCCTCTGTCTATCCCTTAATTCCTCTTAATGACTTTTTTTACCCCTACCTTTCTTTCCCTTCCATCCATTTCTCTCTCCTTCCGTCATTACCCTCTATGCCCTTGCTTTCTTTCCTTATCTTACCCTTTCTCTCAATCCACTATCTCATTCCTTCCTCATTTTCCCCTCCCTGTACCTTCAATTCTCTTCCTCCTTACTTCACTCTCACCCTTTCCTTTGCTCTTCCTTTTATTCCCTTTCCCTCTCCATTCCCTCCTTCCCTCAGTGCTTTCCACCACAGGTCACGGAGTAAGCTCCTCCTGAGTCGTAATCAGAGAGCCACAAGACGTGCTGTTACCCGGCTATTCACTTACAAAAAGGCACCCGGGGGCCGCTTGGTAATGAGCCAGAAGGAAGACACTGGCTTGAACTGTTGCAAGGAAATGGCTGGACCAGCCCGCTGTTGGCCTCATGCAACGCCGGAGCCTCTTTGCAACCACTCCCCTCCCCTCCACCCTTCCAATAAACTACTGTTGACCTCGTTTCGCAAGTAATCTTCTTTGTTGCGCGTTGCAACAATCTGGCGTCTGCGTCGTCCCGCTGACGAAGTGTTCGTCAAGTCGTTGTGGGTGGAAATTTCTCGTCTCGGTAAAAGTGACGTAAGGGCTGCCACAGTGAGTACCTATTAATATGTGTAGGTTGAAAATATATAAAACATGGGGTAGCGTATCTCGATGGATTTTTGTTTTAACACACCGGCCATCTCCCACCAAGGTTGGGCAATTTGAAAAAGAGGAAAGACTTTTACCATCATTCATCCAATTTCTGTCTTGCCAGAAGCGTGCTGGCATCACAGCTCAGATGGCTTTCCTCCGCACTGCTACATTCCTGTCCCTCCTTCAGAGTGCAGGCACCTCCAGAGCTCACGTCCGGCTAAACCGGTTTTCATGAACAGTTTCATAAATGTTACTTTGCACACACTCCAACAGCACTTCAAATCATAAAAACCACTGATCTCCAATCACTTCCAGTTGTTCTTATTATTGATAAAGCTTTACCCTGAGTGAAATACGTCCATATAAAAGCTAGTTTAGCATATTGAGCCTTCATAGAAACACCTCTGTGCATTACGCCACTACATCTATCATTTTATCATAGCAACAAGAGTAGAGCTATGTATGTGATGCCAAGTATTCATAGTTTAAAATAATATTCATAAAAATGTTTTCCGCTGTCTTTTTCGCGATTAACGAAAGTTGGATCGAGTCTCCAACACTTCGTGCGCTAAAAATCATCACATAAAGTATAATAATAATAATAATAATAATAATAATAATAATAATAATAATAATAATAATAATAATAATAATTCAGTAATTGTGTCCTATTATATTATCTTAGCGCTAAGTAAAAAAAATGTATTCTAGTGTATTTTCGAAACGGGATTTTCTCACATTATACCCTTCAAGAGGGGTTTTTGATCCAAGGAACTGATGCTATCCTCTCATTACTTGGTCCGGACCTGATTACCTCCCATTCCACGGGCGTCGTGTAACTCCAACGGGTTTAGCGCTTTCGCATAAACATCATAATTATAATTTAAATTTAATTAGAGCATCACAAAACAGTGTTGTGTTATTACCTATAAGAGTTTATTATTAAATAGAAAAGAAAAAAAAAACAGATTTTTTATGGATTTTCGGAATGAATATTTACAGGATATTTACACTGAGTTGTGTATATATCCTCCTTAAAGGTGTACGTGTATACACTGAGAGTCGAGTATATTCACCGAAAGCTATATATTTACTGAGAGCAGTATGCATGTATATATGCCGAGAAGTGCATATATTTACTCTGAGAAGTGTGTATATACGTACACCGAAAAGTATATACACACCAAGAAATCTGTATGTGTATTTACAAAGAGGTGTTTATATACACACCGAAAAAAGTGTATATATATATATATATATATATATATATATATATATATGTCGTGCCGATTAGGTAAAACTGGTCAATTAGCAAGAACTCATAGAAAATTGAGTCCTTTCTAAAATTTTCTCTTATACGTTTAAAGATATATTTTTTTCATTTTTGTTAATGTAAGAATTTATAATTTTGTACCAAGAGAAACTTTGAAAACCTACCTAACCTTATTACAACAAACGCAATTTAATTAAGCCTAACCAAACTAAATATATTTTAAATACGTTAACATTAATTTAATAATAAACAAACACAATGAAATATATTTTTTCGTTATGTTCAGAATGATTTTGGCGAAATTATTGCATACACAAATTTTCACTTGTCTTATATGGCAAGCTGAGCGTTGCTATTTCAGCCAAAATCGCAAGTTTTACCTAATCGGCACGACATATATATATATATATATATATATATATAGGGAGGTACCACCTCTAGAACTTTACTGGGGACCCTCATCCTCAGAGAAGACAATAAACGTACCTAAGGGAAAACTCGAGGTTCTCCCCGGAGCTGTTTGAATATTTTCTTCTCCTACCACTCCTATATATATTATATATATATATATGTCGTGCCGATTAGGTAAAACTGGCGATTTTGGCTTAAATAACAACGCTCACCTTGCCATATAAGACAAGTGAAAATTTGTGTATGCAATAATTTCGCCAAAATCATTCTGAACATAACGAAAAAAATATATTTCATTGTGTTTGTTTATTATTAAATTAATGTTAACGTATCTAAAATATATTTAGTTGGGTTAGGCTAAATTAAATTGCGATTGTTGTAATAAGGTTAGGTAGGTTTTCAAAGTTTCTCTTGGTACAAAATTGTAAATTCTTACATTAACATAAATGAAAAAAATATATCTTTAAGCGTATAAGAGAAAATTTTAGAAAGGACTTAATTTTAGATGAGTTCTTGCTAATTGACCAGTTTTACCTAATCGGCACGACATACATATATATATATATATATATATATATATATATATATATATATATATATATATATATATATATATATATATATATATCTCAGAGCCTTAATCCCTACTCTAGGGATTAAAATATTCTTGAATATTAGTGTACTGATAAGTTAATTACTCGCTGAGTCAATGACGCACATGCAGACCAGAGGCTTTAAAATAGACTAATAAGGAAACCGAGACAGTATGTAGAGAGCAAATGTTTATTTACAGATGGCGCATCTTCCATTCGTCAGTGTTGTAACTCAACCCGCATTCCCTATTTTGTTAACTGGGATTTTGAGGTGTGTGTATTCACGTTGTGTTTACTTAAATTGAGGCATCTCTCCCCACCTCTCTCTCTCTCTCTCTCTCTCTCTCTCTCTCTCTCTCTCTCTCTCTCTCTCTCTCTCTCTCTCTCTCTCTCTCTCTCTCTCTCTCTCTCTCTCTATCTGTCTAGCTATCTATCTATCTGTCTATCCTTTCTCCTGTTCCTCCTCATTATCTCATTTCTTCCTTTTATCTTCTGAATCTGATTAATGTCTTTTTTCTTGCCTCTCGTCTTCTCGAATTTTCCCACTTTTCTCCCCTCCCTCTCCTCACTTATTTCTCTATTCTTTTCATTTCTCTACGTCCAGTAACTACTAACGTGTCTCCTCTATGAACTAACTTGTTTTTTCTGCATCATTTATATTTTATTTTATTTTTTCATCTACCTCTCTTCTCTTCTTCATTTACACTCTCTTTATTTCTCTCCCCTTTCTCTTTAGATTTACCTCTCTTCTCAGAGTATTCTTTTCATGGCTTTTATTTTCTCCTTTCTCGACTCATCCCTTCTCCTCAAAACCTAATTTCTCCCGTCTCTTCTCAACATTCGCTCCGCTTCACTCTCTCTTCTCTTCGCATCCTTCATTTATTCCCTTCACTTTTTCCTCTCTCCTCGCAACCTACATTCATTCTTCCTCACTCTCTTCCTCCCTCTCCTCTAACCTTTTACTTATACCTCCTTCTCTTCCTCCTCCTCCTCTCTTCCTCCTTCTCCTCTCTTCCACAACTATGCACTCACAAGACAGTCTCAGACAAGAGCCTGAGAGTCACACTTTGACCTTTGACTCCCTACCTTTGCCCTCTTCCTCCACAGCAATACGAGACTTCTTCAACCCTTCCCATCAGTGCCAAGGGTGTCTTTACCACAAGTGCACAAGTGCCAGCACGTCTAGGGCCAACACTGACACCAAAACAACTATACGTTCCAGCATCTAGTAACTCAAGAGTGCCAACTTCTAACGACAGATGAGTGCCAGCATTGACTTGAAACTAAAGTGCCAAGCTTCAAATAATCCAACAATTTCAGGAGTACAGAACGAAAACAAAGGTCAAAGTCCACCCACATAGCGGTGCCAGGGTAAGAAGTGCCAATGGCATTTCCGACACAGAACAAAAGAGAGTAACAGTTGAGTGCCACGGGCGCGCTCTCAGAGAGGAAGGTAATTATATCTATTTAATTTTTTGGAAAATAATTTGTTTCATTTATTGAAGACTGTTAACGATATCGTTTGATGTACAGGTAAAAAATAAGGTTTCGCATATTCAAATAAAGGCAATGTAATTAAAGTAACATTAGTGTAGTTATTACACACAAGTGTAATAACACTTATCTTAAGTACTGAAGTATTTTTGACTGGTGGTGGACAGGTGATATGTGAGCTTAATGACCCATTATCCGTGAGTACGAAAATGAGTGTAGATACCTTTGATGAGTTTCGAGAGTCTCACTCCTCTCGGAGCCCGGCCTTAGGCCAGGCTCGTCTGGTGCTTGCCTGGATGTAGTTTGGAGTACATAAGGCTAGTATTGACAATTTAAGCACAGCAGTGTTTCGAAAGTGTATCACTATTGAATCAGAACGAAAAATAAATCACTGTACTAAAATACATCACCGTACTAAAATACATTACCGTACTAAAATACATCACTGTACTAAAATACATCACCGTACTAAAATACATCATTGTACTAAAATACATCACCGTACTAAAATACATCACTGTACTAAAATACATCACCGTACTAAAATACATCACTGTAAAATACATCACCGTACTAAAATACATCACTGTACTAAAATACATCACTGTACTAAAATAAATCACCGTACTAAAATACATCACTGTACTAAAATAAATCTGTTCAAAAATTCCTCCAGTGCTTTTATTCATCACAACTTAAGGACATTGCTGTACTTAAGAACATCACAGTACTACCTCACTAAAATATATCGACCCAAAAAACATAAAGCAACTCACCCATAAATAATAAACACTTTAAATGAACATCGAAAAACCATAGTATATTAAAAGATTTATTGAGTTAAAATTTACATATTTTCTCAGAAAAATATATATATATATATATATATATATATATATATATATATATATATATATATATATATATATATATATATATATATATATATATATATATATATATATATATATATATACTATATATATATATATATATATATATATATATATATATATATATATATATATATATATATATATATATATATATATATATATATATATATATAAAATATATGTATATATATATATATATATATATATATATATATATATATATATATATATATTAGTGTGTGTGTGTGTACTCACCTAATTCACCTAATTGTGGTTGCAGGGGTCGAGACTTAGCTCCTGGCCCCGCTTCTTCACTGTGTGTGTGTGTGTCGTGCCGAATAGGTAAAATTGGTCAATTAGCAAGAACTCATTTAAAATTAAGTCCTTTCTAAAAAAAATTCTTATGAGTTTACAGATATATTTTTTTTCATTTATGTTAATGTAAAAATTAATAATTTTGTACCAAAAGAACCTTAGAAAACTTACGTAACCTTATTATAACAAACGCAATTTAATTTAGCCTAATCCAGCTAAATATATTTTAGGTAAGCTTACAATAATTTAATAATAAACAAACACAATGAAATATATTTTATTCGTTAGGTTCAGAACGATTTTTGCGAAATTATTGCATACACAAATTTTCGCTTGCCTTATTCGGCAAGAAGAGCACGACATATACATTGGTTTATAAGACTCACATTCACAGCCTCAAGGACCAAAATTTAAAAAAACACTGAAAATTAAGGTGAAAATTATGAAACACTTGAAACTGAGAAACACTGATGAATCTATATTTTACGTATGAGAAACTTAAGAAACACTAAGATCTCATGTTTTTCGTAGGTGAAAATTGAGAAACATACACATACTGTATTTCTCGTAATTGAAAGTAAGAAACACTGATATACACACATGTTTTTCGTAGATATAACAAACTCAATTGTCCAGTGTCAAGCTATATCAAACGCACACATATTTCTCAAGCCTTCATTTGAATAGGATACGAAATACAGTTATCTAGCATTTTATTACAAGAAAGTTTCGTCCGCCAGAGGACTTCATCATTTAATGAAAAGTTAAAGTCCCTAGTAGACAACCCGCCTTAACAAAATGCCATAAAATCCCACATATTGTCTGTATATTGTACCATGGTACATTTTCTTACTTTCACACAAGTGCATATTACGGAACATACACAGTGTGGAAAACATGCTCTGGATCAAATTTTCTCAGTCTTCTAACCTCCGAAGAAAATGTAAATGTTACAGTGCATTTCTATCCTGGGTACAGATTAGTAGATCAATGTAAATGTTGCAGTGCATTCCTATCCTTGGTACAGATTAATAGACCAATATAAATGTTACAGTACGTTCCTATCCTTGGTACAGATTAATAGATCAATGTAATGAATCAGAGGAGGATATAATAAGTTCTTTAACCAGTGATAATTGCACTGTATTTTATGATGAATAAATTACTGAAGATAGAACACTACGATCAGAGATCTGCTCCTGTAGCTACAAATAAGTACAGTGGACCCCCGCCTAACGAACACCCCGGAAATCGTACAATTATGTAGGTATAATATTGTAAGTGCTTGTGGAAGTGTATTTTTGGGGGTCTGAAATAGACTAACCTACGTGACATTATTTCTTAAGGAAGTAAATTCGTTCGGTAATGGCACTTGAGCAGGCTTCTGGAATGAATTTTGCTCGTTAGGCGGGGGTCCACTGTAGTTCTTAATTGGTAATTACATTTCTCCAGCCTTAATACGTACATAGTGAGCTTTCTTATTCTGGCAGAGCTTTTTAACCATGAGCTGTTTGTTCTTTACATACTGAACATAGTGCCCTGTACTTAGCATGATGTCCTGTATTAAGCATGCTATCTTATATTGTACATAGCACAGTACCTAATACTGTACATAGCATGTTGTTTTCTACTGAGCATACTACCTCATACTGAACATATCATGTTGTCTTGTACTGAGCATGCTGCCTTGCACTGAACATGATGCCCTGTACTGAGCAAGCGTAGCTATGTATGAGCGGGTGCCGCCCACACCTCAGAGAGCCGACATCTGCTTTATTAAGCGGTTCTGAGAAGGTGCTCTCTCGAGAGAGAGGGACTCCTTCAGCTCTTGTAATATTCAAAGTAATGGCGTGCTTTATTATTAAAGTTCAGTAAAAAAAAAACATCCAGGCTTTATTAGTAGCGGAATCACTGTCCGGAAAGTCTGTGTCTCGGCGCATAATGAAAGTTTTATATCTTTCTTTCTCTCTCTCTCTCTCTCTCTCTCTCTCTCTCTCTCTCTCTCTTCTCTCTCTCTCTCTCTCTCTCTCTCTCTCTCTCTCTCTCTCTCCCTCTCTCTGTGTGTGAATCCTTCATAACTGTCAACTTAATTAAGCATAATATTTCTGTAAGATTTTTATTATGGCATATATATCCGTACACTTGAAATTTCATGAACGGAACTTTATTTGTAAGCGTAACAACATCACATTTAATGTTAAAACAATAAAGGAAATAAATAAGCCAAATTTAATAAATACAACTAAACGTCCAATAAAATTCAGACTAGACGCGCCTGCAATATTCAAATTTTATTTAATCACAATTGAAAATGTTATAAAAGACCTATTGGGAATTTCCGTGTGTATCTTCACATAGCGGTGATGAAGCTATAGACAAGTTTTACTTCCATTCAATAGCTCTGGTAATGGAATTTTACTGTTAAAGATATAAATTCTTCAGGATACAATATTTGGAGCGTTGTGTGTGTGTGTGTGTATGTGTGTGTGTGTGTTTGTGTGTGTGTGTGTGTGTGTGTGTGTGTGTGTGTGTGTGTGTGTTGTGTGTGTGTGTGTGTGTGTGTGTGTGTGTGTGTGTATTTCTTTACCTAGGTGTAGTTAAAGTGGTCGAGTCTTAGCTCTTGGCCCTGCGTCTCAGCTTGATGCTTACCAGGTTCACTCCCTCCTAGCCTCCTGGGCTCTGTCATACCTGCTCTTAAAACGATGTATGGAGCCTGCCTCCACCACTTCCTTCTCCTGGTTATGCCACTTCCTGCGCGCGCGCGTGCGTGTGTGTGCGTGTGTGTGTGCGTGTGTGTGTGTGTGTGTGTGTGTGTGTGTGTGTGTGTGGTGTGTGTGTGTGTGTGTGTGTGTGTGCGTGAGTGTACTCACCTATTTGTGGTTGCAGGGGTCGAGAAACAGCTCCTGGCCCAGCCTCTTCGATGGTCGTCACTAGGCCCACTTTCTCCCTGCTCCAAGAGCTTTATCGTGTGTGTGTGTGTGTGCATGTTCTTGGACTATCAATCCAACATGCAATTTTCCGCCTCTTCCACAGGGAGCAGCGGCCCACAATTTTTCTTCCACGTGTATCCAATGGAAAGAGTGAAGTAATATTCACACTTTATAATAGAGCTCCCTAGGAGAGCAGAAGCGGTTGAGGAACAACCTTACTTCACCGAGGAGATTTCTTCTATCAACTACGAGTAAGATCGCAATTTCAACGATTGGACATATTTTCACGTGTACATAGCAATTTCAGACCCCACAGCATGCATTCACGTGTACATAGCAATTTCAGACCCGCCAGCATACATTCACGTGTACATAGCAATTTCAGACCCGCCAGCATACATTCACGTGTACATAGCCATTTCAGACCCCACAACATGCATTCAAGTGTACATAGCAATTTCAGACCCCACAGCATGCATTCACGTGTACATAGCAATTTCAGCGTATATTTACGTGTACTAGCAATTCGTACCTATGCCCATGTACTGTACGTGTAACGTACAGTACATGGGGAATCACACGTGCCAACACTGGAAGAAACATGCTCATACTCCTAATGGAGACAGGATCCATACATAGCTTAAAGAAGAGATACGATAAAACTCATGGTGCAGGGGAAGAAAGTGGACATAGTAGCGACCAGCGAAGAGTAAGGGCCAGGAGCTGTGAATCGATCTCTGCAACCACAAATAGGTGAGTACATTTAGATGTGCACAAATGAGATTACAGAGAATGAGCTCTACCTCCTGGACCCTTCCAGTCATCCACCAGTTATCTCCTTGACGCTTTTCTCAGACTTACACAGGATCCCGTGCCCAGAGGTTTTATGTATTTGTGCTCTTAACTTCAAGTTGAAATGTGTTCCTGCATTTATCTGGTTTATTGCATAGTTTTCTTTGCAACTCTGTCTTTTGGAGGAGACAAATACAGTAAAAACGTGAGCCTTTATTGACGATGTTTCGTCCACATAGTGGGCTTTATCGAGTCTCGGACAGATAAAATTGGATGAGGTTAATCTCTTAGTGATTCGATAAAGTCCACTGCGTGAGCGAAACATCGAAAATAGAAGATCGCGTTATACTGTATTTGCATCATTTGTATCTATCTGCAAGGTGTACGGGGGTGGCAGCTGTAGAGAGATCTGTACATGTCTCCACCCGCCTATAAACTGAACCTGGGTCCCTTTGGTTGTAAGCTTTGTCAATGAGCTACAGGTTCTTTTCGTGTCAAAGAGGTTTTTTTTTATATCAGATAATATGATGCTACCAGCTTCTACGTCCACAGATATTAGTGGACGGAGGATCGAGCCTCCACCACTCATTGTGTTTAATGATCCGCATGGGTTAGCATTGTACTTAAGTATAATAATAATCTTAATAATAATAATAATAATAATAATAATAATAATAATAATAATAATAATAATAATCCGTTTCTCTAAGTTAACTGTGGGCTATTCGTTACTTGTTACCAACATTCTGTAATTTTAAACATATTTTTCGCATTAGTTTAGCATCATCTGTAAACATCGATATATAATATTTACTCTCTCCAGGTTACTGGTTCACACATCACAAACACTTTGGTTTGTGGCTGGTAACTTTGATGAACGACGAACACTTAATCTTCTGTTTCTGTCTTCATGTGAGTCATTACTGAGCACTGACAAGTGTTCATTACACTTTAGTCTAACTTCACGAACTACGAACTTGTCAATGTTTGAGTAAACTCGTAGGAGACAAACACGGAAGATCTGCTGAAGAGGATCCCGGTTGGAGGTCAAAATATACGGCTCCTCACATTTCATGTTTAAGTCTCCCATGGGTTTGCTCCGAACAATAGTCTGTGTTTATCATGGGTCTTGCAAGGTCTCTTGCGAGGCTCCTACTTTCCTGCTTTCTTATGTACCTACCTAACTCTCTGTTGGGGTTAATTCCGCTGTAATATTCTCTCATAATCCTCTCCCTCTCTCTCTTCTTCCTGCTCCAACTTTTCGATACATTTGCATATTTTTAGAAGAGAAATCTTCCAGTGCTTACTATATCCGTAAATAAGAACACTTTGCCAAATTACAAAAGAATGATAAAAATAATTATAATCTCTTATCTGGTACAATTATACTCTTTTTCTGATTGCCTTTAATGGTGAGCTTCCCTCATTTACATACACTACAACTCTCTTGGCATAGGTAATTTGCATTAATTTGATTGCCTTTGTAAATAATGCATATGTCTGTACGTTGTCCCCAAGGAAGGGAAAATTTCGGATGTGTTGAATGGCTAACTGCAATACTCAGGATGCGTTTGCTGCAGTCAGGATGTGCTGCATGGATAAGATTTCCATTCTCTGGTTTATATAAGACAATTTTTACGGTTTAAAGGGTCAACCGGGTTTACTCGGGTTTATACAGGTGTCCTGCTAACGCTTTGATAAAACGCATACGTAAATCTTGCAACATTATATAAATACACAAATGCTACAGCATTTTTCTGCAACACTTAAAAGCGTTTAAAAATGTCTTGCAGCATTTACTCGTAAGTTTTAAGTCAGCTTTTAGTGGCCACTTAAGTTTTAAGTAATAGTATAAAAAATTATCAAGTAATCACCCGAAAATCAGTGGCCCAAAAAAGGAAAAGTGCATAAAAATAATTTTTTTGAGGGTACATTTATTGAACAACTTTTTACGTTAATAACATAGATCTAAAAATTATTGATTAATATATATTAATTCATTGATAATTGTACTGTTATAAATGCATTATCATTTAAAATTATAGTCATTAGCTTAATTAAAAAAAAATGCATATACATTACACATTATACCCGGAAGACTAAACCCGATTGCATGCAATCATAGTGTATAATAGTGATACTAATAATAAGTTATTATTATTATTTTTAATGTTATTATCATTAATATTATTAAATATATTAACTGCAACCTATAAATGTGAATTAATTGCTACGTAATTCTGGACCCCCCTCCCCCCCGAAAAAAAAATTACGCTATTATTTTAGGAGAAAAAAACAAAAACACTACGACTCTTCTGTACAGGAACGACCTAATCAGCTTCACAAAGAATAAAGAAATAACTTTGTAAAGTCTTATTGACAAATACGCGTAGCCAGAATAAAAAAAATGGAATAGCGACCCATGGTGCCGTAACCTGTGTACTGTGAGTGCGTGGGATATTTGTAGTTCCCTCTGTGTTAGTAGGCTCATTAATTATTGAAAATAAATCCGGGGATTTTTTAATTCATTTAAATTCTGTGATTTTTTTGTGGATGAAGGATAATTGATTAAGGTTTAGTTATTGAGATGGTTGTTGTTTTTGTGGTCGTTGTGTGATTGTCATTGTAATGGTGGTTGTTTATGTCGTCGTTGTATGATGGTCATTGTAATGGTGGTTGTTTTTGTCGTCGTTGTGATGGGTGATTTTTGTGGTTGTTGTGATAGTTGTTGTTTTTGTGGTTGTGATTTATTTTTGTGGTCCTTCTGATGGTTGTTGCTCTTTGGTTTTTTACTTCTGTGGTTGTTGTGATGGCCATCATCTTAAGCCCAATAATTATCATTGTCAATCTTCATTCTCATGGTGATTATCACCACAACGACTTCCACCCTAATCCCTGTCACCACGAATACTACCATCATCACCATCACCACCACTACTACCACGTTCCTCATCACCACCACCACCTTCCTAATTACCATCCTAACTACCATCCTATCTACCATCCTAATTACCATCATCCTTATCAATACAACTTAGCTTTTAATTACTTGTCATCCACTTCAAGCCTTTCTCATTAAGATGAGAAAATATTTACGAACGAGCAATTAAAAATGTATCAGCATTGGTGAAATTGATATAAACATGAATATTCATGAAAATCAACTTCTCTCAATTTTTTTTACCAATTTCTAGTTTTGTAGTTTTAATGGATCCAAAGGGTCTTCCGCTTTTATTTGGGATAACGTTTCGCTCTGTGTAGAGCTTTATTAAGTAATCACTTGATAAAGATGTAGAGGACAGCTTTTATTATGTATTAACATCAAGGTTTCGCACACTTGGGAACATGACCAGGAAGACTTGGTAAAGTTACACGTCATCACAATCACATCAAACCTCTTCGTCAAAACCATACCATACCGGGTCTAGTTTTGGGTCGTCACCATCCAAAACCAGACCCGGTCACCAAGCTCACTTCAGACCTTGTTATCCTGAGAAGACCAGATCCATTCATCAGACATACGTACACCAGCCATGATTGTCAATACAACCCAGACGGCGCAGAAATCGGCTTAAGCAGCAAAATTACCAATATATCACTATCAATCCTGATATCTTTTCTTCTATTTTCGATTGGGGTGGTAAACCTACAAAGATATGATGAGTAAGATTCATGTTCAAATCCTGGGCATCTTTATGGATGAAGAATATCGCCTTCGTAGCAAGCTTTTCTGTATCTACTACAGAGGGAACCATTATACAGGAAAGATAATCATGGAAATAAATGGTATAAAATACCTACACAATGGAAAAACAAACACATAAGCAGTATAAGCAATAAAGGATCACATTATACTGCTTATGTGTTTATTTTTCCAAAGAGAATCATTCAGACTAAGGTACTGAGCAACTTAATTAGAATTACCTTTTCAATTTTCTACACTCTCCACTGTATTAGACTGGAATGATATTGTATTAGATTGCTATATTATTATTTGATTGTTATATTATTAGACTACATTTGATTGGAAAATCTTGCTATGCAGACGAAACATCTCGTCTCTACAGACACCCAGGTGATGCATGTGTCTTCTCAACTTATCTATATTATATACCACTAGTGTGAAGCTATGAACATATATTATCATTAAATAAAGGACAAACGTTATTGCCCAAACTTTGAGACAGTTTAATATTATCGGCAGTAATCTGTTGGGATTCATATCGAATGATGTTACATTCAGTTTTATACGGTGGAAGGGCAAGCCAGCCGAAAACTTCAGGTACATGACCAACAACTCCAGTGGGTGAGAGGGTCAGTGTGTGACCGAGACACACGTCAGGGAGAAAAAGAAAGTTTTCCCTTTTCTCCTGCCAAAATAAAATGCCGTTTCCCCTTCTTCTGTCCCCATGTCCTGAATTCAAGGACAAAGTTTTATTTTCCAGCACATGTGGTCAAATTGAATACAGCAGCGTACTGCCGACAGTATTAAAGACACAGGTGCCAAGCATGTTTTCGTTGTGCCCTAACAGTGACAAGAATCACGGAGCTAGACACAGAAATATATCTAGTTGGATGAATCTTATTAGGGCCAGCTGGCCGAGTGGTTAACGCACTGGCCTCTGAGTTCTAGAACTCACTCGCCATGGGTTCAAACCTCACCCGTTCCCTGATTTGTTTGCAATCGTGTTATTATGATTCAGTGAGTCACAGTGTCACGTACCGTGGCAGCTCTACGTGTCACGTATAGTGGCAGCTCTACGTGTCACGTATCGTGGCAACTCTACGTGCCACGTATCGTGGCAGCTCTACGTGCCACGTATCGTGGCAGTTCTACGTGCCACGTATCGTTGCAGCTCTACGTGTCACGTATCGTGGCAGCTCTACGTTTCACGTATCGTGGCAGCTCTACGCATGATAATTATAAGAACATAAGAAGGAACACTGCAGAAGGCCTACTGGCCCATGCGAGGCAGGTCCACGTCACCTCCCGGCTTAAACCAATGACCCACCTTGATCAGTGCGTACTTGTGTTGTACCTTTTCTCTTTAACATAAAGCCCCCAGAAAATCTTCTTTCAGACTTCTCTTTTACACAACTACGGTAAGATCCCCCTCACAGCCTCTTCCTTCCCACATCTCTCTTGCACCACTACGGTCAGAGTCCCTCACAAGAAACAACTTAGTATAACCCACAACTCGCCAACAACACAACACTTCCTCCATAAGTTACTCGGGCCAGACTTTTTTTCCCTAACTTGTGAGCAAAATTGTCGTTCAACACAGAACAGAATGTGAATAACACACGAAAGGCGGTGTGATAAATGGTATAATAAATGGTGTGATAAATGGTATAATAAATGGTATAATAAATGGTGTGATAAATGATTTTCAAAACCGTTTATCACATGTGTCAGGCATTGCAACATCTTGGGATCTTGATACAAGGAATTCTTCATCGTTTATGCGACCTAATGGATACGACCTACTTACACTAGTGGATGGTTCCAGTTCGACTCCTCCTACTTCGACTCACCTGACCACAGCATCATATAAGCCACATCTCCGAGCACCTACCTCAAACTCTTCGTTTTTTTCCATCCTTCTGTATGGCGAAACGATTTCTCAATAATTCCCAAATGTCGCACAAGTATCTCATTCTCCCCACACAATAGCAATTGATGATATAGAGAAACGTTTCGTCCACCTGGTAGTCGAAACGTCTCAATAAATGCTTTAAACCGCAATTTGTATCTTATTGTTATTCTTGTCTCTATCTTCTTCTATTCGTCTACAACACATAATAGTTTTTGGAGTATCGCCACTATTGTATTTGTAGGGGAAGCGCTAAACCCACTGGAGTCATACAGCACCCTGAGGAAATTGGAGGTATATTCTGACCTTATTCCATGGGAAGCTCCAATTCCTTGGCTCCAAAGCGACTGACCAGCATCAAGGCGCCTCTTCCAACAGTTCCTGTATGAGTCACCCTTAAAAAAAAGGGGGCGGCCTGAAAGGTGAAGTGCTCTTGATCCAAGGAATTAGTTATCCTCCTCTTAGATTAAATCCTGTTACCTTTACCCAGCCCTCCCTATCATCACCAGGGCTCTGCTTAACCCGTACTAGTTTAGTGCTTCCACGTGAATATAAAGGTAATCTGAATCTCTCTACGTCTTCCTATGTTGGTTCTCGAACGGAAAAAAATAAAAGGCAATAGAAAAACAAAAGAATAGTGGAAAACTTCGTTTACATTCAGAGAGAGAGAGCCTAAACGGATTTTATTTTTGCTTTGTTCAGAGCTCCGAGATGTGTCCTCGACGCTTACTCAGTGTTCATATATGTGTCCTCGCGTTTGTTCAGAGCTAAATGATGTCCTCGACGCTTACTCTGTTCATGTGTCCTCGCGTTTGTTCAGAGCTAAATGATGTCCTTGACGCTTACTCTGTTCATGTGTCCTCGCGTTTGTTAAGAGCTAAATGATGTCCTCGACGCTTACTCAATGTTCATATATGTGTCCTCGCGTTCGTTCAAAGCTAATTGATGTCTCGACGCTTGTTCGAAGTTAAGAGTTGTGTTCTCGACACTTTGTTCAGAGCACCCAGATACGTCCTCGATTTTTTTCCCTCTCCAGAAATGTATTTCCAAAGACTTTTTTTTTCCAAAATTCCCAGAAAAGTTTACGTTTTTTTTTTTTCAGAAAAACAGAGATGTGTTTCCGAAACTTTTTTTTTCGAAACATCTACAACCGTCCTCGAAGCTCCAAGAACCATTCCGACACGTTTTGTTCTTGGTCCTCTGGTCCATAGTACATTTCAGGGAGTCAAAATATTTACGTGAATGACACAGCGAAGGTTCTAAATACCATATTGCCGAAAATAGTGAAGAACAGACAAAACTTAATGAATTTAGATTCACTGGGAAACGTTTCGATCTATGTGAAAGTTATGAAGTTCTAACAGGTCAAAACGCTGTGTAAATAGATGCTTGTTTTGCAACGTGTTTTTTCTTAATGCTTGACGGTAGAAAGGTATTTAAACTAAAATATATTCTTATTAATTCTCAGGAACAGTTGCCTTACTGCACGACAAAAGAGAAGCAGTAAGGAACCTTAGAGAAGGAGACTTTAGACGACGTTTCGGTCCATTTTTTACTATTATCACCTCAGTTGTTATGATGTGGTGATGGTCCAGGAAGACCCTAAACGTCCCCCAACGTTTCTCTCAAAAGTGTAGATGTTTCGTGAACTACTTCAGTTCTAGTATTATTGTTTATATTCTTTACGTCACTAAATATTACAGCAATGACAGCAAGCAACATGAATTTAGACAAGCTGTGAGTTCAAAAAATGAAGTGTACAGTAATAATGAATAGAAAAAAAATAATGAATAAAACACGAGATTAAGGATACATATAACTTCAACAACGAAAACAACAAGTAAGTTAATTATAAATCTTCATTAGATCACACCTTGAACAACGAGCAAGGGCAAGTATTTTTCTCACTAATATCAAAATTACAAGCTAAACGACCTCCCCTTAGAGCAATCATCTCTTTCACTAAATCATTCTTCCTAGTCTCTTGGGTCCTTGGTTAATTATGAAACTTTTCCCTAAGTCAGGAAGTTGAGTCGTCGAGAAGGTTGTTAAAATGCACATCATCCTTGTTAATAATTATAAATATTTACTGAAAAGATTAGATTGAGAACCATCGAAAAAATAAACGATAATGAAGCGTAAAATGGGCATTTTTCAGTTTATTCTTTATTTACAATTCATTCTAACGACAAAACTAATGCAACTGAGAGGGGATTTAATAATCTTGACATATTGCTCTAAAATGTCTTTACAACAGTAGATTCCGTGGTTTAGTTATGGAAACTAAACCGTAAGGTCTTTAGCAAAGTGTTCTGCGACTAGAGAAAACGTACAACTCACAGTTACTCACACATAATTCACTCACACAACTCACAGTTACTCACATATAATTCGTCTTGTCATGCTCATATATTTATTCCTGGCCTGAGGACTTCTCTCTTATTTTGGAAGCAATAATTCACTTGCCAGTGTTAACTTTCTAGTGCAGACCCACTAGTCATTCAGTGAGGACCATTCGTCTCTTTTTCTGGTTGGACTAGCAAATACTATGGTAAAGAGACTCAGTATGCTGAACAAGTGTTTTTTTTCTGACGTCGTTTCGCTCAGAATTGGACTTTATCCATAGTTTGACTTGATAAATCAACACTGAACGAACCGTCGTAGCAGGAAAGACTTGCATACTGTCTTTTGTGATTCCCTAGTGTTCTCTTAGCCACTTAACTAAGAAAGCAGGCTACTAAGCCTACTGTCTCTTTATATGACTGAAGAAGCCTACTGCGTTCGCGAAACGTTTCAATCACAATAAAGATACTTAACTGTTGTACATGTGTCTTACTCTTCAACTTGCCGGTATTACATATCATTTTCAACATACTTATTTTCAAACATTTCGAAAAATTCATAGAGTTCTACTTTAGTAAAGCGAGGAACCGATTACATGGATTTCTTAAGCTGAGTCGTACATCATATTATACAGAATAAACATATAAAGATCTAGTTTTCATATGCTACCGTAATTGGGATATATTATAGAGTATATGAGATGAGCCAAATAGTTCTCATCTAACAAGTGTTTACTATTCCTTAACATACCTGCAAGTCAACTCCCCAGCCTCATCTGCCCACACTCCGACACTCCCTCTCCGGTCTAATAACGACTCCGGAGCGAGTAGCTGAGAGTAACTCTTCACCCTCCTCTTCTACCTCCTTCTAATCTACTTCCTAATTTACAGTACCTCTAGATAATAGTTCTATCACCTCTCAAGGCAATCTTTCTTTTACGCCACATTTGCTCACCCTCCACCACTCTCTCTAAGAATGAATCTCTCTTTCTCTCTCTCTCTCTCTCTCTCTCTCTCTCTCTCTCTCTCTCTCTCTCTCTCTCTCTCTCTCTCTCTCTCTCTCTCTCTTTCTCTCTCTCTCTCTCCAGTGTCTTCCTCCTCTTTCATTCCCTACACTACCTCTTCCTCAACCAGTTTAGCCATTTTTCTCACCTTCACTACTAACCACTATTGAGTCATTCAACACACAACCAGCCCACAATACAGCACTAAAATAAACTGGGTAGATTTTTAACTCTGTGTCCATCTAGGGATTTGGGAGAGAGGGAGTTAGAGGAGATAAACGAAGAAAAGATGTAGAGGGAGGGGAGAGGGCAAAAAAAAAAAAAATCAGAGGGAATTTTTTAGATTTATTTTTCTAGAAATGTTTCTGACAAGATATACTGAGATAAGATCAGGAATTATTAGAAGTATTCCTTATCCCATTGAACTAAGCATACTTATTACTTTAGGTATTGTTTTTAGTATCTAATGATTTATTATTTTTAATCACAATTATTTTTGCAAGTGACTATCATTGCCACCACCTTATATCGCATAGGCAAAGTTTATAGCCATTTCAGACCGCGTACCTTCTGCCCACTCCTTCAAGGCTTGACTTACTGACAACAGAGAGAACTTGAGATTCCAGTAACGGATGCCTTGAAGTCACGTACTGTGGGGTGGGGTAAAGACGGGACAAGTATATCTCTCACTCCAACCTCCCCTGAGGATTCTAACTACACACTCCATCTTAAGCCCCAACCAGAGTGCATAGGAAATCAAGAAGAAAATGTATAGCTATGAATAATGAATAAAAATCACCATACTATGGCTGGAGCAATTCACAACGAGCCTAAACACTAGACATGAAGCTATACAATGTGTCGGTCCATCCAGGACCATTGACTCGAAAATATAATGGCCCGGGATGGACCGACACGTCATTTAGTTTCATGTACACTCTGCAGTTAAGTTGTGAATTACTGTTATATAATAACACAAATATTAAATATACGAAATTTGGTTGCCAGGTTTAATGGTCTTCAACCTTAATAATGACGAGGGTCATTACGGCTGCATGTCACCTATAAACTGCAAGTGTATGAGTACTGAGTTATACACTCCTCCAAGTATATATATATATATATATATATATATATATATATATATATATATATATATATATATATATATATATGATTTACTCAGATCATACACATCATAAAAGATATAAACATCAGAATGGTGTTTATATGAAAGATAAACTTAAATGTAAAAAACAAAGAATTCCTTATTAAATTGTGAAAAATGAATTCCATAACATTGCAAATATTTGTAAATATCATTATTAAGGCAACTATAATTATAACAATAAAGTTCCTTATCATTATAATAACTGTGAATTTTATTGGAAACTAACATGTTAAATAATAAAACTTAAAAAATAGTGTCGACAATGATTATAAGTAATAAAACTAACCCATATAATAATAATAATAATAACAAATTATTGATAAAATAATAAGATAAATAATAATACTAACAATACTACTGATACTACTAATAATAATAATAATGTTATAATAATATTAATTATTAGCCGGAGATCATTCTTGAAGATGGGAAGTGCAGTTCCTGCATTCTAAAGGAGGGGTGAGAATCGCTTATCCTTGACAAGACAGGGATTAAATAAATGATGGTGAACGTGTTTCCTTTGTTGGGGTGACACTACCTTGGTAGGAGACGACCGATGTCTTTAAAAAAATATAACGATAATAAAAAAAAATACTAAATATGGATAATGTCTTAAACAATATAGCATAATTGTCCTTTCCAGCCTAATCTTTAATCTAAACGTTTCCGGATAAGCCTACCTAAGCATACTTACTCTACTTACATATTTATTTGAAGGAGTATACTCGAGAGTGTCAACCAGTGCGAGGAACTGTGGAGGCTCGATTCTCTATACGGAAATTATTACTGTTCATTATATAAACTTATCTCCTAAGTAAAGGTGCTTAAAAAAACATGTAAACCAGCAGAGCATTGTTGCTGGTTCATGTGAGTTTGACCAAAAAAAACGAAATTCAAACAATTAGCAGTCTGAGGGATCAGAGATCGTGCGGCAAATAGCGGAAGGAGGATCGAGCCTCCATCACTGCTTCCACTGAATTACCTACACTTTTTTAGCGTTTGCCTGAACTACATACATGCAAATAAACTCAAACGTGCAATATATATATGTATACAGCTACGTCCCCTGCGTAGATCTAGTAAGGGAATTTTGAATTTGATATTTGTAAAGTGAAGTACGGGAGTTATAAGCAGGATTTATTGCATATTAGGATATAAACCCACTCGGGTGGTATCCAGGTGGGTTCATGCTTTTAAATCATGCACAAAGCAAGAGTAAAATCATGTGTATGAAAGTTCAGTATTTCCTTTGAGAAAGTGGATAAATAGGAGGTTTCCTGGGTGTTTACCCTCCTTTTTTTACCGGAATATTATATATATATATATATATATATATATATATATATATATATAATATATATATATATATATATATATATATATATATATATATATATATATATATATATATATATATATATATATATATATATATATATATATATATATTATATATATATATATATATATATATATATATATATAGTATATATATATATATATATATATATATATATATATATATATATATATATATATATTATTGTAACCATGATCAAGTGGTATTTAATCATTAACAAACTGCGACTAGCCGGGGGATCGAACCCGTGTTGTTTTAGCCCGCCTCGTGGGAACTTTTGTTAGAGTCACATTCAAGAAGGCAATAATTTCTGTTATATTTGCTAGACACCGACAAACTGTTACTAAACTAGACTTTCTATGTTTTGCATGAATCGGGAAACCTATGTGTTTCATGTTTAGCAAGGAGCGGTAGAGGCTCGATTCTCCGTCCTCTAATCGCAGGGCAGAAACTCTTCTTTAGCTGCCAGGCAAAGGGGATTAATAATTTATAGAAAAATCTTTTGAATTCTTTTTCTTTTGGTCGACTTCCGTGTCACAGAATTTGTAGAAGGAACCACGGAATAGCCTTTAAAATATCGGGCGAGTACATAGTGGCTAGTATGGTATATATATATATATATATATATATATATTATAAAACATTTCGCTCAAGGGAAGCTTAATCATAACGTTTCGCTTAAGGGGGGGGGCGAAATGTTGCTAGTCCTGGTGTGCAGAGACTCGCTTGTCGCAAAGTCGCTCCACACCTCGTCCAGCACACGAGGTATTGCACTGTTCTGAATTCGCTGTAGTTTCAGGATATTAGTCTTAGCCACTAGTGAATTAGTGAATGAGCGATAGGTGTATATGTCATTAGAGATTTGTATAGGTATAGTATAGTGCGTGGATGTGAGCCTTCGAGCTTGTATAGTCGCCCAAGGGCTTCACTAGCCATAGCTCCGTTGGCACTGATGTAGGTGTGGAGTCTGAGACTGGAGTCAAGGTTAACTCCAAGGACAGTGGTGTTTTGTGTTCTTGTAGTGGTGGTTCTGTGTTCGACAGGTAGTAGTGGTCATCGTTTTGGGAAGACGTATGTTATTTTGCACTTATTGGCGTTAGTTCATCCCTAAAACTGACTAGGCATAAGAACTACAAGGATATGTTCACTGACAGCTTACTTTAATCTCTGTTTTTTGGATTAAATTAGTCTAACCATGCTAAACAGGTTGCATGCAGCCTTAACGACTCTTCAAGCAGTCGACAGGCTTTAAACCCAGTTAACCAAACATCGGAAGTCTCCCTTTTGTTAGCCAATATTATCCGAACAGCTGACTAATTTATTAATATATTAGTTAATTAATTTCTTAATTTCATGGTATTATTGCATGTTGTTACGTAAAATATTGTAGCCGGCTGGTAAACAAATTAATATGCATAACATATAACAGCCGGCCTGCTATATTGAAAACTGCGGACAATAACTGCGAGCAATAACAGAGGCCAGTTGCGATGTGGCTCTCTTATTGAAGTAAAAAAAAAATACACAAATGCTAGATAACTTCAACCTGCAAATGCGTTCTACTTATTTTGTATGTTGATATGGACGCCAGGACAAGTCGCGTTTTTATTTTGGGGAAGTTAAATTGCTGGATCTAGTTTTCATTTGCCTGGGAGATGAGCGGGTCAAGTGTTATTCAGGTTAGTTGGGTAGGGTCATTAGACCAAATTAGCTGGACGAAGGTCAGGTAGTAAATGATTAAGTTACTAAGTTGCATTAACTGGAAACTATCTTTAGACAAGTTGTCGGCTATGAAGCAGATGTTTGCAAGTCAATCATTTCTAGGGATGTCATTTTGTACAGACAGAGAGACATGAAGATTATAGACAATGACAAGTAGTAGTAATAGAACTAGTAGTAGTAATAGTAATAGAACTACTAGTAGTAGTAGTAGTTATAGTAATAGTAGTAGTTATGGTAGTAGTAGTAGTAGTGTAGTTCACGGAAGAATAACTTGTTGACCATGTGTATTTCCTTCTCAGGTGTTTCGTTAACCGGAAACTTTCTTGGATCTGGTAGAAAACCGCTATTTAACAAAGATAAGGAAACAGCGTCATTACGCTAAATCGCATAGTTTCTCCAGCTGGAATGGGGAAAGGAATGAGTTGACCGTCACCACGAAGAGGTGTTACCTGACCTCCATTGATTTGACCACGAATGAATAACATCTGAACTCGATTGATTTGACTCTGAAATTCTTATATCTTACAACTTTGTTGTTCAGTCCTTTGGCAAGACGATTATTGTGGGTAAAAACATGAGCAACATTTGGGAAATATATTAAGAAAACATTTCGCCACTAAGTGATTTCGTGAATGCTGTAACAGAGTTTACTAAATATTGGCCTTAATAGTAAAGAGAGGTCAGGTCAGGTGGCAGTAGTGTGTGTGGTGCGTGCCTGGGGCCACTTTGTCATCTGACAGCATCTTCTTGTTGAGAAACAATCATCTTCACGACTACACCAGAGGTGCCGAATCCTCCCCTGAGTTTCACATTACTGTATTAAAGGCTTCTATCATGTTTACTTCTAAGGTAACTCCGCCTCTGCAGGTCTTCTTTTATTAAGAGTATGGCTTCATTCCGTTTAATGAGATGCCAGTGTGTGTCATGTTGCAATATACATACGTTGCTCTGATTATCACTGTTGCACGTATACTGTGTTCCTCAATCCTCTCGTCCACTATCTTAGACGTTTTACATATGTATACTTAATCGCGCCTCCAAGCTAGGGATTTGGTACACCAGTTCCAGCCTCAGGTAAGCCTCTATTTTTTTGAAGAAGTTCTTATGGATGGTGGTAGAATTCATTACTACATTTAAGTTGTCAGTAGTTAATGCTCTAGGGATCCTACATATTTTAAATATTACTTATTTTAGATATTTCTTAGCACCATCGACGATATTATTGACGATATCTGCGATATCCTAAAGTGTTTATGGAATCTGCCTTGCTGGCAGCTAAGAAAACTTATTATAGAACAGAACCTAGGATAACACCTCAGACTAAGAATGTGCTGGTTTTCTCATATATCGAGAATTTATCTATTCTGCAGAATGCTCTTAGAAGATTTAATATACAAGTAGTATTTAAAAATTCACCAACTGTTAGAAGCATTCTGATAAAGAATGCACCCAACAACGTGTTGGTGGTGTCTACAGAGTTGGTTGCAATGGTTGCAGTCTCTCCTATTTGGGACAAACTGGAAAATCATTGGAGGTGAGAATGTCCCAGCACCGTTATTCGATACGTATAGCACAGGAGTCGAACGTGATTTTCAACCATATTAGAGATTGTAATAACCCTGCAAATTGACGGGAAGCCAGAGTCATCTTCCCTTGTTCATCCTGGCTTGAAAGGAATATCGTAGAATTGGCAATTATTAAGCATCATAGGCAGTCATTATACAATATCAGTGATGGGCTGTTCAAATTAAATGTGTTTTTAGTTGAGACAATAGTACACAGTTTAAAATTGGGCTCTTATACAAATGCATCAAACTGTCTTAAATGTAGTGCCACACCGAGGAATTAGGGTATATTTTTTGTCCCTGCAGTTTCTGAAGATTGAACCAGAGTGCCTCAGAATTATGTGGGATGAATATCTGTCGCCGGCTTTTTTGTTTTTGCAGATCTCTTCGCCCATCCCCCCTTCCTTCTTTAATGAGTTTATTTTAATGAGTCTCGTTTCCTTCACATAACTTTTAGAAGTCTCCCCTACATAGGGTACCGTTTTCTCTTGTAATTTAAATGGACACGTTGTCCCGTGGAGGATATAATTGCCAGTGACTTCTATATCACTGACATAATAATAATACCAATATATTTATTTATTTAAAGTCATTGATGCCATAGCGGAATGTGACCATTTTTTTATTATTGCCACGTCAATTTCGTTTAGGCTATTACAATATCAATGCTCATGGGATTTTTTATAATGCCTCTTTCTGGCTATGGGCACTTCTGTGTCTGAGGGCACTTCCGGTTCCCTCTCCTTTCTCCCTCCCTTACTCGCTCACTCCAGTATAGGCGGTCCTCTGGGAACGTTATTTGCTTCGATACCCTCCTCTTTTCTGCAATTTTGCAAGCTCCTGATGATGTGTTGATTGCAACACGAAACTACTTCCCCCGTGGTTGTTTTGCATATATTTTTTTTTATTAACACATCGGCCGTTTCCCACCAAGGCAGGGTGGCCCGACAAAGAAAAAACTTTCATCATCATTCACTCCATCACTGTCTTGCCAGAGGCGTGCTTACACTACAGCTACAAAACTGCAACATATATATATATATATATATATATATATATATATATATATATATATATATATATATATATATATATATATATATATATATATAGGATGGAGTCCACCTCTGGTGTCAATTGTGGGACCCATTGCCTCGGAGAAGTGGATAAAAAGACTTCAAGGAAGAATATTAGATTTCTTTCTGAAGCCATTTGAATATTCCACTTCCCTACCACCCCATCTTTTTTTACAAACTTTATTTCAAGACAAGATACAATGGGGAGTAAAACAACATAGATAACAACTCAGAGCTACATGTCAAATACTTCGTCCAACTCCCGGCAGTGGGCCGCGTGCCCAGAATACTGCAGGCATTTCCCTCTGGATCGCAACACTGAGTCTCTGAAAGAGGAAGCTGGTCGCCCTGTGGTCTTTGGTTTCTATGATGAGTTTTCCACCCAGCTCCTTGAGAAACTTTAGAGCACACTTGCCCCATGCTCCATGGGTCTCCGACCCTATTGGGATGAAGTTATAGCAAGAGGGAAGGTCTTCATATTTGCGGGTCTTCTGGGTCTCCCTGTGGCTGGCAGCTCCACCCCCTTCGGCTAAGGAGTGTGGCAGGTAGGTGTCTGCCAATGTGTCAGCACAGGTGTAGTCCCAAGCAATCTGCTTACCATCCTTCCAGGGTAGCATAGTGGCTCCATCAGGACGCTTTTGACTTCCATCAGACCTCTGCACTTGGGGTTCCCGTTGAGCTGGGCAACGGGCTGTGGCGAGCTTCTCTTTATGATGTCATTGACCTCCTCATGTCTAGCATACTTCCTTCTGATGTGTGACACACTAGACCATGAAGTCCGAATTGATCAGCCGTCGCCCTGCCGCAAATACACCTATGTTCGGTGAGTATGGGGGCGGCTAGGCGAAGAGCAACAATAATCCGAATGGCCTGTGGGTCGAGTCGAGTGCCCAGAGAGGAATTGGGAACAGCAAGAAGGAAATCTCCTGAGTGTGGTGCCTTCACCGCTAGGAGACGAGCTTTGTCCTTTCCTGAAGCGTTGGTGAGCATTGTGTTGGAAATTTTTTCCATGATCGGTTTGTCCCAGTGGGACTGTTTGTGCTCTTTGGGAGGAGCTGGTCTACTGGAGGAGTCTGCCAGGATGTCCCACTGCACTGCTGCTTCAATGAACTTGGGGTCTTGGGCTCCCACCACACCTCTCAAACGTTCAGGGACAATCCTCTTGACTAATCCACAGGAGGCCAAACACGATGACAGAAATGCAGGTAACGCTACCTGCCTTGCTTTGGCACCCCTATACCTCCCAGTCGCACTGGGAGGGTTGCCTGCTCCCATTGCTGATCCTCTAGTGACAGATTCAGTGCCTTCTTGAAGGTTGATCTCAGGTGTGCGTCATACTCGTCAAGTGTTGGGTTGTCAAAAGAGGGTGCGCACCTCAAGAAGTAAGTGAGTCTTGGCATAGTAAGACACCTTGTGAGGAGATACAGGGCATCATGGGCATCAAGATCACTTATTCTCTCCTCCATTCTTGCGGCGTCCCGCGCGCCACGCCACCTATTATATATATATATATATATATATATATATATATATATATATATATATATATATATATATATTGCTACACTTCTCTAAAGAATTAAAGTAGTTTATGGGAACTCTTGAAAGTGCTCCGGTACCTCAGTACTGTTATTTTTTCGTTGTGACATTTTTTTCATATTTGCTTTCAGGAGTTTTTCCTTGGTTAAATGTTGGTATCAGTCTTTGATCAGACTCTGAAGTCTTCTCAGCCTGACATCAGCTATACTTTTAGGTGTGCTTCCTAATGAGACATGACTGAGTTTTGACCTCATCCACTCGCCAACACGCTTGTCTGTTGACTTTACTGTTGATCCCAGACAAAAATCCTTTTGAACCTCCGCCAAACGTTACATTTCGTATTCATTGTCACATAGGATTCTCTCTCTCTCTCTCTCTCTCTCTCTCTCTCTCTCTCTCTCTCTCTCTCTCTCTCTCTCTCTCTCTCTCTCTCTCTCCGTTTATCTATATTTTTCCTCTAACTTTCCCTCTCTCTGTCACTTAAATTCTCATCCTATCATTTTAGCACTTGCCACTCTCACTATATTTGCATCACATTCGAAGACCACTTAACATCGAAAAGCCATTTCACTTTCCCACGTCACGCAACCCTTACATTAAACCAGTAGGGACTACCCTACCCTACCCCCATTCCTTCCCTCCCTCCTCCCATCCCTCTCCTCCTCTTCCCTCTCCCCCATCCGCCTTCCCCTCCATCCCCACTACCTCCAGTAAAGATTGAAATTACATATTAAAAATATATTATTCATTCTTTTTTAATAGATTATTTATATTTTGACTCAAAACTCAGTACTGTCTCTATTTTCTGTTTTTTTTTCTCTTCTATAAAATAATATTAAAAATATTTTTAATAGCTAGAATAGGATAATTAATTGTTATAGAGAGCAGCAACCCAGGTGAGTGTGAATTGAATACCTGTAATTGTTCTACACATTGGCAGGATTACTGGCGTCTTTTCTGCCTCACAAACACGCAAGATAACAGGTACAATCTTACTATTTCTACTGACACCTAAATCATATTACGTACACTTGCAGCTGTGCATTTGCATGTATACGAGGTTTAGAAATACACTTAAGTAAACATTAGGCCATGTTTATTAGATAAAGTGTCGGTCCTAGTGTTGCTTACGTGTCTAAACCAATTTGTCGGTATCTATTACGAAGGTTTATACCGCTCATGTATGTGTAAACACACTAATCTGAGTTTTCTTCTAATCTTTTAATATTTCTTATTCTTACGTGTTATTATTACCTCCATGGGGAAGTGGGTGAGAATTTTCCGAAGCCATGAATGTTGAAAAAGACAACTAAAATGCCGGGACTAGTAACCCCTTTTCCTGTACAAATTAATAAAAAGACACAGAAGAAAATGTTGATGCATGGCTGTTTGAATGTGTTTTGGTATAGTGTGGATGTGTAGGAAGAATTGATTGTGAATGTTATGAATTTAATGAAGCTGGATGTTCTAGCTTTAAGTAAAACGGAGCTAAAGTGGGTTGGAGAATTTCAGTGGGGAAGTATAAATGGAATTAGATCAGGCGTATCCGAAAAAAATAGAGCTAAGTTAGGAGTAGCTGTAATATTATATGATATATTATGGAAGGAAAGAAGTAATATATGTAGAAATTCGAGAATTTTGTGGATTAAAATAAGGATAGGATGTGAGAAGTGGATAACGGTGTTTATGCACCTGGGGAAGAGAGGTGTGTAGAGAGACTTTGAGAGGTGTTGAGTGCTTAGTGAGTTGTGAACCAAGTGAGAAAATAATTGTTTTGGGGAACCTAAATCATAAAGTTGGAGAAACTATGGTAGAGGGTGAAGTAGGCAGGGTAGGAGTGCCAGGGGTAAATGATAATGTGGCGACTCTAAACTATGTATAGAAAGAGGTTTGGTAACAAGAAATACGTATATTAAGAAAAAAAAGGATAAATTATCATACGAGAAACATAGGGCGTCATGATAACAGATTTTTGGACTATGCATTAGTATATAAGAGGTTGATAGGTAGATGTATGGGCGAGCATTTTTAGTGGTATCTAAAGTGAGAATAAGAAGTAAATGGGGTTGAGGGAGAAAGTCATCGCTAGTTAAGAGAGAAGTAAAAAATTACAAATTAAAGGGGGATATAATTATGGTACGATATTAGCAACTATTGGGATAAAGGTGGGATAAAGAAAGTACATGTAAGGAGGAAGGGATAGAGGAGGAATGAGATTTAAGAATACAATATTAGATTGTGGAGTAGAAATTTGGGTGGGCGAAGGAGGGAAGAGGAATGAATGAATGACAAAGGAGAAAAAGTTGGCATATGAAATGCTTAACAATGTAGAAGTAATACACGAAGGGAGAAGTATATGAAGAGTAAAAGAGACGTTTAAAGAATGGTGAAGGAATGCAGAAGGAAAGTTAATAAGAGAGTGAGTGAGCTTTCATCAACAACTTTTGCTGTGAATAAGAAAAAAGTTTTAGAGTGAGATTATTAAACAGTAAAAGCTTAAGGAACAAATGGATTAACCAGTTAAAAACGAAATAGGGGAACTGTTAGATGGAGAGGTGGAGGTACTTCCAAGATTGTGCGAATATTTTGAGTAATTGTTGAATGCTGATCAAGAAAGGGAGGTAGTGATTTCTTGCATTGGGCATGGAGGTATAAAACGTTTTAGGAGTTAAGAAGAGTTAGATGTGAGTGTGGGGAATGAATGAGGAAAGAAGCTCGGATAGAAGGGATTGAAACAGAAATGTTAAAAGCTGATGAGGATAAAATTTTGGAGGGTTGTGCATTTGTTCAGTATATGCATGAAATGGGGAAACGTACCTATGGATTGACAGAGAGCATGCATAGTTCCCTTTATAATAAAAATGTAATGAAAAAGAGTGTAAGAATTATAGGGAAATGAATCTGGTGAGTATTATAGGTAAAGTGTATGTTAGAGTTATTATTATTGAAAGAATTATAGGACAGACAGTGAGTAGGATTGCAGAAGAACAAGGAGGTTTTAAGAAGGGTAGGAGATGCGTAGACCAAGTGTACATTGAAACACGTAAGTGAACAGTGCTTGTAAAATGGTAAGGACCTTTTCATTGCATTTATAAATTTAAGAAAAGCATTCGATAGTGTGGATAGGGGATCAATGTGGAAGATGTTGCAAGTGTATGGAAAAGGTGGTAGTTTATTTAAAGCAGTAAGAAGCTTTCATGTGGCTATAAGTAAAGGGTAAGAACATAGAGTAAAAAGGGAGATATTTTCCAGTAAAAGAAGGCCTAAGACAGGGATGTGCTATGTCACCTTGGTTGTTTAACATATTTATGGATACGGATATAAAAGAAATGAATGCTGTAGTGTCAGGGAGAGGTGTGGGATTAAAAGAGTGAATCTGGTACGGAGTGGGAATTGTCAGAGTTGCTTTTTGCGGATGATACTGTTCTTTTGGGAGATTCGAGAGAGAAGTTGCAAAGGCTGGTAAACGATTTGGGGCGGGTATGTAAATGTAGGAAATTAAAAGTAAACATTGGAAAGAGCAAGTTGATAAGAGTTTCCAAAAATATGGACAATGAGAGATTGGATATTAGACTGGACGGAGGGAGTACGGTGGAAGCAAATGTAATCAGATTTTTGGGAGGAGACGTGACAACAGATGGTTCTATGAGAGACGAGGTGACCCATAGAACTGATGAAAGGAAAAAGGGGAAAGATGCACTGAGCCATCCTTGGAAACAAAAAAGGGAATGTACCAGAGTATAGTGGTACCAACGCTGTTGGTACCACTATACTCTGGTATATAGGTTTTGAATTTTGTAGCGAAGAAAAGTCTGGAGGAAGTAGAGAAGCTGTGTTTGAGGGCAATGTTTGGTGTGAATATTAATCAGAAAATTCGGAGTTTGGAGATCATGAGAAGATGGGGAGTTACGAAAAGTAGCACTCAGAAGACTGAAGAGGGGGGTTATTGAGGTGAAAACAAAAAGGCACAATACCGTGACTGAAACAAGTGTGTCTTGTAAATAGTCCTATGTGTGGGTTATTTGTGTTATTGAGGGAGAAAAAGTAGAGTGACTAAGAGGGCGTATAAATCAGGGATGGAGGGAAGAAGCCTTCCTAGGAAAGCTTGGAGGGAGGGTGGGTGTTAATGGATGGTGTAGAGAAGGACATGCCTTGTATGAGGGTGAGGTGATAAAGAAGGTTTTTAATGCTATGGTCTTGGACATTCAACAGGCATGAGTGAGCGTGTTAGACATATGTTATATATATATATATATATATATATATATATATATATATATATATATATATATATATATATATATATATATATATATATATATATGCACAGCTTGCTATGCACATTATGTTGTAATACTCATGCTGTTTTATGTGTAAAAGTAACCTTGGCCTTCTGACGTTACCCGGTTTAATGCGAGTCTCTGGTGTGTGTATCTACTTTCCTCTAATCTGCTGTGGTTTTTGGCCCATTTCGTGAACACCGTAACAGCATCTTTGTCGTGTGATGCTTTCCTTGCTATCCTCAGTGCTTCGTCATCCACCTTATTCTTTTCTGCCTTTCCTCCCTTTTTATATTTCATTTCTTTTTTTTCATTCAACTCTCTCTCTCTCTCTCTCTCTCTCATCCCTTATCCCCATCATCTCTCATTCTTGTCTTATTCTACCGTCTTCTTCTTGGCTCTTTGATATTCCCCTGCTTTCTCTATTGCATTTGCCTTTCTTATTTTCATTCCTGCTTTCTCCATTTATTTTCCCTAAATATATTTTTATCTCCCTCTTCTCTCATTTTCTCTCTCTCTCTCCTACTCTCTCTCTCTCTCTCTCTCTCTCTCTCTCTCTCTCTCTCTCTCTCTCTCTCTCTCTCTCTCTCTCTCTCTCTCTCTCTCTCTCTCTCTCTACTCTTTAAGTGTCTGTCTTCTGTATTCCGTTCCCCTTAAACTCTCTTTCATTTTCCTTCCCCCCATGTCTCCTCGTCCACCCTTCTCCCTCTCTTTTCACTTCTCCTTCTCAGTCTCATCCCTCTCCCTTTCAACCCCCTCTTACTCCTCTCCCTCTCACCCCTCTCCCTCATATTCAATCAGTTAATGGACCCGTGTTGCTTTTCTAGTTTTTTCCCAGTAGAGCAAATAATTCTAACTGCATCGGATTTAATCGACTTCAATTAAAATCCATTAGGAGGAAAAGACTAAAACACGTGATTGGCTGGAAGAACTAGCCAACATGCGTGATTGGTGGAAAGAACTCGCAATGATACGCGATTGGTGGGAAGAACTCGCAAAAAAACAAAAACAAAATGCGCGAATGGTGGGAAGAATTTGCCCTCCAAAAAAAGTGATTGGCTGGAAAAACTCACAAGAAAATATGGGATTGGTGGGAAGAACTCGCAAGCGTTCGTGAATGCCTAGAAAAACCTTTGAAAAATGCATGATCGGCTGGAGGTACTTGCGAAAACACGAGAATAATATACCTGGAGAGGGGGTCTCAGGGGCAACGCCCCCGCGGTACGGTCTGTGACCAGGCCTGGTGAAAATACGTGTTTGGTAGACACAGAAACACCAACACACGTGTTTAGGAAAAAACGGTAGAACATATTAGTATAGGACAGCACTAGAACACGTATTTAGTGAGGAAAAAATTCTAGAATTCCTAGTTGGTAGGGGAAATGTTAAAATATATATCAGATATGGTAAAATGTGGTAAATGTGTTGGGGAGGAAATAAGAATATGTAGTTGATAAAGGAAAAGCGCCAGAATACATATTTGGTGGAGAAGAATTACAATACATTTTTTTTTGACAGATGGGGAAAACATTAGAACAAGTAGTAATGGAAAAGTAGAACATGCAGTTCGAATGGAAAAAGCACTAGAACATGTAGTTGGTAGGTTTAAAACCCTCTCACACATGCTAGATGCACAAGCCCTATTTTTTCAAAACCTACAACAATAATATAATATACTGCTTGTTGAGCTAGTACACCAAACAGGGAAGAGAATGATATTAGCTTAGAGGTGTCCACACCACCGTATGTCCTTGGGTGGTGAGTACAACATTCAGTACTACTGGATGCGCTGCTCTTAAGGATTGTGTGGTTCAGTGGACTAGAGCGTCATGTGTTTTCGCTCACCATGAGGCGGGCCAAAGCCTCATGGGATCGACCCGTGGCTAGTGCAGTGTAGTTATTGATCAGTACCATATATATGTCGTGCCGAATAAGTGAAACGGGTTAGTTAGCAAGAACTCATTTAAAACTAAGTTGCTTCTAAAATTTTCTCTTATATGTTTAAAAATATATTTTTTCATTTATGTTAATGTAAAAATTGATAATTTTGTACCAAAAGAACCTTGGAAAAATTACCTAACCTAACAATTTAATTTAGCCTAATCCAACTAAATATATTTTATATAAATTTAAAATAATTTAATAATAAACAGACACAATGAAATGTATTTTTTTTCGTTAGATTCAGAATTATTTTTTGAGAAATTATTGCATACACAAATTTTCGCTTGCCCTATTCGGCAACAAGTGCGTTGCTATTAAGCCACAATCGCAAGATATTTAGAGAAAAGGAAACAGATAGGGAGACAAAAGACAAAGGCAGTGTAATATATTTTAAAAAAAAATATCAATAAAATAAAATTTTGTCTCTAGGAATGATGTGGGCTTGCAGGTGCTGGGAATGGTGTGTGCTTGCAGGGGCTGGGAATGGTGTGTGCTTGCAGGGGCTGGGAATGGTGTGTGCTTGCAGGTGCTGGGAATGGTGTGTGCTTGCAGGTGCTGGGAATAATGTGTGCTTGCAGGTGCTGGGAATGGTGTGTGCTTGCAGGTGCTGGGAATGGTGTGTGCTTGCAGGTGCTGGGAATGGTGTGTGCTTGCAGGTGCTGGGAATGGTGTGTGCTTGCAGGTGCTGGGAATGGTGTGTGCTTGCAGGGGCTGGGAATTTTGTGTGCTTGCAGGTGCTGGGAATGGTGTGTGCTTGCAGGTGCTGGGAATGGTGTGTGCTTGCAGGTGCTGGGAATGGTGTGTGCTTGCAGGGGTTGGGAATGGTGTGTGCTTGCAGGTGCTGGGAATGGTGTGTGCTTGCAGGTGCTGGGAATGGTGTGTGCTTGCAGGGGTTGGGAATGGTTCAAGCAGAGACAAGTCTTTTAGATGGAAGTGACGAGGGATTTGCAAAGAAAACTGGGCCAAACAGTTTGGCTTCTTTCCGTTATTGAATTTTGGTGATATATCCATTTGAGTTGGATTAGTTTAGTGCGATAGAGTTTTCCGTATTAGAAAGCAAATGAAATTAAATAATAATATTTAGTATGCAAACAGAAAAATAGTAAAGATGCCTTCGTGTCAAATTTTATCTCAATGGATTAAATATTCTAACAAATACCGATATGCATGTAAATAAGATGCAAATACAGTGCTAGTAGTATTATGGAAACCTCTCGTTCATCGGGAGTTTTGTCAATTCAAAAGAGAGACCGAGAAAGAATATACATCGGAGGGTCAAGGTCAGTTGTAGAGAGCATTGATATCCATAGACCCAAGAGAAACCAGGAACTGAAGTCACCTGATCGAAGTATTCTCAAGAGGTAATATTAATTTAGCTAAGACTAAGTTGCTGATCCTACTGATCTTCTGAGCTACGAATACAGTTGTTCAGAACTCCGAATATGCGGGATAAACCACGAATTCTAAGTATTTTTGTCCAAAGGACATTGTCAGAGCAAGTGAAGTGACAAGCATGTAGAGCTATTTGCAAGGATGTGTTTATGCTTTAGGCATAAACACATCCTTGTTTATGTAACTGTTGTCCCTTATTGTGACTACTTTTATTTGGGTCAGTCTAGCATATCTTTTGAAGTGAGACTGCCACAACATAGATATTATATGAAAACATGGCAGGCCTCTAGTGCTATTTCCTAACCTACGAGTGTTAGTTCACCTATTAATTGGAGCTTTGCTAACGTTCTCGTTTACTTTTGCAATTAACTTATCAAAACGTATCATCATTGATCCTTGTCTGATTAAACAACGTTGGTCTCGATCCATTCGTGATCGGACATGTTGCCAAAACTTTAAATTTGTGAAGCGGTCGTAAATGAAATTGTTTATGAACTTGAATTTGGGATGAAATCGAAAATTGAAGTTGGGTAATGACCAATATCCTTAATTACTGCAGATTGATATTGTTCTCGCCTGTGTTTCTAGAACGGGTTTCATTGTAGGGTAAAGCAAAAATTTTTATATTTTATTTTTTTTATTTTTTTTTAAGTAAAGCAAATTAAACCCCTGAATGTTAAAAAA
Organism: Cherax destructor; assembly: GCA_009830355.1. Classification (NCBI taxonomy): domain Eukaryota; kingdom Metazoa; phylum Arthropoda; class Malacostraca; order Decapoda; family Parastacidae; genus Cherax; species Cherax destructor. The sequence goes on from WNWK01002683.1 coordinate 67,674, forward strand.
TTTCAACATTTTGTTTTCTCATTTTTAATATTGACTCTATTGTGCTCCTCCATTTTTTACACGTGTTCTTCGGAAGCCCAACGTGGTAGTTTCATTCCATATTTATAGTATTTATTTTTTGAAGGGATTTTGGATAATTTAGCTACGGAATTTTTAATACAATTCATATATTTATGTTATCTAATATCGAGTCACGAAAATAATGCCACTACCATTTTATCGTATTTGTTTTAATTTGATTCCGAGACATTAGGTAACAGAAAGTACCTTAGTGAGGGAATTTCGGGCATTCCAGGCAATGGGTATAATACAAGTGACAACACACTAGCCTCAGTGGATGACTCGTGATTCAGAACGTCATACATTCATTTAAATAGTTTTTACCTACCTACCTTGTCACTTCACACTCTCTGATGATGTCCCTTTGTATATGTCGTGGCGAATAGGTAAAACTTGCGATTTTGGCTTAAATAGCAACGCTCTTCTTGCCATATAAGACAAGCGAAAATTTGTGTATGCAATAATTTCTCAAAATTCATTCTGAACCTAACGAAAAAAATATATTTCTTTGTGTTTGTTTATTATTAAATTGTTGTAAACGTATCTAAAATATATTTAGTTGGGTTAGGCTAAATTAAATTGTGATTGTTATAATAAAGTTAGGTAAGTTTTGAAAGTTTCTTTTGGTACAAAATTATAAATTTTTACATTAACATAAATGAAAAAAATATATCTTTAAACGTATAAGAGAAAATTTTAGAAAGGACTTAATTTTAAATGAGTTCTTGCTAATTGACCAGTTTTACCTATTAGGCACGACATATATATATATATATATATATATATATATATATATATATATATATATATATATATATATATATATATATATATATATATATAAAAGGAACACTTTAACAACATGCAATAATACTGAGAGAAAGTAATATAGAACAGTGATAAAGTTATATATAAATGTAATCGAGTGGGATTTACAGCAGTAATTGTAACTGGAGTAAACAATACAATTCAGGAAGGGTGTCTGCATGTTTGCCATTACATACATATTCGGGAGAATTATTAGTTCTTAGTTTCCCTATTTATTGAAACTTTATTTGTGATTGTACCTGTTACCGATTTTGAAAGTTTTTCAGACAAGCCTTTTTTTCCCCCTATTTAGGTAACATGTATGCCTTAATTTTCCCTATATAATACTAGAAGCCACTGCGGTCCACATTACTTGAGCTAGACATCGAATATTTCTCTCTCAAATGTAAACAAACCATACCACGGATGGGGCTTGAACCCACGGACAGGACTCTCTGACCGCGGGTTCAATCCCCACCCGTGGTATGGTTTGTTTACAATCGTGTCAATACGATTTTGTGAGTCACCCAAATGTAAGCATTTTGCATCAATATTAAATATTGAAAATCATCAAGGAGTTCATCTTCCCACAAACAAAACTAAAATATTACGAAAAATAAACAGTCATAAGTTTTTACCTGAGGGAGTTGTGGAGACTCGAACCAAGCGTATGAAACCAGGCGTATGAACCAGGCGTATGAACCAGGCGTATGAACCAGGCGTATGAAACCTGTGGACACTTAGTATGTTACCGGGATACACAATGAAGCTATCCCACAGCACATTGCAATAGTGTGAGAAGCATTAGCTTCACAAACCGTCTCATTTAACATTTGGCATTTAGAACATTTTGTGACATACAATTTCAAGCTGGAATAATTATAAAATTTCCATACAGCCTTTTTTACTTCATAAAAAATAACGAGTCACCTCTGGTCAGTTTACTATAATGATCTTCAAACATAAAATAGTTACTATTTACATTTTTTTTTAATGTGTAATTATGGGAAAATAAAGGTCGAGTCCTGTTTTGGACTGAACCCTTGACCTCCCAGACGGGAGTCTCGAGGGTGAACTCCAGATCTCAGCAGGTGCTTATTATTTTCACGGGTAAGCGCTAAACCCGTTGAAGTCATACAGTTCCTGAAGAATGTAAGGTAATCAGGCTCCATCAGAGGAAAGGATGGGCAGCTCTGTTTCCTCAGATCTCGAGCCCTTCACCAGCATCAATTTCCTCCCCCCGTCCTTGAAGGAGTCCTAATGTATCTTGCTCCAAAAAAATAGCAGATTAAATACTTCGTTTATATTAACCTAGAAAATTTACTTCTAACTTTAGAACCTATATTTCTCCCTAGGTTTTTAGATTAAAAACCTAGAGTTTTTTAGATTAAAAGCCTAGGTTTTTTTAGATTAAAAACCTAGGTTTTTTTTTAGTTTAAAAACCTAGGGTTTTTTTTAGATTTAAAACCTAGGGGGTTTTTAGATTAAAAACCTAGGGTTTTTTAGATTTCAAAACCTAGGGGGGTTTTAGATTAAAAACCTAGGGGGGTTTTTAGATTAAAAACCTAGGGGGGTTTTAGATTAAAAACCTAGGGAGAAATATAAAATCTGGCATTTTGAATGATAAATGTCAAATCGGGTTTTGGACCTACTTATAAACAATAAATATGGTTTTAAATCTAAGATAAAACATTAAATCTGTTTTTAAACTTATGTATAAATAAATTGGGTTTTGATTTACGATGAAACATTAAATATGGCTTAAACCTACTGAAAACGGATGGATTCTGGATTGAAGACCACTAAAGTAACATTAAACCTGGATCTCATCTCTGTTCCTGCTGCAACACTTCGGCCTCCTGGATTTTACCCATAATAATGCTTCAAATCCTGCTTTAATAAGAACATTATCAACACAACGACAAAAAAACAGTCGCTGCAGGGTTTTTTTTTTCTCTTTCCACGATATTTGCTGACCCACCCCAGCCATAGTGCTGACTACATTGATATTTAACACATGGAGGCTGTGGGTTAACATATGTCTGCATAAGACAGTAATAATAGTAGTGAAACTAGAATTTATTCTACCGTATTTGTTCCATTTTCTTGCACTTGTGAAAGTTTTTCTTCATTCAGTTAATCAATTATAGGTTGTATGACGTCTTGTGAGGCCACAAGTATTCTACCAATTCTACTTTAAGTGATGCTCTTACTGGAAACTTAAGTGACTAGATCAGTGATACTCTTACTGGAAACTTTAAGTGACTAGATCAGTGATACTCTTACTGGAAACTTAAGTGACTAGATCAGTGATACTCTTACTGGAAACTTTAAGTGACTAGATCAGTGATACTCTTACTGGAAACTTTAAGTGACTAGATCAGTGATACTCTTACTGGAAACTTTAAGTGACTAGATCAGTGATACTCTTACTGGAAACTTAAGTGACTAGATCAGTGATACTCTTACTGGAAACTTAAGTGACTAGATCAGTGATACTCTTACTGGAAACTTAAGTGACTAGATCAGTGATACTCTTACTGGAAACTTAAGTGACTAGATCAGTGATACTCTTACTGGAAACTTTAAGTGACTAGATCAGTGATACTCTTACTGGAAACTTTAAGTGACTAGATCAGTGATACTCTTACTGGAAAATTTAAGTGACTAGATCAGTGATACTCTTACTGGAAACTTAAGTGACTAGATCAGTGATACTCTTACTGGAAACTTAAGTGACTAGATCAGTGATACTCTTACTGGAAACTTAAGTGACTAGATCAGTGATACTCTTACTGGAAACTTTAAGTGACTAGATCAGTGATACTCTTACTGGAAACTTTAAGTGACTAGATCAGTGATACTCTTACTGGAAACTTTAAGTGACTAGATCAGTGATACTCTTACTGGAAACTTTAAGTGACTAGATCAGTGATACTCTTACTGGAAACTTTAAGTGACTAGATCAGTGATACTCTTACTGGAAACTTTAAGTGACTAGATCAGTGATACTCTTACTGGAAACTTTAAGTGACTAGATCAGTGATACTTTACTGAAACTAAGTGACTAGATCGTGATACTCTTACTGAAACTTAAGTGACTAGATCAGTGATACTCTTACTGGAAACTTAAGTGACTAGATCAGTGATACTCTTACTGGAAACTTAAGTGACTAGATCAGTGATACTCTTACTGGAAACTTTAAGTGACTAGATCAGTGATACTCTTACTGGAAACTTAAGTGACTAGATCAGTGATACTCTTACTGGAAACTTTAAGTGACTAGATCAGTGATACTCTTACTGGAAACTTTAAGTGACTAGATCAGTGATACTCTTACTGGAAACTTTAAGTGACTAGATCAGTGATACTCTTACTGGAAACTTTAAGTGACTAGATCAGTGATACTCTTACTGGAAACTTAAGTGACTAGATCAGTGATACTCTTACTGGAAACTTTAAGTGACTAGATCAGTGATACTCTTACTGGAAACTTAAGTGACTAGATCAGTGATACTCTTACTGGAAACTTAAGTGACTAGATCAGTGATACTCTTACTGGAAACTTAAGTGACTAGATCAGTGATACTCTTACTGGAAACTTAAGTGACTAGATCAGTGATACTCTTACTGGAAACTTTAAGTGACTAGATCAGTGATACTCTTACTGGAAACTTTAAGTGACTAGATCAGTGATACTCTTACTGGAAACTTAAGTGACTAGATCAGTGGTTCCCAAACTTTTTTCTCTGGGCCGCACTTTCGGAATAAAAATTTGCTCGCGCTAAATCGATTTTTTTATAAGAAATACATCAAGGAAAGCTCCTAGCAGCGCTTGATTCATAAAATAGAACCCAGCTACATTATAATATGATCATGGGACATTCAGAAAGTATAAAACATGATTCATTCTTAAATTATACTTATAGACAAGCCTCTTCTATGGGTTTCTATACACGAATGTTTAATATTTTCTTGATTCTTGAATCTTCCCGACTCACTTGCCATCCTCTCTCGCTGCTCCAGCGTGGCGAACCGTCCTACCCTTTGGGAACCACTGGACTAGATACTCTTGCAAGTGATATTGTATTAATTCATGACATTTAGAGGAAGGGGAGGCAAAAATGACATGGTTCAGTTTTGTCATTCCCAGGAAGCCCTGGTGAATATTCGTGGATTTGTTCTGAGAAAGCCTAGTCACATCAGTTATAGTGTAGTGCTTTCTTCGACAACATAAATTTCTTGAAATGTATTTTAAGATGAGCATTTTGATCTTGTTATTGTTTCTTTGTTGGGAATGTTGCTGCTGTCGTTTATTCTTGAAGCTATTTTTTGTTTTTTAGTTATTATTATTTTTATTGTTGTTGATATTGTTATTTTATTCATCATTGTCATGATTATTGCGCTAATATTGTGTTCAACACTAGCATTCCAAATACCCCAATAAATTAGTATTGGTGAGATGCTGGAGTGCAATATCTGCGTGACACTTCGGTAACTTCTCGCTAACAGACCCGGGTCTTGTAGCAACTCCACTCAAAACTTGTTCTCACAGATCCATAACTTAGTCTGGCATGTACAGCAAGTTGCTCTCTGCCGGGAACTTGATCTGTACAGCAAGTTGGAATGGGTTACACGGAGTAGGTGAGTGCCATGGCACCAGTCACCTGTTGCGCTCCCCAGGTAGCAAGTAATCACCAGCAACCTGGCTGGTCAGAAACTGGGCCAAGATAAGCGGACGGAGGATCGAATAAGTCCCGTGGGTTTAGCGACTGAAGAAAAGTATATTGAAGCTACTTAATGATTATGTTGCCAGTGAGGGAACATCAGTGAAGCCGTAGCAATGGTTCTCTGACTTATATTTCTAATTATATTACTTTCACTTTATCAGTTATGGATTCCGGGATCCGTGGCCCGATTATGATGATAAGTAAGGCTGCTGGTGATAGCAACAGGTACTCCAAGGTAGACACCACAGCCTAGATGATCAGGAAATGAATCGAGGAACTTATCAAATTCCCTCCTGACAATATCGTGGCATTTGCTGGTAAGTCTCCTAGCGTATGAAGAAAGAGCGTTGTAAATTCTTTAGCCCTACACGTCTGTATCATTACTATATTTTCTTCTAATTTCTCGCTTATGAAATATCTCTATCTACTCTTATAAGTAAAAGGTCACATCCGAAATTCAGGTTTCCAATATTGTCTTCACAAATAACTGGCAAGTTTGTGAGTAAAGGAAAGTATTGTAGGTAAATGATTCAGAGAACCGACAAGTCTGTGTAATCAATCTTGATCAAAATATTTTTATCAAGATTGATGGAGTGATTACATCCACTCCAGATTGGGGGACTGATTATCTCAAACTCCTTCTGATCTTTATTCTTCTTCTTTGTATTGGACTGATGAAACCACTGTGTGGAGAAGAGTTTCCTCAATAAAGATACCTAAGTTTTACACATGTGTCTAATTTATCAAAATTAAGTATTGAATCTGTCTCGCGATTACCAGACCGAGGCACCAGTCTCCACCACTCCCCCCCCCATGATTACCAGACCGAGGCACCAGTCTCCACCACTCCTCCCCATGATTACCAGACCGAGGCACCAGTCTCCACCATTCCCACCCCCATGATTACCAGACCGAGGCACCAGTCTCCACCACTCCTCCCCCATGATTACCAGACCGAGGCACAAGTCTCCACCACTCCCCCATCATTACCAGACCGAGGCACCAGTCTCCACCACTCTCCCCCTGATTACCAGACCGAGGCACCAGTCTCCACCACTCCCCCCCCCATGATTACCAGACCGAGGCACCAGTCTCCACCACTCCTCCCCATTAATACCAGACCGAGGCACCAGTCTCCACCATTTCTCCCCATGATTACCAGACCGAGGCACAAGTCTCCACCACTCCCCATGATTACCAGACCGAAGCACCAGTCTCCACCACTCCCCCGCTGATTACCAGACCGAGGCTCCAATCTCCACCACTCCCCGCTGATTACCAGACCGAGGCACCAATCTCCACCACTCTCCCCCATGATTACCAGACCGAGGCACCAGTCTCCACCACTCTCCCCCTGATTACCAGACCGAGGCACCAGTCTCCACCACTCTCCCCCATGATTACCAGACCGAGGCACCAGTCTCCACCACTCACCCCCTGATTACCAGACCGAGGCACCAGTCTCCACCACTCTCCCCCTCTGATTACCAGACCGAGGCACTAGTCTCCACCACTCTCCCCCATGATTACCAGACCGAGGCACCAGTCTCCACCACTCTCCCCCATGATTACCAGACCGAGGCACCAGTCTCCACCACTCTCCCCCTCTGATTACCAGACCGAGGCACTAGTCTCCACCACTCTCCCCCCATGATTACCAGACCGAGGCACCAGTCTCCACCACTCTCCCCCATGATTACCAGACCAAGGCACCAGTCTCCACCACTCCCCCCATGATTACCAGACCGAGGCACCAGTCTCCACCACTCACTCCCCCTCCCGAACAGTCTATTCGGATTTAACTCTCCACATAAATAAATAATAAATATCAAGTTGACTGCGCATGAAGAATTTTACGTCATAGCAGGTGGGAAAAACTTGCAGTTTCTTAGGGTTTTCAGTGAAGTAATTCTGCTAATAATTTATTGCCTATGCAAGGTGTTTCAAACCGATGGACAAAATTTCAAAGCAGATTCCTTTGAAATTAGGTCCATTGTTTTGAAACACCTTGTATATCCAGAGGTCTCACTACGGCTGTGTCTGTGTGTCTAGTGTCGTGCTATGTCTTGTCCCTTTCGCCTCTAATCGCGATTTTATTCCTCATGCTCTTGAGTTTATTATTATCCAAATATTCATGCTGATGCACTGAATCCTTGATGATTGAGGTGTATAAATGGAAAACAGGAATAAATAAAGGGGATGTAAATAGCGTGCTGAAAATATCCAGCCAAGACAGGACTCGCAGCAATGGTTTCAAGTTGGAAAAGTTCAGATTCAGGAAGGATATAGGAAAGCACTGGTTTGGTAATAGAGTTGTGGACGAGTGAAACAAACTCCCGAGTACCGTCATAGGAGCTGGGACGTTGTGTAGTTTTAAAAATAGGTTAGATAAATACATGAGTGGGTGTGGGTGGGTATGAGTTGGACCTGACTAGCTTGTGCTACTAGGTCTTATGCCGTGCTCCTTCCTTAAGTGGAAGTGACCTGACTACCTGGAGTTTACCTGGAGAGGGTTAACTCCAGGTAGTCAGGTCTAATCCGGGGAGTGACGGACCTGCCTCGCATGGGTCAGTAGGCCTCCTGCAGTGTTCCTTTTTTCTTATGTTCTTATGTTATAGTCATGCTGAGGCACTGAACCCGTGATGGGCATACAGCGCCTGGGACGTGTGAGGGAATCATAACTCTAGGAAGGGTAAGGATTCCTTCTATTAAGACACCTTCACCGGCATCTGGGTATCCCACTTGAAGGAGCTCTCTGCCACTGAATTTGTATCTTTTAAACAGATAAATCTGCACCGCCTGATAAATCTGCACTCCCCTTTCTGAATAAAACAGCGTTTGCTGACAGGTGACCCAGGGCTCAGTTGTTTGAGCTCTTATTGAGGGACTGTGGTTCGATCCCTTGTGCAGGGCAACGTGGCCTGATACACAACGCTCTCGCGTCACAGTGTCCATGGTTCGATCCCCGGCATGGGTGAAAACATTGGGCGTGTTTCCTTACAACTGCTGTCCCCGTTCACCTAGTAAGTAAGTAGGTACCTGGGTGTTAGTCGATGGGTGTGGGTCGCATCCTGGGGGATAAGATTGAGGACCCCAGTAGAAATAAGACAGACATTCCTCGATGACGCACAAACTTTCTTGGGTTATCCTGGGTGGCTAACCCTCCAGGATTAAAAAATCACAACAAAATATAATCTTGCTTACGCTTGTTGCCCCTCTGACGACATACTCGGTGTGACAGTCACCCTCTAGGTGTTGGCAGCATCCCTGTGGGCTCTAGTACATCTCAGATGGGCTTTGTAGTGAACTGAGGCAGGCTAACACCTCTTCTTAAACTGTAAATTCAATTCAAGTTACAGACCGACTCTTTATCATGTCATGACCCTCATCTTTCGACCTCTCTCCCCGTCTCCTCTTCTCCCCCACTCGTTTATTATCCTCCCCTTCTCCTTCTCCCTGCTTTCCTGCCTCACTCTACCCCTCGCCCTCTCTTTCTCGCCTCGTTCACCCTCAGTATGACCTCCATTTCTCTTCCCTCTCCCCTTCTTCCCCTCCTGTCTATTATCATCATTTCCTCCCCTTGCTTGTTTTTAGTTGCTCCCTCCTTATATCTCCTCTCGCGTCTCTCTCTCTCTCTCTCTCTCTCTCTCTCTCTCTCTCTCTCTCTCTCTCTCTCTCTCTCTCTCTCTCTCTCTCTCTCTCTCTCTCTCTCTCTCTCCTCATTCAATCTAAGTAATAGTCAGATTACCCTCCATAAATAAAGAAAAATTAGGCAGATATCCCTCAAAAATGTGAAACTAAGTGTAAATAGTTAAAAAAGATGATGTGTGCCAAAGAGTGTGAAGACTGGAGAACGATTAAGGTTAGATGACGGCTACGGTTGTGCTCGAAATAAGAGGAAGAGGCCATGTTATGCAGGGGGAAAATATCGAATCTATGTTGTGAAAGAGAGAGAGAGAGAGAGAGAGAGAGAGAGAGAGAGAGAGAGAGAGAGAGAGACTGAGAGACTGGGGGCAAGAGTAAGAAATGAGCTGACGTAGGATAACAGCTTTTAGCCTGCAAACTCAACGGTGTTGAAAAATAAAATAAAATATCAATAGCTGCTGAATATAAAAAAAATTCCAGAGGTTCAATCTTTGATTAGCTGCCTAGCAAGACTTGTGGTGAATTAAATTGTGGCGACACATAATAATAAATTCCAAGTCTTGGACGGAACGGATGTGAGGAAGCCCCACATAATTCTCTTAGGCGATTCACTGGTTAAATACAAAGGCAAGGATTTCTGCTGGGTTGCAGGAAATATACACGTTATACACACGTCATAGAGCAAGAGGATAAAAGTGGAGGAACACTGTCCTAAACCAAGCACGTCCTTCTGTAAACCAACCACTCCCACTTGTCCAGTCTTTTCCCTAAGTTTCCAAAGAATTAGCGTCAATACCTCAGGTACTAATCAAAGTTTCCCTTTCTAATGGACTCCATAAAACTCTAACAGAGAGAAACTTTGTCCTATTTAAAGCTCTTTCTGCAGAGTGTGTACAATTTTCAAAATCGTCGTCTGCACATTATTTTGGATACGATTTCTGCTTTGTTGATAGCTGGAAGATGAGACGGATTTGCCTTCCAAAGACAATGATTAAGTATATAAATGAAAACGTTGAATTAACTCAAGATTTCCCTGAAGACACGATCTTCATGACTCACGTGAGATATTCTACTATACTTAGCGAGAGCCAAGTCAAAGAAGATTTTAGAATGTTGCAAAACTTTAGAAAAAAATTGATAGTTCATTGCTAACATAGTGGTAACTCAAAGATGACTTCCAGATCATAAGAATGAAGTGAATAAATGAATTAGAAAACTGACAAGAAGCCAGTGGCTTCATCAGTCCAATACAGAAAGACGTGAGCCAACACTAGAAAACGTTTCGGTTAGAAGTGATCCAAGGTCCCAGGACCGAAACGTTTTCTATGTCCTAATGCTTGCTCACGTGTCCTTCTAAACCAATTTTTCGTTATCTATTACCAAGGTTTGTATCACAGAGAAAGGTGGAAGATGGAGAGGAGTTTGAGGTAATCAGTCCCTTAGCTTGTAGTCGATGTGTTCAGTCCATCAAGGGAGGTTCCTTGACGCTCGTGAGGGGCTCTTGATCTAGAAAATTGGAACTGTGCTCCAGTTCCATGAATTGAGCCTGAATGCCTTCCATCCCCCTACCCCACATGCGCTGTATAGTCCTACGGGTTTAGCGTTCCCCAGTGATTATAATAATAATAATAAAGAGGGGTTCCAAGCAAATACGATCACAGGAAGCGCCTTTGTTCGTATGAGGTAGAGAGTCAGGAGGCAGGAAGTGCTCCAAGGTATACCAATACCCATAGCCAGAAAGACTGAATATAATAGTAGATGAATGGTTCAGAGAACCGACAAGTTATAAATTAGACACATATGCAACATTTGGGTATCTTTATTGAGGAAACGTTTCGCCACACAGTGGCTTCATCAGTCCAATACAAAGTAGAAAGGTGTAAGGAGAGTAGGAGTTTTGAGGTAATCAGTCCCTCGGCCTGGAGTCGATGTGTTCAGTCCATATGTCCGTAGAGGTGGCTTATATACTGTAGTCAGGTGAGGTGAAGCAGCAGGAGGCGGGGTCATAGTGGTATGAATATGGCTAGGCCTGGGGCCAGTTGGTCCCAACGATGAGGAGGTACTTGTACCTCCTCCCATGGGAGACAGGTCTCAGATACTCCCACGACAGGGAGCCGGAGCCGGGTCGCCATCTGGAATAGACCCGGGCCGGGAGAATTTCCGGCGAATGAACACATCGACTCAAGGCTGAGGGACTGATTACCTCAAACTCCTCATCATCCACTGCTATTCTCTCTATTGAACTGAAGAAGCCACCGGCAAGCGAATCGTTTCCTCAATATATATTCCCAGGTGTTCCACAAGTGTCTCATTCTAGTAAGACTCGTAAAAAAAAACAGTGGTGAGAGCACTGGCCTCTTAGTTACAGTTCTGGCTCGCCGTGGCCTCAAGCCCTACCCAATCCCTGAATCACAGGGGTCACATTACTGACTACCAAACTACCCGTGCTCAGGTCACAGATCACCAGCATCCTGCTAAACACAATTTCCAAGACTCCCGAGGGAAAATTAACTACAACATCCGGCTGCCGCTAGCAGAGACCAACCGGCTGCTGAGAGTATTGTATTTTACACAAATTTAATTTTTTTTTGGTACAAGACGGGGAAAACATTGATCGTGTATACACACACACAACACATTACGTGTAGGCGAAACGTTTCAGAATAAAAGACACCTAATTGTTGCAAATGTGACTTATCGGTGTTGTATACTGTTTCGATATTCACCTTTACATTATAACTTAGATTGACATACAACAATCAAGACTTTTCATATCTGGATAAAAAAAATTCACTGAAAATTGCACTCATAAAAGTTGTGTAAGAGTATATATTAAAAATGTGGTTATGTTCTAAAAACAACACGAAGGGAAAGAAGTTTTAAAATTAATATATTTTTTTATATAAATGGGGAAGCGCTAAGCCCATAAGGATCATGGAGTGGCTGAGGAATGGGGAGTAATCAGATTTAATCCATGGGGGAGGTAGCCATTGTAATTAGAGCCCTTTAACCCCTTGAAGATAGATTATTTCCAGAACGAAATGCACAGAGAAGATATAGCTGATTCGCCATTCATTGATTGGGAAGTATGCATTGCTATTATGTGACGTCTGTTGACGTACTTAAAGACAGTGTCGTCTATATTCCCGGGATACACATACAATTAAGTACCGTCTGTTGACGTAATTAATGAGTGTGGTCCATATACCCTGGATATACCTGTGACCGATTTCATATGTTCTGTTTTCGCAGCCCTGAGTGAGGCCAGGCATTCTTCTTGGTATCCTGTTCGAGGAGGCTGTTGCTGTTAGCGGCCCGTTGACCATACATAGCCTAGTTGATTTGGAACTTTGAATTATAGTTTTACTATTCTGTCAGCGTCTAATTATACATTTGTTTTCCTCCATTTGTTTATTAAGATATATGTACAACGGAGGGACTGATTACCTCATCTATTGTATATAGTTCTTCTGTCTTATAATTATGACCTTGACTTTGTATTGATAAAGCCACTGGAGGGCGAAACGTCTACAGTAAAGATACCCAGATGTTACACATGTGTCTAATTTTCATCTTGTCGTTAATGTATACTACTCATGTATAACAACACATATACCTAATTATTGCACATGGTGGAATACTCATTCTTAGACGCATACTCAGTGAATTTCCATCGACCGTGTACTGATGTATTCCTAGATACGTGTAGTATATTGTTGTTATTCTTACAATCATAACTAAACGCATAGCCCACAAAGTATATCTTAATCATCAACTTGAATTATAATTTTACAATTCTGTCAGCGTCTAATTATACATTTGTTTTCCTCCAGATGTTGATTATTTTAAATAATTTTTAACATCTTTCAGTTGTATATTGTAGTTCTGAAAGATAGAGTTGATTTAAAAGAGACCTTCGATACAACTAAAGGAATTGAAACATTTGGTGAATTACTAAGGATGAAAATTGAAGACGAAGTATTATTGAAAATTGTAAAATCTTTGGTATAAAGAAGAAGAGAAGGTGAATGAGGAGCCAGAAGATAAAGAGGAGAGTGGCACAACGTAAGGAATGAGAGTAGGTACACAAGAAGGAGGAGGAGGAAGAGAAAAAGGAGAACGAAGAGGAGGAAAAATAAGCGGATATTAAGGATGAGGCTGTGAAAGCAGGAGAGAAGGTGGAAGAAGAAGAGTTAGGTAAAGAGGAGAGGAGGAGGTGGAAACAGAAAAGGAGAAGGAAGTAAAGGAAGAGGTGCTAAAGAGAGTCAAAAGAACATAGAAACACACTAGGCAAGTCTTTCTCAAACCCAAACCCACTAACAAAAATATCTGCCCAACCCATTTTCAATGCTACCCAAAGAATAAGTTTTGATAACTCCATTGACTCATGCGCAAGTCCCACTCACATCCAACCCCTCTCATGTATTTAACCGAAATTTGAAGCTACCCAAGGTTTCAGCTTCAATAACCCTACTAGGCAGACTGTTCTACTCATCGACTACTCTATTCCAGCAGCAACAGAGGGGGGGAGGAAGGCGCAGTATTTTGTACGTCTTTCTGTCATCATTTAGGTGAGTTGTGGCTGGAATAATAACATCGGAGACAGGCGGTCTAACTCGTGCAGGTAGTGACTGGAAGGCAGAGATCCAGCCACACAGAGAATGACTCTACTAAATCACAGAGTCGCGCGCATGTCAAAGACAAAGTACTTTCGCTGTTACCTTCGCTGTGGTCATGAAAAATGGGTGTGGGAGGGAGTGAGAGGGAGGGGGGTGAAGGAGAATGCAGATGAGGACGAGGATAAAGATCGAGAAGGAAGCGGGGAAGATGGGAGAGGCTGGGGGGGATGATTGAGAGTTTGGTAGGAATAGGAAGGGAGTTGTAAACACGGGAGAAGGTTGGAAGGGATAAAGGGTGGATGTGGGCCGGCAAGGAGACAGGGAAACGAAAGAGGGGGAGGGGGATAATGACCGAGAGGGAAGGGGAAATAATGTTGGAGGTGTCGTCTGAGTTGTGCAAGAAACAGGAGAGAGAGAGAGAGAGAGAGAGAGAGAGAGAGAGAGAGAGAGAGAGAGAGAGAGAGAGAGACAGAGATAACCGGAATCACTAATTACCAACCACTCGTCACTAAGAGCAGACGGTCCATAGAATTTTCACATGCAAAATATTAAGGCCAGAGAGCACCACCAGCCGCCAGGCGAGGCTCTCTAATTACGTCGTTAAAAGCGACTTAAGTATGGGGTAAAATACTGTGTGTGTGTGGGGGAGAGAAGTTTACGTAGCAGCGACGGCATTTGGCGCATGGCACAAAAAGTCACCCAACATTACTATCAACAACACTGCTTCACTAATTTTCCCTCTCGCGGGTTCTAGCTGTATGTCGTGTCTTGTTTTCGTCTTTCGTAGGCCTTTTAACGCCTCGTACCAAGTTTCAAGCATAAGTAAGTTCTATGTTTGAACTAGACACTTTACGAGGCCTAGCATACGTAGTGTATCAAGTACCGAAGTAGCCTATATTATGATCCTTAAAGATACTTCTAGGATTTACAAATCTCTTACTTGTTGCGATGTTTTTCTGATTAGGGAAACCTCCGGTGGCTTGTTCGGTGTGCCATTTACTCTCAGATCTTCGTCCTTATTTGAAATTTTTATTTTCACACATCACAGACTGTATTCCGTCTTACATCTTCCCTCTCCAATCCAAGTTTCCACGATCTCATTTGTTTAAACTCCAAGTCTTCCTACGGCGCTTTACTCTATCTTCCCCTATTCACGTATTTTTAATTAACTTTACGACTTTGTCAACAATGAACGTAGGATTCAATCCCCTATGGCAGGTCATTCACATTCATTAGGAAAATAAAAATCCGAGTAATGATACTCTATCCCATCCTGTCTGGCAATACTCATGTATAACTTCCACTCGTACTGAAATTTGTGCATTCCAATTTTTCTGAGATTTATGAGTGTGCGGGAGGAAGTGATGTGTACATGTGTGCGTGTGGGTGTACGTGTACTCACCTACATGTACTCACCCATATGTGGTTGCAGAAGTCGAGGTTTTGCTCCTGGCTCCCCACTTCGCTAGCTACTACTGGGAGAGGGTAAAAGGAAGAGGAGGATGCATATGAGGAGGAGGATAAAGATCAAGAGAAGACGGAAGCGGGGAGGATGGGTGAAGCAGGGAAAAAGAGTGAGGAGCATGAGAGTTTGGTAGGAATAGGAAGGAAGTTGTAAACACGGGAGAGGGATGGATGGGATAAAGGGTGAATGTGGGCCGGCAAGGAGACAGGGCAACACAAGAGGGGAGGTGGGATAATGGCCGAGAGGGGAAGGGAAATAAAGTTAGAGGTGTCCACTGAGTTGTGCGAGAACAGCAGAGAGAGAGAGAGAGAGAGAGAGAAATAGAGTGACAGAGGCAGAAATAACCAGAAAAACAAATTACCAACCATTTGCCACTGAGTATGTGTTCATGTAGGTGTATGTGTGTAAATGTGTATGTGGGATTTTGAGTTTTTGCGTGTGTTAGTAAGCACTTTTCGATAGACACTTGGCCTGTTGTGTGTGTGTGTGTGTGTGTGTGTGTGTGTGAGTGTGTGTGTGTGTGTGTGTGTGAGTGTGTGTGTGTGTGTGTGTGTGTGTGTGTGTGTGTGTGTGAGTGTGTGTGTGTGTAGAACTTGGACTCACATGAGAGACCGGAAAAGTGAAATGCTAAGTTGATGGAGGTGGTTAGAGCATACGTTCAGAGTTAGCATGTGAAGGCCATGAGAGAGAGAGAGAGAGAGAGAGAGAGAGAGAGAGAGAGAGAGAGAGAGAGAGCTATTATTTACCGCAGGTACATCATCAACAAATGATGCCCTCACCAGGGGCAAAACGACAGCCGCTGGGGAGGACGTATCGCCCACGGCATCACTAGATTACTGAGACGTGTACGTGGTAACCCACGGTTAGAACTGTACAATATGAGTTATATAACGGGTCAGTTACCTTTCTCGTGGACCAGTAGCATTATTGTTCCAATTACCAAACTTAATCAACATAATATGTTTCGTTCCATCTCGCTGAAATGGAACTAAAAACATTTGATACTTAACAGATTACTTTATCAGAATTAAAGAATACATGTCAACCGATGTTAATTTTTATCTGTACTTGAGGACGCAAGGCACAAATCCATGATCTTTTCGATATTAAAAATGCTTTTGATGTTGCAAATAAAGGAATAATTTTGTATGAACTAGCTAAAAGGGACATTAGTGGTCTTGTTTTACAGTGGATATTTATGTAGCTCACTAATAGAAATTCAGCTGCAGTTTCAGGGATACAAATTGAAATTAATGAAATGCAACTTGCAGTCCCCAAGGCGGTGTATTAAGTCCTACACTGTTTAAGGTATTAATCAATGCCCTACTTAAATCTACACCAGATAACCCAAGCAATGTCACAATTAGCTTTGTTGATGATTTTTTTGTGCATACTAAAACGAACAGTGAAATTCAAACATTTCTAAATCATATACTGTCAGCCTGTGAAAATCTTGGCTTTACAGTTCCTTGTCCATAATTACTATCGCATTTGCTTTGTCTGTTTCTTAAGGTGAAGTCCGGAATCTTTCCTAAATTCATGGTATAACTTTACAAATCTTTGAGGACAATTCTTTTACAGAGGTCAGAGGTAGCAAATGCGATAGTAATTATGGACATGGTAGATTATAGAGGAAAAATGAACATGTTATTAGAAGACGGGGGTACTTAAGTGCCTCATTACAGACACATTGGTAACCGTGAAAGAGGACCATAAAAATTAAAGGTTAATGGCAGGCCTATTGATTTTGTTTCCTGTAAATACATAACAAGTATTACTACTCTATGTACGCTAATAACTAAGAACAAAAGGGAAAAAGTATATACTAAGCATATATAAGATCGTTGATAGGTTACCACGCATCAGTTTTATTCCTGCAGCTCAACAGAATCATTGAAAACTCGAAAAAATACTAAATGAAGCCCTGAAAATTATTTTGGGCTGTCCTATAACTACCAAAATACTGAATATGAGGAAAGAATTAAGTATACTTTATGTTGCTGATAGAATACATGAAGCTGCTACCTGAGGCTCAAAGCAATGTTGACTACAACAATGTTTCTACAGCATGGGACAAGTGAATCAAGATGAATTCAAATAACAGCCGTACACATTAAAATATTTTAACTACATAAACTTTATCCTGTTAGGAAACAACAGCATTTCCAGCTATCCTGGCAGATAACATCTTTTGATATCACTATACCCAACTATCCTCCCAAGAAACTTATCATTCACAATCCCCAACTTCGATTACTTCCTAAAATCACTGCTCTGAAACACATAAACGACAAAGAATATTATCACACAGACTATATATGCTGATGGCTCCCTTAACCCTAACAGTGGGAGGGTGGTAAGTTCTGTTATTGTAAACCGGCTTGATGGTACAGTAATACAGAGGTGTATTAGAATTGATAATTGGGTTGCAACCGTATAAACTGAGCTGTCTGCCATACTTGTTGTTCTCAGGCTTGTGGAAACTACGACCACATACACTTGTAACTGACTCTCTTTCCTCATCACTTGTTCTTATATAGCCTGTGACCTGAATGTAGCATGCTTGTGTATGAGGCTAGGTACATATATTAACATATTATTAAGAAAGGGATTGCAGTATAGATTTTGAAGATTCGTTCTCACTTATGGCTCCAGGAGCATGACAAAGTTGATGAGCCATTTGGATGTCAGGAAATATTTCTTCAGTCTCAGTGTAATTAGGAAGTGGAACGACCTCGACCAAGAAGTGGTGAAGGCAGGGAATCCTAATAAGAGAAGGTACGATAGGGCCCACGAGGCTAGAAGGGAGTGAATCTGGCAAGTGTCACGCAGACAAGCTAAGACTCGACCCCTGCAACAACATATAGGAGTAGACATGTAGGTGAGTACACCCTTACCACCTCCCACACACACACATACGCCCACTCAAACATACACACACACAAACATACACACACACACACACACACACACACACACACACACACACACTCAAATATACACACACACAAACACACACACACTCGCAAACACACACACACACACACACACACATACACACACACACGAAGAGAGAGGAAGGATTGTTGTCATGTATGGTTCCCAGCACTGAATCCTCTCCTTTAAACATGAATTTTTTAACCCACATTCAGATAATAACATATAATACACAGTCCCATTAGGTAACTGCTTTATTTAGCAGCTATAATGGAAATCATAAAAGCATATCTGGCAACTATTTATATTATAACTTTCTCATTGAAAAAATAATATTTATCGTAGAACGATTCAAGTTGCAGAGCAAAGACTTTACATAAACATCGTAATGACTGATGAAGCTCTACACAGAGCGAAACATCGCCATTAGTCTATGATGCTAACACCTAACATTCAACATTAACATTACAGGAGATATTGTTCTCCTGTAATGTTATTGGAGGAATGAGGATACCCTATTGCAGGGGTGGACCCCTCCTCTTTTTTTTTAAGTGTGCGCTCAATGTATGAATAAATTTCGGTAAGTTATTTTTGCTTGCTTATGATAAATTTTGAAGGCAAATTATGTCTAGTTTAATTACTTTCACATATTAGGATTAATTTATATTAAATATATTTCTTTATTGTGTAAAATTATGTGCAATCTCTATGCCTCCATATATATATATATATATATATATATATATATATATATATATATATTTTTTTATTAACACATCGGCCGATTCCCACCAAGGCAGGGTGGCCCGAAAAGAAAAACTTTCATCATCATTCACTCCATCACTGTCTTGCCAGAGGGTGCTTTACACTACAGTTATAAAACTGCAACATTAACACCCTCTTTCAGAGTGCCGGCACTGTACTTCCCATCTCCAGAACTCAAGTCCGGCCTGCCGGTTTCCTGAATCCCTTCATAAATGTTACTTTGCTCACACTCCAACAGCACGTCAAGTATTAAAAACCATATGCCTCCATTCACTCCTATCAAATACGCTCACACATGCTTGCTGAAAGTCCAAGCCCCTCGCACACAAAACTTCCTTTACCCCCTCCCTCCAACCTTTCCTAGGCCGACCCCTACCCCGCCTTCCCTCCACTACAGATTTATACACTCTCGAAGTCACTCTGTCTCGTTCCATTCTCTCTACATGTCCAAACCACCTCAACAACCCCTCCTCAGCTCTTTGGACAATCGTTTTGGTAATCCCGCACCTCCTCCTAATTTCCAAACTCCGAATTCTCTGCATTATATTCACACCACACATTGACCTCAGACATGACATCTCCACTGCCTCCAGCCTTCTCCTCGTTGCAACATTCATCACCCATGCTTCACACCCATATAACAGCGTTGGTATAACTATACTCTCATACATTCCCTTCTTTACTTCCATGGACAAGGTTCTTTGTCTCCACAGACTCCGAAGTGCTCCACTCACCCTTTTCCCTCATCAATTCTATGATTCACCTCATCCTTCATAGACCCATCTGCTGACATGTCCACTCCCAAATATCTGAATACATTCACCTCCTCCATACTCTCTCCTCCAATCTGATATCCAATCTTTCGTCACCTATTCTTTTTGTTATCCTCATCACCTTACTCTTTCCTATATTCACTTTCAATTTTCTTCTTTTACACACCCTACCAAATTCATCCACCAACCTCTGCAACTTCTCTTCAGAATCTCCCAAAAGCACAGTGTCATCAGCAAAAAGCAACTGTGACAACTCCCACTTTGTATTTGCTTCTTTATCTTTTAGCCCAACACCTCTTGCCAAGACCCTCGCATTCACTTCTCTTACAACCCCATCTATAAATATATTGAACAACCACGGTGACATCACACATCCTTGTCTAAGGCCCACTTTTACTGGGAAATAGTCCCCTTCCCTCCTACACACTCTAACCTGAGCCTCACTATCCTCATAAAAACTCTTCACTGCTTTCAGTAACCTTCCTCCTATTCCATACACCTGCAACATCTGCCACATTGCCCCCCTATCTACCCTATCATACGCCTTTTCCAAATCCATAAATGCCACAAAAACCTCTTTACCCTTATCCAAATACTGTTCACCTATATGTTTCACTGTAAACACTTGGTCTACACACCCCCTACCTTTCCTAAAGCCCCCTTGTTCATCTGCTATCCTGCTTTCTGTCTTACTCTTAATTCTTTCAATAATAACTCTATCATACACTTTACCAGGTACACTCAACAGACTTATGCCCCTATAATTTTTGCACTCTCTTTTGTCCCCTTTGCCTTTATACAAAGGAACAATACACGCTCTCTGCCAATCCCTAGGTACCTTACCCTCTTCCATACATTTATTAAATAATAGCACCAACCACTCCAAAACTATATCCCCACCTGCTTTTAACATTTCTATCTTTATCCCATCAATCCCAGCTGCCTTACCCCCTTTCATTCTACCCACTGCCTCACGAACTTCCCCTACACCCACAACTGGCTCTTCCACACTCCTACAAGATGTTATTCCTCCTTGCCCTACACATGAAATCACAGCTTCCCTGTCTTCATCAACATTTATCAACTCCTCAAAATATTCTCTCCATCTTCCCGATACCTCTAACTCTCCATTTAATAACTCTCCTCTCCTATTTTTAACTGTAAAATCCATTTGTTCTCTAGGCTTCCTCAACTTATTAATCTCATTCCAAAACTTTTTCTTATTTTCAACAAAATTTGCTGATAACATCTCACCCACTCTCTCATCTGCTCTCTTTTTACATTGCTTCACCACTCTTTAAACCTCTCTTTTTCTCTCCATATACTCTTCCCTCCTTGCATCACTTCTACTTTGTAAAAACCTCTCATATGCTAACTTTTTCTCCCTTACTACTCTCTTTACATCATCATTCCACCAATCGCTCCTCTTCCCTCCCGCACCCACTCGCCTGTAACCACAAACTTCTGCTGAACACTCTAACACTACATTTTTTAATCTACCCCATACTTCTTCGACCCCATTGCCTACACTCTCACTAGCCCATCTATCCTCCAATAGTTGTTTATATCTTACCCTAACTGCCTCCTCTTTTAGTTTATAAACCTTCACCTCTCTTACTTACTGATTCTATTTTCCTTGTATCCCATCTACCTTTTACTCCCACTGTAGCTATAACTAAAAAGTGATCTGATATATCTGTGGCCCCTCTATAAACATGTACATCCTGAAGTCTACTCAACAGTCTTTTATCTACCAATACATAGTCCAACAAACTACTGTCATTACGCCCTACATCATATCTTGTATACTTATTTATCCTCTTTTTCTTAAAATATGTATTACCTATAACTAAACCCCTTTCTATACAAAGTTCAATCAAAGGGCTCCCATTATCATTTACACCTGGCACCCCAAACTTACCTACTACACCCTCTCTGCATGTTTCTCCCACTTTAGCATTTAGGTCCCCTACCACAATTACTCTCTCATTTGGTTCAAAAGTTCCTATACATTAGCTTAACATCTCCCAAAATCTCTCTCTCCTCTACACTCCTCTCTTCTCCAGGTGCATACACGCTTAGTATATATATATATATATATATATATATGAAAAATGGCTGCCTTGGTTCAACGTCTAGCGAAAGCTGGACGTCCAGTGTGGTACTGCGTACCTTGTCACAAGGTTTGTAGGTTCGAGTCTCCTTCGGCCAGAGATCAGTGTTTGTGAATATTTCGCCTGCTCTTGCGAATTCCTAGCGCATATATATATATATATATATATATATATATATATATATATATATATATATATATATATATATATATATATATATATATATATATATATATATATATATCAGGTGGTGTGGGACTACACATGTGCATCTACCTTGGCTTATACCTATCTCCAATACACCAGGGAGGAAGAAGGGGCAACTGCCACCTTCAGGGAGTCCCAGAAGTCGAGAAAATATGGAGAACTTGCCCATCATTATATGTTTGTTCCCATAGTCTCAGAGACCCTTGGCTCATGGGAAAAGAGTGCATCTAAGTTCCTCAAGGAGCTGGGCAAAGACTCAACAGGGTAAGTAGGGATCCCAGGGCAGCTAGTGTTCTGTTCCAGCGACTCAGCGCTGCTGTTCAGACGGGTAATGCATGCTGTATTCTGGGCACGCGCCCCTGCTCGGAAGAGCTGGATGACATTTTCGCATTATAATCAGTGACAAACATGTAACAATATGTACTAGACATGTATCTCTCACACCTCGTGTACTGTATATATATATATATATATATATATATATATATATATATATATATATATATATATATATATATATATATATATATATATATATATATATATTCCAACAAGTCGGCCGTCTCCCACCGAGACAGGGTGACCCAAAAAGAAAGAAAATCCCCAAAAAGAAAATACTTTCATCGTCATTCAACACTTTCACCACACTCATACATAATCACTGTCTTTGCAGAGGAGCTCAGATACGACAGCTGAGAATAGTCCATCCCAGCTGTCACTATCCCAGACCCCTCCTTTAAAGTGCAGGCATTGTACTTCCCATTTCCAGGACTCAAGTCCAACTAAATCAATTAACTGGTTTCCCTGAATCCCTTCACAAAATGTTACCCTGCTCACACTCCAACATATCGTCATGTCCCAAAAACCATTCGTCTCCATTCACTCCTATCTAACACGCTCACACATGCTTGCTGGAAGTCCAAGCCCCTCGCCCACAAAACCTCCTTTACCCCTTCCCTCCAACCTTTTCTAGAACGACCCCTACCCCGCCTTCCTTCCCCTACAGATTTATACGCTCTCCAAGTCATTCTACTTTGATCCATTCTCTCTAAATGACCAAACCACCTCAACAACCCCTCTGACAAATACTTTTAGTAACTCCACACCTTCTCCTAATTTCCACATTCCGAATTTTCTGCATAATATTTACACCACACATTGCCCTTAGACAGGACATCTCCACTGCCTCCAGCCTCCTCCTCGCTGCAGCATTTGCAACCCATGCTTCACACCCATATAAGAGTGTTGCTACCACTATACTTTCGTACATTCCCTTCTTTGCCTCCATGGATAACGTTTTTTGTCTCCACAGATACCTCAACGCACCACTCACCTTTTTTTCTTCATCATTTCTATGGTTAACCTCATCCTTCATAAACCCATCCGCTGACACGTCAACTCCCAAATATCTGAAAACATTTACTTCTTCCATAATCCCTCTCTCCAATGTGATATCCAATTTTTCTTTATTTAAATCGTTTGATACCCTCATCACCTTACTCTTATCTATGTTCACTTTTAACTTTCTACCTTTACACACTCTCCCAAACTCGTTCACTAACCTTTGCAACTTTTCTTTAGAATCTCCCATAAACACAGTATCATCAACAAAAAGTATATATATATATATATATATATATATATATATATATATATATATATATATATTCATCCCAATAGGGTAGGGCGGCCAGCTTCCTCTTTCAGAGACTCCAGAGGGGAAATGCCTGCAGCACTCTGGGCACGCGGCACACTGCCGGGGAGCTATACGAAGTATTTGACATATAGCTCTGAGTTGTTATCTATGTTGTTTTACTCCCTATTGTATTCTTGTCAATGTATTTTGTCAATGTATTTTATCAATGTATTTTGTCAATGTGTTTTGTCTTGATGGGGTGGTAGGGGAAGTGGAATATTCAAATGGCTTCAGAAAGAAATTTAAATATTCTTCCTTGAAGCCTTTTATCCACTTCTCCGAGACTATGGGTCCCACAATTTACACCAGAGGTGGACCCCATTATATATATATACGTTATATATATATATATATATATATATATATATATATATATATATATATATATATATATATATATATATATATATATATATATATACCCAGTTATAGATTCTCAATTATTTTTTTTCTGTTTTTCACTGTAGTTTATGAACGATATTTCATAAATGGATTATTGCAGGCATTTGAATGTTCCCTGAAATGATTCAATAAGAAGTATGTGTGTCTCTCTTAGCAGACGAAGGATCGAGCTTCCAATATTCTTTGCCTGGATAACCAATCCAGGTTTATTCATAAGCAGGTCAAGTGAGCTTATAAGATGGTTGAGTGAGCAATGAGACGGTCGAGTTGGCCATGAGACGGGCGAGTGGTCCAGAAGGTTGTTGAGTGGTCCATATGACGGTTGAGTGGTCCATAGGACGATCGAGTGGTCTATAAGACCGTCGAGTGGTTCATAGGACGGGCGAGTGGCCCATATAATGGTCGAGAAGACCAGAAAATGGTCTAGTTTAAAATACGACGATTGAGTGGCTATAAGACAGTCGAGTGGGCTCTTAGACGATCGACTGGGCCATAACACGGTCGAGTGCGAGACTCGGCGGACCATTAAGAGGAGCTCCACTTCCTGTGTGTGTGTTGTCAGGTCACGGCTCACTAAAGGCATTATTACCCCTCCTTGGACCTAGAAAAAAAATACTTTTGCTGAAATTATAGCGTCCGTAGCTCACGCGCGAGTGTGTGGTTGAACCTGTGGCTCACGCTCAAGCATGTGGTTGAGTCTGTAGCTTACACTTAAGTGGTTCTTTGTCGCTGCTACCTAATTTATAGTCCTCCTGACTCGTTGACTGGCTCCAGCGGACACTGTTGATCAAAGAGCTCCAGTACTCTACTGGGTTTTAGTATATATTGCTACTCTTATACTACTACTGCGTTATAATAATAATAATAATAATTTAATAGTATTAATAAATTATTGTTATTATTATTAGTAGTAGTAGTAGTAACAGTAGTAGTAGTAACAATACTAGCAGTAGCAGTACTACTTCTACTTGTAGTAGTAATAGTAATAATAGTTCCAGAATTTTTAAAGGAGTGGACTGGTATGCCAATTGAAGGCCTGGGTCAGATGACCAAACGCTCTAGCTTCGGGTCATCATATGACTAAGACCCTTGTCAGAAAAATATTGTCCTGTTTCCTGACAAACCTTACCTAACCTAGTAGTAGTAATAATATTAGTAGTAGAAGTTGTAGTAGTAGTAGTAGTAGTCGTAGTAGCAGTAGTACATTTAATGATAAAGAGTAAATCTCGCCGAAGTCATACAGTGTCCAGGAAATAAGAAGAATCAAGATTGATTCAAGGAAGGGAAGACTAACCTCAATATATGTTTTATTTTTATTTGGACCAAGCGACTTTCACGGTGGTCAAAGAACCTTCCACAAAAGGATCCCAACTTGGAAAGAGGACAGGAAAGAGGTGAATACATTTTCCCGAGGTACAAATCTGATGATTTTAAATAAGGGTACAGATTTATATAAACAAATGTCCATTTATACAGTGAGTTATCTAATGAAGCTGTTCTATTTAATGCAATTTCTTGCAATAGCAACTGAAATAGTGCCTTCAGAATCAACTAGCACGATCTATTATAGACTTTTCAAGTGCTATTTCGATTTTTGTGCTCCTTTTCAATTGCATTTACAAACAAAAATCTCACTATAAGAAGGAGCTTTAAAAGGAAGTTTGATATATACAAGGGGCACTCCAGCTACTTATTAGAGAGAGTCAAAGTTGAAGGCATATTTTTTCTGGTTAATAAGTATATTACAAGCCTTCACTCTGCATAGTGTTTAGCTGTCACGTATTTGGGCTTTACGAGCAAGAAAACTTTGACCGAGTGTGTGTGTGTATGTGTGGTGTCAGGGTATGTGTGTATGTCTCGATATATACACATGGAGAGGTCTATCTGTCTATCTATATTTCTCTCTGCCTGTCTCTCTGTCTCTGTCTCTGTCTCCGTCTGTCTGTCTGTGTCTTTCTGTCTGTCTGTCTGTCTGTCTCTGTCTCTTTCTGTCTCTCTCTGTCTCTGTCTCTGTCTGTCTCTCTCTCTCTCTCTCTCTCTCTCTCTCTCTCTCTCTCTCTCTCTCTCTCCTCTCTCTCTCTCTCTCTCTCTCAGTGAAAACATGCATAGCTACGTTTCTCTCAGTGTATTCACGAAGAGACGAGTGTACCTCATGGTATATATACAGTGAGAATTTATTTTCCTTACTTCAACGCATTAACGTTAGTGTACAAGTAAAATGCAGCCTGGACCCTCGTACGGTCGATAGGGTTTAAAGCAAACTAACTATATTATTCTATGTAACTGAAGTTGAGATTTTATTGGCTCGATTCAAGTAGCGGAAACCTCGTTTTAATCCCATTTCTGCTGCCCTTTGTTTGACAGTTTCGTGATTGAGATTGCTAAAATTTTGATAACAAAAATCTTACTAATACTCACTGTTTCTCAGTTATCTTTATCAATTTATTTTATATTTGTGGGAAAGCGTCAAACCCATGCTATAGAGAGCTTTGAGAATGCATGGGGCAGGGAGCAATCAGATACAACTGAAGGAAGAGGTAGGTGTATAACTTTCCTTCACCAGCTACAAGATACGCACTTCTTTCCCTATCAGTGATTCAGTGCCGACAAGAAGATGAATTAGACACATGTGCAACATCTGCATAATCTTTACTTGTAGACGTTTCGCCATCCAGTGGTTTTATCAACGCATTACGCACTGGCCTACAGTTTTACGATTCGCTCACCATGAGTTCAACCCCCACCCATTACGTGGTTTGTTTACAATCTTGTTATTGTGATTTCGTGACCTTATGGACATAGTTGACTTGCATTTGAGTAGATGATCGATGGCCTCTGTTTTATATATCTTTAAAATACCTAACCTACCTACTAAGAAATTTTATTTGCTGTTTTTAATTTAATTTGGTGGACTGGAGCAAAACTGAAGCAAATAACTTAGTGTGGATTACATGAGAGACTTAGACCACAGGCTGAAGAACTTAGTGCCGATTATAGAGAGACTTAGACCAGGGGCTGTTGAACATAATGCGAGTGTAAGGACAAACAGTTTGAGAGAGAGATTACAAGGTATTAACACTAAGAACTCTAGGCTATTCCCCTGACAACCGAGTAATTACTGGGATGTCAGAGTTAGACATATACTGTAGTTGGGGGTGTCAACACTGGAGGAGGTGGTGAAAGCACTCTCAGTAATGCAGTGTCAGCGGTAGTGTCAGCAATGGAATTGCAGGTGTCAGGGCTTGTGGCGGTGTTGTCAGCAGTGGAAGAGGTGGTGTTATGGCTGGAGTTGCGCTAGTGTCAGCATCGTAGGTGGTGGTTACAGTGCTGGAGGCGATAATTGTGTCAGTGCTTGAGGCTGTGTTGTCAGCACTGTGGTCGATGGTGTCAGCATTATAGGCGGTGGTTCCAGCGTTGCTGGAGGCCGCGTTGGTGTGAGCGGAGGTGGTGTCAGCGACCTCAGTAATGTGGTGTCAGCTGCTTGTATTACTCTCACCATGATCAAAGGAGCCAAAGAGATTAATGGGGATTTTTTTGATGAAACAAGTTCATGTGATCAATCATTTATGTGCCTTTGTACAGTGTCAGACAGAAGAGTCCACAAGAGTGTCAGGTAGTCCACGTATGTCTGCCACGAGTGCCAAAAAGAGTCCATTTGAGTGAGTACATCTCTACCAAGAGTCTTCCTTCACCAACAACCTGACTAGTCACGAGTCCACGGCCTGGATTCCTAACTATTCAGGCTGGTAGATCGACCCTTCACACCCTCCTTTTCCCTGTACACAAAATGGCCCAAATGGCTTCGCTCTTCATGAAATACAGTGCCATGCAGTATTCAAGTCAACGTTAAATATATGTCAGTAAGTATATATCACAAGTCGAACAAGTGTATGTCGCTAAACAGATGTATGTCGCTAAACTGATGTATGTCGCTAAACAGATGTATGTCGCTAAACAGATCTATGTCGCATAATAAATACATGCTTGTCGCTAAATAAGCTACATATCGCTGAATAAATAGGTGTATGTCGATAAATAAATAAATGTAAGTCGCTACATAAATAAGTGTATGTCGCTAAATAAATAAACGACATATACTAATCGCTGAATAAATAGGCGTATATCGCTACATAAATGTCGCTAAACATGGCTAAATAAACAAGATAAAGTCGTTAAATAAATAAGTGTATGTAGATAAATAAGTCAGTGTATGTCGCTAAAAAAAAGCTAAATAAACAAATGGATGTCGTTAAGTAAGTGTATGCTGTGGAGAAAATTCTCCAAGAGGAGGGGGTATCAGCACCTTTCAGCAATTTCAGCCCTTTCAGCCCTTTCAGCCTTTTCATCCCTTTCAGCACTTTCAGCTTCCTGATCAACAGTTTAATATTTACCACATGTTTGTACTCTGGAACGTCACAGAGGTCACGTATGCAACGTCTCTTGGTCACGTATGCAACGCCTCTTGAGAGTAGTGGTAGTGTATACGAGTGACAGACAATTGAGAAAAATTACTCTCTTTGCCGTAGGAGGAAAAGTACAGAAAACTCCTGTTTCACTTTATACACGTGTGGGACAATCATGAACTCTCAGTGATCGAGATATTTCAAGAAATCAAGCATTTGTATTACAAACTGTCGCAGTGTTAAGCAAGTAGGGAACTGGTTCTTAGGTCAGGGATATAGGGCTGCACCAAGGCGGCGGAGTATAGTATAGTGACATTGTGAGTGTTTCAAAGTTCCAGAGTAGGACGTGTGACATTCCTCAGACACTTCTTCAGTTAAGACAGCGGTTATCCGGGTGATACTTAAGGGTCCGATACACATACCCAGGTAAGTCTGCTTAGACAGTGAGATGTTCTAGGTAGGATTATCATACACCCAGTGACACGTGGACTTTTTAGTCCAACCAAGAGATTACTTAGTATTGTTCAGTATTCAGTTACTGAATGTATATTGCCATACGCTCCTCAGGGGCAATTATTCACATACTCACTTTATACTTACTTGTATCCTACAGCTAAGTGGCGGTAGAACACACTGGGTCGCGTCGAGGGAGCTTTCTGGGTGCAGCTGCGGAAAGCTGACTTAGCAACAAAGATAAGTACAGTATTTCCTGTGTTCCTGTACAAATTGTTGGTGTTCTAAAATGTAATTTACCACATATGCTGGACAATTACCAGTTGATACTTGAAAAACACATGGCGGCTGGGCAAGTGGCTGTTTGGATCAAGGCTCGTTGGCTCGTTATATTACAAAAAAAAAAAAATCAGCACATTATCCTCAAATTCGAGATGTAGCTAAACGACGTTTCGAGCCGTTAATAATTATAATTATTTACGTGGGTTAATAATTAACCCACGACTTGGCAATGATCCAGGAGGAACCTATACCTCACCTAGTTTTAGCTCCAGTTTGTGGGAAGAGTTGTGGAGTGTTGCAGCCACAGTCTTCCAGACTTCATTTGACGTACTGAAGAACCATTTATTGGGACAACATTTCGTTCTTTGTAGAACGATAAAGAGCTATCCAGAGCATAACTTTCTCAATAAAAGCTTCTGCAATGTTGCATTACGTAGTTAAGATCCAACTCTTGTTTTTGCATGACTCTATTATACTATCAGGCAATGTGCCAATTTGTTGAGGGAAGCTCATCATCACTGAAAGTTTGAAACCGACCAGAAGATACATTCTCCAGTTATTCCACAAAAGCCAACAAAATTTTCACATAAAGATATTTATACCGGGAATATAAATTGCAAATTCTTCTTTAATTTTTTCTCTCTTTTATATATTATGGTCAGTCGCTTTTTTGTACTGTTTTTTTTTTTAACTGCTTAAAATTTTATAAAACAAAAATGGAACCATTATGCAAAATTATTTTTTAAACTCACAGTGAACACTGGATAACACGTGATAGATCGCTTTAGCGGAATTCAATTGTATACAACGATTTTACTTGCAAATTTGTTGACTTGTATACAGAGACCAGCGGCTATTGTAAGTGAAAAAATGAGTACGATACGCAGAGAGCAGTGACTATTATATGCCTACAGTAGTTGGTATTGTGTGTTGACAGTAGTGGGTATTGTGTGGTGACAGTAGTGGGTATTGTGTGTTAACAGTAGTGGGTATTGTGTGTTAACAGTAGTGGGTATTGTGTGTTGACAGTAGTGGGTATTGTATTTTAACAGTAGTGGGTATCGTATGTTGACAGTAATGGGTACTGTGTGCAAGCAGAAGTGGGAATCGTATAGTGACAGTAGTGGGAATTGTATGTTGACAGAATCGGGTATTATATGTGGACAGTAATGGGTATTATGTGTAGATAGTAGTGGGTATCACATGTGGACACTAGTGGTTATCACATGTGTTAAGCCAGTTATATGTCAAGACTGACTGTTTTACAGAGAGAGCCAAGGTGGAACCTACAGTAGTGTATATTTTGGTGATATACCATCTCGAACATTTGGTGCGGAGTATCGAGTGTACACCGGTAGTTTGCACGTTCTCGGTAAGTTGAAGACTCGAAAGAGAGAGAGAGAGAGAGAGAGAGAGAGAGAGAGAGAGAGAGAGAGAGAGAGAGAGAGAGAGAGGAAGGGAGCGAAACGTCGTTTCAGTGAAAGTTTGCTTTACAATGTATGCCTTTCCTTCAGAAGCGGTCATGTAACTTCGAGTGGCTGGAGTGGCGGTTTTATTGTTTCCTGGTATGGTTGTTGTTGTTGGTTTATTAAGCGGATGGTTAGTGGGGTTGGTTTATTGTTAAGCGGATGGCTGCTATAGCTGAAGTGTTTCATATGTTTTATCGTAATCTTTTTTTCCCTTCAAGCATCTGTTGGTCAGCTATATTAGTTACGGGGAAAATAGTGATTTGAAATTATTTTTTGGGGTGTCTGTCATTGTTTTCTGTCACTATTTGCGGCTTCGTCGGTATTTGGACACCAGCGGCATTTGGACACCAGCGACATTTGGACACCAGCGGCATTTGGACACCAGTGGCATTCGGGTTCCATCAGTATTTTGGAACCGTCTGCGTTTCGGCTACCTCCTTCAGTATTGCGCCACTTTCGGTATATCAACTCAGATATACGTGTAGCTAAGTACTGACAGTAAGCTAGTATTGTTGTCCTACCTACCCTGGCTGGAGTCGCTGTGTATCTTGTATGACTGAATAGGGACCTAGACCACGTTTGTTTATGTCGTGATCTACCTTGAAAACTTATATTTATGTTTATATTTACATTCGTGAGCGAAGGACATAGTGATGTTACTCTGTCGGACTACACTCAGTGGGTTTTAGTGTTTAGAACGCAATACGGAACGACTGACAAATATGGGATTAGCGTTTTTTTGTGTGAATCTTATAACAGAAATACCGTGTAAAAATAGCTCTCCCGCTATATTTCCGTTCTTCCGCTCTCCAGTTCTTCTTTGGTTGTTTACTGGTTTCGCTATCTTCTCCCAACTACTGTTTGCACTGTACTCTTACGTTTTTTTCAGCTACTTGGTATGTTTCATATGGGTAAAAGGCATTGAAAAAGGTCAGGAAAAAAAAATTGAGTACACCTACGTTTCGACTGAATTAAAGGCATTTCCAAAGTACATTATGAATTGAGATTTCGAGTATGTGATATATGCTGAGTATGGGTATTATTTACTAAGCTGAATCTCTAATACATAGAATGAGTACATCTCGGACATACAGGAGTTCAATCTGACTGGAATCTTGACTTAACCAAAAATTTTATTGCTAATAATGGAGAAGAGTGAGACTTCTGATAAAATGGAATGTGTGTGTGTGTGTGTGTGTGTGTGTGTACTCACCTAGTTGTGATTGAAGGGGTCGAGTCATAGCTCTTGTGAGTGTGTATGTGTGTTTGTGTGTGTGTGTGTGTGTGTGGGTGTGTGTTTGTGGAAGTGAGCACGTAAGTGCGTGTTGGCATTATTTACAAATAATATCAAACATTTTAAGGAGTATAATGTCGTTTTTCATTCCATATTTATATTACCTCTTCTGTATTCTTCCGTTTTTGTTCCTGATCTCTCTCTCTCTCTCTCTCTCTCTCTCTCTCTCTCTCTCTCCTCTCTCTTTTTTAATCCCCCTTCCGCCTCCTTCTCTTCACCTAATTTAATTAATCAACCTGTCAGACCTGCCTTATTTCTCTAATTATTAAAATAAAGATATGTGTTTACCCGATCTTGATTTGATTTCGGTGATTTGTTAGATTAAAGATTAAATTTGATTGTGTGTATCCATCTGTAGTTACAGTCAAGCGAGTGATGTTTACAGCCCAAACAAGTGATGCACATCCAGAGTGATGTTACACTCCACTAGGTTTACACTCCAGCGAGGTGATGTTACACTCCAGCGAGGTGATGTCACACTCCAGCGAGGTGATGTTACACTCCAGCGAGGTGATGTTACACTCCAGCGAGGTGATGTTCACACTCCAGCGAGGTGATGTTACACTCCAGCGAGGTGATGTCACACTCAAGCGAGGTGATGTTACACTCCCGTGAGGTGATGTTATACTCCAGCGAGGTGATGTTACACTCCAGCGAGGTGATGTCACACTCCAGCGAGGTGATGTTACACTTCAGCGAGGTGATGTCACACTCCAGCGAGGTGATGTTACACTTCAGCGAGGTGATGTTATACTCCAGCGAGGTGATGTTACACTCCAGTGAGGTGATGTTACACTCCAGCGAGGTGATGTTACACTTCAGCGAGGTGATGTTACACTCCAGCGAGGTGATGTTACACTCCAGTGAGGTGATGTTACACTTCAGCGAGGTGATGTCACACTCCAGCGAGGTGATGTTACACTCCAGCGAGGTGATGTTACATTCCAGTGAGGTGATGTTACACTCCAGCGAGGTGATGTTACACTCCAGCGAGGTGATGTTACACTCCAGTGAGGTGATGTTACATTCCCGTGAGGTGATGTTACACTCCAGCGAGGTGATGTTACACTCCAGCGAGGTGATGTTACACTCCAGTGAGGTGATGTCACACTCCAGCGAGGTGATGTTACACTTCAGCGAGGTGATGTCACACTCCAGCGAGGTGATGTTACACTTCAGCGAGGTGATGTGACACTCCAGCGAGGTGATGTTACACTCCAGCGAGGTGATGTCACACTCCAGCGAGGTGATGTTACACTTCAGCGAGGTGATGTGACACTCCAGCGAGGTGATGTCACACTCCAGCGAGGTGATGTTACACTCCAGTGAGGTGATGTTACATTCCCGTGAGGTGATGTTACACTCCAGCGAGGTGATGTCACACTCCAGCGAGGTGATGTTACACTCCAGTGAGGTGATGATACATTCCCGTGAGGTGATGTTACACTCCAGCGAGGTGATGTTACACTCCAGCGAGGTGATGTTACACTCCAGTGAGGTGATGTTACATTCCCGTGAGGTGACGTTACACTCCAGCGAGGTGATGTTACACTCCAGCGAGGTGATGTTACACTCCAGCGAGGTGATGTTACACTCCAGTGAGGTGATGTTACACTCCCGTGAGGTGATGTTACACTCCAGCGAGGTGATGTTACACTCCAGTGAGGTGATGTTACACTCCAGTGAGGTGATGTTACACTCCAGGTGGTGATGTTTGTGTAGGTGTTATGGTAAGGTAGATGAACAATGTTTATTGGTGTTATTGTGAGGTATGTGAATGACGTACACACACACACACACACACACACACACACACACACACACACACACACACACACACACACACACACACACACACACACACGACACAGAAACAATTGCAAGTCGGATTGCACAACTCTTTATGGAATTACTTTCAAATATAAAAGCAATGAAGCTGGTAATGGAGGAAGAGGTGGGGAGATTAGGGGAAAATGGGGGAAGCAGTGTTAAGGAGGGGCGAAGGAAGTGGAGTTAGAGGTGGGGGATAGGAGACCTAGGGAGTTGAGGTGAGGGCGAGGAATGGGAAGTGTCATTAAGGAACGTGATTACGGTGGCGGATCGTAATTAGCTGGCACTTGAAGGGAAAAAGATTTAGTGTGATTTTATATTTACCTCAGTGTTAGAGCACCTCCCACTGACCAGGTGCACCTCCCATTGACCAGGTGCACCTCCCACTGACCAGGTGCACCTCCTACTGACCAGGTGCACCTCTCACAGCCCAGGTGCACCTCCCACTGCCCAGGTGCACCTCCCACTGCCCAGGTGCACCTCCTACTGACCAGGTGCACCTCCCACAGCCCAGGTGCACCTCCCACTGCCCAGGTGCACCTCCCACAGCCCAGGTGCACCTCCCACAGCCCAGGTGCACCTCCCACAGCCCAGGTGCACCTCCCACAGCCCAGGTGCACCTCCCACAGCCCAGGTGGAGGACATTTCGCAAATTATCCTCCAGTGATCACTAATAATATTTAATATGGGTTCAATACCGTGACATAGAAAAGAAAAGTTATGACGACGTTTCGGTCCTACCTGGACCATTAACTAGTCTCAAATTAACTAGTCACACTGTGTGGCTAGGTCATGGTCCAAGTTGGACCGAAATGTAGTCATAAGTTTCTGTCTTCTATGTGCGGGTTATTTGTGCACTTTTAATATTCTTCCTTTGTCAGGGGAAATATATTTTTTCTGTGTGCAGTGTTTCGGCAGGTGCCACCTCTCTGGGTTAAGCAAATAAGTTGAAAAAACAAACTATGAACTGCGGACTACCAAGATTTTTAATTTATACTTAGAAGTTCTCGTAGGCCGGACAGGAATTGAGGAGGCAGCTAATTTCCACTTAAATTTTAATTCCAGTTTTTGATTTGCAGAAAATTTGTCGAGTTTTTGTCTAAGGGCTGAAAGGTTTGGGATCATACTGGGACGAAGTGGTTAAAGTTTCAGCTTTTGTAGAGGTTGTCCGCTTCTGTTTACGACAGAACCATCCAGCGAGAGGGAGTGAAGAATAGAAATCGTAAAGCCATGGCCGGAACAATTCACAATTAACCCACAGTTTAGAGCAGAAACGTTTTACGACTCATCGTTCCATCCTGGATTATTTTCTAATCACTAAATTGTGAATTAGATATGAAAATTAATGTATCCCATGAAGATACGCATATTTAGTCCCCACACTATCTGTCATCTATTCTTCTTCGGATATTTAGTAATATAATCTCAGCCAAGAACTAAGAGGCTCTGGCAAGGGTTTGTTAATTACGCCTTGCATGGCATCCCTTGAATGCTGTACAGCTAAGACCTTGCAGACCATACAGATACATACTTTAGCACTCAGAGTCATTCATTATAGGGTAGGTATTTATGTACCTACCCTATAATGAATGTTGTCATAATTATCTTCATTTAACTAAGTGTTGCAATTTATCTGCCCTGTATCTCAAATCCTGGTGCCGCCTGGTAGTTAATAATATTAGTAATGATATTTTTCAATAATATTTAGCACCTGGCTGAATCACCTATTGAGGTGCACCTGTTGAGTGACTCCACGTATTTACTGTCTTTAGTTTGAGAATATTGATTCATTATGTGATGATCTTCTCTTCTTTTGTATGTGAATTGAAGTTAACAGGTCTGGAAGAGTAGAATCCCATTACACTAAGTGTGCATAGGAGCAGCAATATAGTGATCCTATGTGTCGAAACTTGTGCCAATGGAAGAGACGAGAGACGACGGGGGAAGAGAACGATTAAAATAAATTATCTGGAGTGAGGGGAACTCACAACTGAGAGGCAGGCATTCTACAGAGCTTACGACTTGGATAACAGCAATATCAGTTTTTTTCCCATAATAGGGCTGTCCCAGTTGATTTTTGTGCTGGCTTTCATCGAGACTTTTATCTCACCGAGTACTGACTTGGGCTATTAGTGAAGCTGAGGGTCAGGCAACACAGCAGCATTGGCCAGATGTTCCAGAAAAAAATTGCTTCAGTAGGTCATCATTTGGTGATAGGGAATGAAAACACGAGTGTCAAGGATACTGAGGTGTCAGCACCTATGTTTGGTCTACCAACTATGACAATGAGTCATTCAGAAATTGTAACATTTTTTTACGATGGGCCTCAGGAGGTTACAATAAACGACTAGTTTGGGTTAGATGAAAGATGCAGACTGTAGAACATTAAAAAAAAACTGTTTATGAGCTATGGATAGGATAGGCAGCTAGAACAAACAGAAGGCGAGGTAGGCATTAGTTTCCAATTCTTATGGTCGACATTGTTTTGGTCCCATAGAAATGCCGATTGCATTAAAGCCGAAAGAGGCACTGCGAGGGGTACAATCGATGGGATCAATACACGCACTGCTGGCAAGACATCTACGACCTGACTAATGATGTGTTTAGTGGATACACGTTGATATTTGTAAGAGTTTGGGAAGATAGAGAGATTTTCTCCTGTTCTGTTGTTCCTTTCAACCACCATCATTATTTGCTCGCTGTCTGTTATTCCAGAACGAGAAAAATCAACTCCAGATGAAAAGGCACATAAAAACAGCTTTGGCCTTCAATATTAGGACGTTTCTTGCAAAGCTCTCATAAGTGAAACATAATAAAAACCTATGTTGTTTTATATATTTTTTAAGTCCTTGTCGGTTTATCCACTATCACCACCGATTCACAAAAAGTACAGTTACATTAATGTACCATCCAACAACAAAGAACAAGCGTGGTTATTAGGCTTCTTTGAATTTATTTGTAATTACTGTCTTGCCCCCACTCCATCCTTCCACGATCTAATATTTTAATAAATACCTGCTGAATAAAAGGCTCTACCTCTCAGTACCTTCTTCACACTTACATCTAGGTCTACTTCCTCCTGCCATCCACCTTATAGCTATAAACCATTTCAGTCAACCTATCTTGCTGTATTTGTTAAAGATGCATGTGTTAAAGACGATTATCTCTCGTCACAGCATCTCTAACTTCTAACTTCATTCCTGATTATCGGCATAAAATTCACAACACAGTGATGTCAGACACAACGTTTCCTCCATTTTGCTCAATACTGTAATCTGATGGTAGAGTTTTTTTTATAATATTAATTTAACAGCTTATCTAATTTATGCTTGTTATTTTAACTCCCCAGAAGAATACTGATTTCTTCAGGGGAGTTTTTTAGTGCAAATTATTTTTTTTTTAAATAGGATTAGTTTAGCTTATGCTTGTTAGTGTTTGTGAATGTATATAATTAAGAACAATAAGAGAGCCCTGAATGACCTCACATATCCAAGCGCTCTGTAAATATTAAATCTTCCTGCTGACCCTCTCATATTCTTTTTTTTTTCAATCCGTAAATGGAACAAATTGCTTTCTTTTCCATAAGCTAGAGGCCGAGTGGGAGAGCTCTTGGAAGAAGAAGAAGATATTTGAGAAGACCGAGTGGGAGAGCTCTTGGAAGAAGAAGAAGATATTTGAGAAGACCGAGTGGGAGAGCTCTTGGAGAAAGGAGATATTATGTAAGGACCAAGTGAGAGAGCTCGGGGAGGAAGGGGATATTGGGGAAGACCGGAGATATTAGGAAGGACCAGATAGGGAGCGCATAGGATGTGCGCCACGGTGCCCCTTGGCCTGGTGGCAAAAGCTCTCGCTTCACATGGGGAGGGTTCGGGTTCGATTCCCGGCGAAGGGGTGGAAACATTGAGCGTGTTTCCTTACACCGGTTGTCCATGTTTACCCATCAGTAATAATGGGTACCTGGGTGTTAGTCGACTGGTGTGCGTCGCATCCTGGGACAAAACTGACCTAATTTGCCCGAAATTCTCTGCATAACAAGCGGCTTTCTCTGTAGTAATATGTCATTGATGTCAGCTAGGCAAGGGGCTAGTAACCCCTTCTCCTGTATATAGTACTAAATGTAAAAGGAGAAAAATAAAGCTGGTCTGTATGTTTCGCTTATACGTCATTGGCTTTCCTTGGGTAAAATATTTATTCAGAATACAGTTGGCGATAAAGTAGCAACAGCCTCCAGGGTACCTCTGGCAGATACACGACAGAGAAAGATCTTCGAGGTGGGGAGGGTCGTGAGCACGGCGGCCAGACAATGCACAAGATGTATGGAAACACGCGTGCTCCCTGCACCATCTTTGTTCACGATCTTTACCCGGAGGGGCTACATCTTCCTGAGACTTGGCCGCTGAGGAGAAGCAGGATGATTTGCTACATCGCTCGTAGCAATAATATCGCTTGATGCCACGAGAATTGTCGAACGAGCTGATTTTGTTTTTTACCAACATCTCAAGAAGTTGACGGAACTTTGGTTTAATTCTTTGTATTCCTATTGCAAAACATAAAGGTCTTAAAATATATTACAACATTTTTAATTTTTTTAGTCTAGTATCAGGTCACACGATCTTATTTTATATCTTTTAATGGATCAATCTTCATTAAAATAAAATAGTTATACGCAATTTACTCAGTTACTAAACGCAATAAAGAGCGCCACGTTCATGAAGCTATGGACTGGTTTTAAAGTCACAGAATTTAGAGAAATGTCTCATAATAAGCTATATATTTTTTTCAACATGATTTGTTTCTTCACTCTTAGTTGCCTGGAAATTAAAGACAAGGTTTCGATTTGTACTGGATCCTTTTCAACTGTCGTTAATTGATAGATGAAAACGTCGTTTGAAGTTTCCTCTCCAAAGTGAAAGTTATTTGTGAATTGTTAATTCTTGGTATTCATTCATAACAAAAAATAATCACTGTTGTTTTCCTGAATTAGGTATCAAGTTAGGTACCTCAGTCATGATCCAACACAGAAAGTTTAACAAGCCATGGTAACATATTTCCTTTAGCAAGAAATCTCAGCCTGCCCAAGAGGAATGTGATTACGGAAGTTCCTTTTGTGAATCGGAATTTTCTTACACTTGACTGAATTCCGATTGGAAATAACCCTGTGGGGAGCCAATTTTGCAAGCCTTACGAGGTCATGGACTGCTTTTTACCATCGGACCCACAAGAATCCTTCTGATAATTTTTTTTTTTTTACAAACTAGACTAGTATTCTGCAGTGTTTGTGAGAGAGACGCCTTGACGAGTCAGATTAAGGATACTTAAGTTTAAAGGGCCTCTTGACTCAGTGGGAAACACAAAGGAATTAAACAGAACTTGTGAAAAATATCGGACATTAGCTATACTTCATTTCCTCTCAGGGAGAAATATCGGCACATTCGTCTGCATAAGCATTTCGCCGGAAATCGGTAAAATATAATGAGAACCCTTGAAAAGCATTATTGGTTTTGGTTTTAGGTGAGTGAAACCGTGTCTTGTATGGCCCAGTATGCCAATCAATACCCTTTGGAAACCATTAAAATAAAGAAATACTTTACAGTAGCTAATATTTAAAAAAACAATGAAAAATTACTGACCTCGTATATGGCGTATCAATTTTTTTCCTTTGTAACTAGAGGTGGTGTCGGTGTAACAAGCCACAAGTATGTAGACTTGCGTGTCATCCCAGCATTTGCGTCAGACTCTTGGAAGAAAACATCAATCCACCTTCCGCTGGCACCTCCTCCCACGCGACCACAAAGGGCCGATACAGATAGCTAGAATGAAGGAAGGAAAATCTTTTCTCAGTATTGCATTCCTGAAATATTTACACGTCTATTCTCACAGGTTATATCTGCGTCAAAAGTGAGTATCTTGTATCTCATCTTTGGACGACGTTTCGGTCAGGATAGAGTTTTATCAAAAGCCTTAATAAAGATAAATCCTACATTATGTGTTCTTATGTACACTTGTCGGCTACTTACCTCCGTTAACATGTCTCATTTGTTGACATCTGTGTGCACACACACTCTTCTTATAAATAAGATGCGTCCAGTGACAAAAAGATTCGATCACATTGTATACGTTATTGGGAGCTTAAAAATGCAAATCGAGCTGAAAAAAATTGTTAAGGAAAATACGTTCAGTGATCGAGTTTCATGGCACTGTACCACATTTTCCAACATTTAAACTAGCCTTATCAATACACAAATAAGATAATAGAGTTTTAGTTAGTAATATGGTAATGGTAGCTCATTACTCACTAGTGTTGACGACCAGGTCTTTGTATCTCAGTGATGTTGGCTCACTAGTGTGGTGTTGACGACCAGGCCTTTGTATCTCAGTGATGTTGGCTCATTAGTGTGGTGTTGACGACCAGGCCTTTGTATCTCAGTGATGCTGGTTCACTAGTGTGGTGTTGACGACCAGGCCTTTGTATCTCAGTGATGTTGGCTCATTAGTGTGGTGTTGACGACCAGGCCTTTGTATCTCAGTGATGCTGGTTCACTAGTGTGGTGTTGACGACCAGGCCTTTGTATCTCAGTGATGTTGGCTCATTAGTGTGGTGTTGACGACCAGGCCTTTGTATCTCAGTGATGTTGGCTCATTAGTGTGGTGTTGACGACCAGGCCTTTGTATCTCAGTGATGCTGGTTCACTAGTGTGGTGTTGACGACTAGGTCTTTGTATCTCAGTGATGCTTTCTCTCCAATATGGTCTTGACGACCAGGTCTTTGTATCTCAGTGATGCTTTCTCATCAGTATGGTCTTGACGACCAGGTCTGCGTATCTCAGTGATGCTGGCTCACCAGCATGGTCTTGACGACCAGGTCAGCGTATCTCAGTGAGCTTATCCCACCAGTATTGTCTTAACGAGTATTGTCTGTGTAACTCAGTAATGCCGACCCTTCCAGTATGGTCCTGACCACCACGTTTGCGCATTTCACTGATTCATGGTCTTTCAACCTCTCCTCTTACACAACCACAATGCACCACCAACATTCAGTAAGGATAGTGTATGATTTATGAGCCGGACAGAGTAATTAAAGGCGAGAATCGCTCTTGTGTTTTATTCCTCTGGCATTTATTAACGAAGAGACGAGGAGCTGAATACGAAAGTAAACCAGAGCGTGAAATTACGCCTTTGCACAGAATATTTTGCCTCATCTTCACATTAAACCTTATGATAAAATCACGAATGTCATAATATTTTTTTTGTAGTTGACCACATGACTAGAAATTCATGTGTTTGTGTGTGCGTGCGTATAGAGGCTGCATGAAATAAATTGCATTCAATTACAGTTATTAATTGATTTAACCATAGCAGCATAACACCTGACAGAGTCAGCTACAAAACGGCAGTGTCGGGGAGTTGGTTAGGCCCTACTGGGCTACCCTGTGTAAAAATATTATCTACAGATCTCAAGTGGGCCGCATTCTGCCAGCGGACCGCACGTTGAACGTCCTTTAAACGAATCATTAATCATAAATAAACGTTATTATTTCACAAGAAGAAAATTATTTTAATTTATGAGGTAATTCAACAGCAAAATTGGCAGTATCAGCAAAGATGAATACAAGTCACAATAACATAGTTGGAGAAATTCACATAATATGCACACGAATGAAATAAAAGACTCCATATCGGACAGACCAGAAGCGCTGGCATCTTACGATGATCCTGGACAGACCGAAATATCATTTATCGTTCTATCACTGAAATGACGTATGAACCTTTGTAAATTGCATGATTGACTTCTGCATTTACTAAAACTGGATCATTTACTGAAAGTTCAAAAATGTGGCTAATGGAGAGAAATAAGTTGAATATTATTTAAGCCACTGAATGTATAGGCTACGAGATGCTATATTGCCTAAAGCATCATGCCTCAGCTTATTTTCAAAGACTAGCCATATCTAAGGCATATTATTAAATTACTGGCAATAATTTACTAACACATGGGTACCTTTTTTTTGGTGGCTACATGAAAAGGGGCAACAAATGTAAGAGGAGT
The DNA here is from genome assembly GCA_009830355.1 of Cherax destructor. Taxonomy (NCBI): domain Eukaryota; kingdom Metazoa; phylum Arthropoda; class Malacostraca; order Decapoda; family Parastacidae; genus Cherax; species Cherax destructor. Next base: position 109,673 of record WNWK01002683.1, read on the forward strand.
TACCCTTAAATTTACACCCATAAGTTTAAACCCATAATTTTACACCCTTAAGTTTACACGTCAAAACCGCTGAGCTCAGAGCCACTTCAATACAAGCCTCATTTTTTCACAACCAAGTTCATATTTACTCTATTGAGAATCAATAAGTCAAAGGTCATAAATTCCGCAGATAGAGTGGATAAATAAAATAGTTTTTCAGTTCTCCCTTCCTGTAAGCGATTTTTGTACCGCTTGCAGAAGTGTGCTATCTTTGGTCCGATTTTATATTTTTTTTATTTTTAAAAGTAAAAGTAAAAAGAGCAGCTTTAACCCACTTTCCTTAAATAAAAGCCAACTATATATATATATATATATATATATATATATATATATATATATATATATATATATATATATATATATATATATATATATATATATATATATATATAATGTCGTGCCGATTAGGTAAAACTGGTCAATTAGCAAGAACTCATCTAAAATTAAGTCCTTTCTAAAATTTTCTCTTATACGTTTAAAGATATATTTTTTCATTTATGTTAATGTAAGAATTTATAATTTTGTACCAAGAGAAACTTTGAAAACCTACCTAACCTTATTACAACAAGCGCAATTTAATTTAGCCTAACCCAACTAAATATATTTTAGATACGTTAACATTAATTTAATAATAAACAAACACAATGAAATATATTTTTTCGTTAGGTTCAGAATGATTTTGGCGAAATTATTCCATACACAAATTTTCGCTTGTCTTATATGGCAAGGTGAGCGTTGCTATTTAAGCCAAAATCGCAAGTTTTACCTAATCGGCACGACATATATATATATATATATATATATATATATATATATATATATATATATATATATATATATATATATATATATATATATATATATATATATATATATATATATATATATATATATAATATTATGTTAGAGAATTCAGAAGAGCAGGCACTGATCTGCTACCTCAGGTTCATTACTTAGGTATTGACCAGTGTGGTACGGTCGGCAAAGCACTGCGTACCTTGTCATGAGGTTCGTAGGTTCGAGTCTCCGTCGGCGAGATCAGTGTTGTAGTGTTCGCTAAAGCTCTTGCGATTCCTAGCATGTAAAGATTCTAGGTGTCGAGCTCGCGGGGATGGAGATGAAATTAGCCTCCTGCCGAACTGGCTAGCCTTGGAATAACTCTATCAGCTGGATGCTCAGGGTATTGGACCAGTCGCTGAAGTGGCTGGTCGGCAAAGCACTGGCAATTGCCGTTGTCGTACCTTGTCATGAGGTTCGTAGGTTCGAGTCTCCGTCGGCCAGAGATCAGTGTTATATATATATATATATATATATATATATATATATATATATATATATATATATATATATATATATATATATATATATATATATATATATATATATTCGTGCCGATTAGGTAAAACTTGCGATTTTGGCTTAAATAGCAACGCTCACCTTGCCACATAAGACAAGTGAAAATTTGTGTATGCAATAATTTCGCCAAAATCATTCTGAACATAACGAAAAAAATATATTTCATTGTGTTTGTTTATTATTAAATTAATGTTAACGTATCTAAAATATATTTAGTTGGGTTAGGCTAAATTATATTGCGCTTGTTGTAATAAGGTTAGGTAGGTTTTCAAAGTTTCTCTTGGTACAAAATTATAAATTCTTACATTAACATAAATGAAAAAATATGTCTTTAAACGTATAAGAGAAAATTTTAGAAATGTCTTAATTTTAGATGAGTTCTTGCTAATTGGTCAGTTTTACCTAATCGGCACGACATATATATATATATATATATATATATATATATATATATATATATATATATATATATATATATATATATATATATATATATATCGTTATGTTCAGAATGATTTTTGAGAAATTATTACATACATGTGTGTGTGTACACGAAGGTACAAACACACTCACTCATACATACACACAGAGGAGAGTGATGTAGTGGAGGCAGGGTCCATACATACCTTTAAGGAGAAATATGATAAAGCTCATGGAGCAGGGAGAGAGTGGACCTAGTAGCGACCAGTGAAGAGGCGGGGCAAGGAGCTGTGAATCGACCCCTGCAACCACAAACAGGTAAATGAGTAAATACACACGACTCGGATCTGAGTGGGATGACTAACGAAAAGAGGATAAACGAACGAAATCTGGTAGACGGCAAAAAACAAATGTTTAAGGAAAGTGTTTAAGAGAATGGAATAGAGCAAGAAAAAGTCAATTGGAAGCTACAAATGAAATGGAGTAACTGGGATATTAGGAAGTACATCTTTAGTCTCCAAGCAGTTAGTATGTAGAGAGACTTAGACGATGTGTTAGAATTAAAGACCTTACACAGCTTGAAAAACATACGACAGGGATCTCGATGCATAAACCTTGTGAAGTTAGCCGTAGGGAGTTAAGAGGTGAGGCCAAGAATTAAGACTCGAGTTTTCCATCTATAACTGGGTGAATATAAACATGGATGGGTTAGCCTTGCCAAAACCGGAATATGTAATGGTAGTGCGGTGTGTCTGCAACTAAGAAGAAAATGTGAATAACATCAGGTTGAAAAACCAACCTGAAAAACAACTCCCTGAGCTAACAAAAAAAAATATATATATGAGCGAGGGAGAAGCGAAAAAAAACACTTAAAATATCCTCGTTGGATAACTGGAGGAAAGGAGAGACATAATGACCACATAAGATCATAAAAGAAAAAGAGAAAAAATAAAGACTTCTTAGCACCATCAACGAGGCGAAGAAAACAATTGTTACGAGAGAGGAAAGTATGAGCTCAAAATATACTGAAAAGTTTTGCTTCACAAAGACTAGTATACTGCAATGGCATCAGAGAAGAAAGGTACATAGAATGATTCTCCTACCAGAAGGAGTATAATGTATATAGATTTCCTCCTTAATCATCCCCTCCCGACTCCTTCTCAGAAGGAATGTACAAAGAAAAAATACAATATTTAGAACATTCGTAAATATCTTACCCAGTGAGTATACACAGAATGCTCCTCCCATCCCCATCCCAGGAGTCAACACTGTAACCTTCTACATCCAAAGTCTGGGTGTGGTTCTCCCATCATGTGTTAATATATTTTTTCCTCACGAGTTACGAGCATTTCTTCAATTTCTTGATATCAAAGAAGCCTTTGATACCTTTGTAGAAAAGATTTTAGGGACAGTAGAGATCATCATATGTAAACCTTGGTGCAAAACACATCCTGTCGACAAGCCTGGCAGTACGGTACGGTGTATTTTCCGGTTTTCATACCTGTCAAAAATACTATTGAGTAACTTTGCACCGTACCCTCATACATATTTTCCGTACCGTACAGAATGGTAAAAAATACCGTAATTGGGTATCTTTTTTTTTTTTTTCAAGAAATGTATTTTCAAAATGAGTCAACTAAATAGTTATGGCTCCTTTGGCTTTTATATACAGATGAGACTCAGACAATATAAATTTTCTTATTAAAGGGCTAACTAACTCAGTGGTAGTAATGATTTTACTGTCAATGAAACTTTCTCTCAGGGAAAAAAACAGCTGATTTATTCAAGCAAATGCACACACACACACACACACACACACACATGCCAGGAGCTGAGTATCGACCCCTGCAACCACAATTAGGTGAGTACATACACACACAAGGAAGCTGAGGAGAGGTTTATACCCAAGGGTAACAGAAATAACGAGAAAGCCAGGATAAGCCCTTAGTTCACCCAAAGCTGTAGAGACCAAAACCAAGTGTGCTAGAGAATGGAAGAAGCAAAGAAGGCAAAGGACCCAGGAGAATAAGGAGACAGTCGTAGAGCCAGAAATGAATATGCACAGATAAGAAGGGAGGCTCAACGACAATACGAAAATGACAGCAGCGAAAGCCAAATCTGACCCGAAACTGTTGTATGGCCAAGGGCGTGTAATCAGGCTGAGGAAGGAAGGAGGGGAGGTCACAAGAAATGATCGCGAAGTATGCGAGGAGCTCAACATGAGATTCAAAGAAGTGTTCACAGAAGAGACAGAAGGGACACAATACATACAACCGAGGAGGAAGTGAAGAGGCTGCTAAGCGAGCTTGATACCTCAAAGACGATGGGGCCGGATAACATCTCTCCATGGGTCCTGAGAGAGGAAGCAGAGGCTCTATGTGTACCACTAACAACAATCTTCAACACTTCTATTGAAACAGGGCGACTACCTGAAGTATGGAAGACAGCAAATGTAGTCCCAATTTTTGAAAAAAGAGACAGACACGAAGCATTAAACTACAGACCAGTGTCACTGAAATGTATAGTATGCAAAGTCATGGAGAAGATTATCAGAAGAGTGATGGATCACCTAGAAATGAATGAGCTTATCAACGACAACCAGCACGGTTTCAGGGACGGGAAATCCTGTGTCACAAACCTGCTGGAGTTTTATGACAGGGTGAGAGCAGTAAGACAAGAGAGAGAGGGGTGAGTAGATTGCGTTTTCTTGGACTGTAAGAAGACGTTTGACACAGTTCCACACAAGAGGTTAGTGCAAAAGCTGGAGGATCAGGCAGGGATAACAGGGAAGGCACTCCAATGGATCAGGGAATACCTATCGGGAAGACAACAGCGAGTCATGGTGCATGACGAGGTGTCAGAGTGGGCGCCTGTGACGAGCGGGGTTCCAGAAACTGGCTTCTGGAGTTCAACCCCACCAAGTGCAAAGTCATGAAGATTGGGGAAGGGCAAAGAAGACCACAGACGGTGTACAGTCTAGGGGTTAGAGACTACAAACCTCACACAAGGAAAACGATCTTGGGGTGAGTATAACACCAGGCACATCTCCCGAGGCGCACATCAACCAACCAAATAACTGCTGCAGCATACGGGCGCCTAGCTAACCTAAGAATAGAATTCCGACATCTCAATAAAGAATCGTTGAGGACCCTGTACACCGTGTACATTAGACCTATATTGGAGCATTCAGCACCAGTTTGGAACCCCCACCTAGCCAAGCACGTAAGGAAATTAGATAAAATGGTAAGGGGCATGTCCTACGAGGAGAGGTTAAGGGAAATCAACACTGGAGGACAGGAGAGATAAGGGGGATATGATTCGTTTCTTCTTTTTCGAATCACCCTGCCTCGGTGGGAGTCGGCCGGTGTGTTAAAAAATATATTTCAAAATAAACAATTCGAGAATTGAAACGTCTTGTTTCAAAACTTAGATAGAGTAAAATCAAATTCTAACTGCAGCAATTAACGTATTGAATTGAAATGTATAACTAGCCTATGTTGCATTTCAGAAATATAATTGCATCATTGAGAGGAACTTTGAACGTGAACTGGTCACGTCTCTGGCATCCAAACTGCATCGTGAGACAGCGTCGCATATGATATTAAAACAAGGTGTTTATACTTGGCTTTGGAGTAATATATGAAGGTTATTTCCTTCATATCAGTCATTTTTCCCAGCCTAATGTTTGGTAATGTTGATATCACCAGATTTCACCAAGTTTTTACCTGGTGTCACACTAAATGTTCTGTCCTTTGTCATCACGCACTTAGAAATTGCATCATTTATTAAAACCGGTTGCGAATTTCACTATACGGCCATGGCTGGCGGCACAGTACGGTACGGTATTTTTTACACTAAAAGTACTGTACCGTAACTTAAGCAAAATGTCATACTTTCGAGCCGAACTTTATAAACAACAATCGTACTGTACTGACTTCCGTTCCGTACCGTACCGTGCCGTACCGTACCGTGCCGTACCATTCGGCCAGCCTTGCCTGTGGATACCGTGGAAAGAGTGTTACGTCGGCTTTAAAAAATATTTATAAACAACTATTCTCTTTTTAAGTATTTATTTATTAAAGAATATCCACCAAAAAAGATAAAAGTATTAAAAAAAAGCCAAGAGGGCAACCTGGGTAAAGTATGTGGAGGATTTAATCTAAAATACACAATCTAAAATAATATCTCGGGAGTAAAAATCAGGAAATTAGCCGGAAATTATTCCCAGAGACTTTTACCTTGCCTTACTCATCAAAATGTTAAAAGTGGATGATCCTTTTTATGGTAGCTGATACGGTAAAACAGGGATCGGATTCCTTACGCTGAGCTGCTCATTGTGAAGCAAATGGAATCTGGTTTATCAGTTTAACGCAATTTGAAGATCATAATATTTATTAGGATATGCTGAAACTTCATTGTAAGATCTCTATGTATACTTTCTAGATCTGATTATTTTTGTTATGAATACAAAGTTCAGTTTTCAGAGGAATTAAAGACACATGTTGTGATTGGAACATTTTATAAATAACTCATATATTGGAGAAGAAATTTAAGACAACTTTTCTGTTCGTCCTGGGGAATTATCAAGACACAAATGAGCTATTTTAATCTAACCATGCCACGGGGGGTTCTAGCCCCGCCCGTGGTATGATTTGTTTGCAATCGTATCATTACGATTTCGTGAGTCATGAGCTATTCTGCCGAGTTAGGCAGAATTTCTCTCTCTCTCTCCCCTCTCTCTCTTCCTTCCTCTCTCTCTCTCTCTCTCTCTCTCTCTTCTCTCTCTCTCTCTCTCTCTCCCCTCTCTCTCTCTTCTCTCTCTCTCTCTCTCTCTCCACACACACACACACACACACACAGAAACCCCATACCTCCTCCACAACAAATCCATTACACAGGTATCTCAAACGAACACACCTCCTCAACGAACTCTCGCCTCCAAACAAAAGCAAATAACTACTAGCAATAAATACATTCAACCGCCCAAAAAATTACCCCACACATACCAGTCCCCCACACACACCTTCCCGCTACCCACACACGCCAACCCACTACCCACACACAACCCACTGTCCGAAGAGATTTATATCATATCAAGAATATTTTTTTCCTTGCTGCAGGTAAAAGGTTTCTGCCTTATACTGTAGCTGGAAATAGAACGGAAATAAATTTACGAGTGGCTGCAAATGTCAGAGTGAGGGCCCAGCCCAGGCTTTATGACAGTGTTGCCAGCCCCTGTGGCTTCTCCTCCTCAAATATTTCCTACGGTCCGCAGGTGTTCAGTCTCCGGGGATTTCGGTGGCAATATTGCCGATCGAAATCTGTTGTGGTATTGTCAGAATTGTAGCGGTGACGTTAATAATACTTTTCTACGATGTTATTGTTATTTGCTGGCGTTGTTCTATTTTTTTTGTCATTTACTGTTTAAAACAGTGGAAAGGTTAATTAATAATTTTTATTTCTATTGCAATAGTAACTATTTTGTTATTCTTTTTCATTTACTGTGTATGAAAAAATAATAAGCTTGATATTTTATATTTAAAAAAAAATTCTATTGCAAAACTAAACAACTGTTAATTTGTTTTCTTTAATAGTTTTCAATCGATTATATTTTCACGCAACATGAAATTATCATTTGATCTGAATCGCCATTAATTACTTCCATGTAATATTTTCAGCCATTTTTTTCTGAAACTCAAGTCTGAATTAACTTGAAGACATTTACGAATAATGATCAAACTAACAACTTGCAAATGAAACGTAGGTGTTTAACCTCAGTTTTTTTTGGGAACTCAAGATTCAAAATTAATCACAAATATTTTCTGATGGTGGGTAGTGTTTGTTGACACTGTGGGACCAGCATGATTTTTGACTCCCGTCAGTATCCTGACTTTTTTTTTTTACGACTTTTCTTTAATATCGAGAATAATTTAAGAGAACTGCTTCTAATTAGGCAAGTTAATGCCTTGAAGACAAGGCACGTTTCATCACAATCTTTTATTTGAATGACGTTTCGATCTGTTTAGATCCTCATCATTTCATGATTTGAAAAATATGTGAACAGATCGAAATATTGTTCAAATAAAAGCATATTTCTCGAGAATGTTTTCTTCAGAATAAGCTTTTATTTGGGTAATGTTTCCCTCTGAGCTTTTTCAAATCAATAACATAATTAAGCTCTAAATTAAGAGAGACCTAATAGACCAAAATGTTTTCCCGATCAAAGTTAGTTCATCAACATGTGTCGCTCCTTCAACATAGACAACAGTACCCTGTAAGCGTCCATGTTGGTGCCTCATAGTTTCTTCTTATATTGAATAAAAATATTTCTTTGGAATCCTTCGTAGTGGCATTTTTATAACTAATTATAATATTGTTCATTGTACTTGAATGTTAAATCAAATTTTAAAACCTTTAAAACCTGTAGACCCTAAACGAGAAATAAACTTTCCCTGTCATTTCACGTTTAAGTAGCCTAAAAATAAAACATCCTATCAGAAGAAACTAAGTACAACACAGTTAAATATTTTATGTATAATTAAAAACTCTTAACAAAACTCGTTAGGTTGTTTCTATTAATTTTATTTTACTCGTATCAACGTAAATAGGGCGGTAGATTAAGTAATGTGTTCTATCAACCTTCATTAAGATTAAAGTAATATTTGCTAATTTTCGTTTCTTTGACTAATTGCTGTCTTTTGTTTCGATTTGTTTAACATTACCATCATAACATGTAATAACTAATGTGTTGTAATGCTGATGATTTATTCGACATAGTAAATAAACTAATATTGGTCAATGTCATAAGAGGAACTATTGAACGATGTAAGCAGGACAGCTGAGTGAAGTTGCCATTTGCCCTTTGGAGAGTCACGACATCTGCCTTCCACTTGCTCACCAATGCTGAATTTGGTGGCCCCACTGCAAAGAGCCAGTGAGATATGGCCGTCCAAGACAGAAGAAGTTGATAAGCGAATAACTGAAAACCGAGCTGGTGTTTTAAACAAGTTGAAAACATTAAACCAGGCAGTTAATACTGAGAGCTCAAGAGATTAAACCAGGCAAACTCACAGTCACACACAGACTAAAGCAGACTATTATAAATCTGCACTTTGCATTATTCGTAATAAATACACAGAGTTGTGTATAACTGTGCATGTGTTTGCAGTCTAAGACATACATACTTCTTATTTTTTTAGGAATTGTAACACTATAATAGTGTTTAAATAGACTGAACAATCAGTTGATAGTTGATAGTTCTTCTATCTAGCATAGAAATCTTCTTGAATCAAAGAACCTGTGTTCACTCTTGGCTCATGCTTGAACTATTCCTAATTCAATAAACAGATTATTTCCTGAAATAATTGGACTCAAGTGGTTCTCCGATAATTTCACAATCATTATAATACAAACTTTTAATACTAATTTTACTAATAAAATGTCAATTCAAACGTGCTAGGTAATGACATTAGCTACAGTCTTGTGAAAATAAAGAGTTGACTAATGGTATTTAATTTTGCTCAGAACGAAAAAACATTATATATATATATATATATTTGTGTGTGTGTGTGTGTGTGTGTGTGTGTGTGTGTGTGTGTGTGTGTGTGTGTGTGTGTGTGTGTGTGTGTGTGTGTGTGTACTCACCTATTTGTACTCACCTATTTGTGGTTGCAGGGGTCGAGTCATAGCTCCTGGCCCCGCCTCTTCACTGATTGCTACTAGGTCCTCTCTCTCCCTGCTCCATGAGCTTTATCAAACCTAGTCTTAAAACTATGTATGGTTCCTGCCTCCACTATGTCGCTTTCCAAGCTATTCCACTTCCTGACAACTCTATGACTGAAGAAATACTTCCTAACATCCCTTTGACTCATAGGAGTCTTCAACTTCCAATTGTGACCCCTTGTTTCTGTGTCCCCTCTCTGGAACATCTTGTCTCTGTCCACCTTATCTATTCCTCGCAGTATTTTATATGTCGTTATCATGTCTCCCTAACCCTCCTGTCCTCTAGTGTCGTCAGGCCGATTTCCTTAACCTTTCTTCGTAGGACAATCCCCTTAGCTCTGGGACTAGTCTTGTTGAAAACCCTTTTGCACTTTCTCTAATTTCTTGACGTGCTTGACCAGGTGTGGGTTCCAACTGGTCTGATGCTCAGTATGGGCCTGACGTCTATGGTATACAGAGTCTTGAATGATTCCTTGGTGAGGTATTGGAACGCTATTTCTAGGTTTCCAGCGCCTCGTATGCTGCAGCAGTTATCTGATTGATGTGTGCCTTCAGGAGATGTGCTCAGGTATTATACTCACCCCAAGATCTTTTCTTTAGAGTGAGGTTTGTAGTCTTTGGCCACCTAGACTATACTCTGTCTGGGTCTTTTTGCCCTTCCCTGATATTCATGTGTGTGTGTGTGTGTGTGTGTGTGTGTGTGTGTGTGGTGTATAGATTCATTCACATTTTAGCCTGCCTGTCTAAACGTCCGTGTCAGAACAATTAATTAAAATATTAATTACGTTCAGATAAATTGAACAAACAATTAACAAAAGCATTTACCAGATACTTCCTCCACAACGACGTTCCTTGTGTACTGTAATATACAGAATTATTCTCAGCATTTCCAGAATATGATTATTTTGCGTGTTAAATACCGTACTGTGTGACGGTGGTGGTATTTTGTTTATCAAGAAAAGTAACTTAGTGTCTCCTGACAAGCGTCTTTGTAGCTGGTGACCTGAGAAATTTTTAAACCTCAGCTGGCTGCCGGTGTAAGGTTTTTGCGACCCATTTTAGGATATCTTAGGATGAAACCATCCTAAGACATAAATAAGAGCTAATTTTGGCACCGGGTGGGATTTCACCCCATGGCAAGTGAGTTCTAAACTCGCCATGCGTTCAAACCCCACCCGTTCCGTGGTTTGTTTGAAATCGTGTTATTAGGACTTCGTGAGTCGTATATATATATAAGGATTAACATTCGGCATCGTTATATTTTAACAAATTAGGTTATACATTTAAATATTCTTAAAGTGAAATACGACTTTGTTAAACAACTTCCACAAGTGTAAATATGTAAAATTGACACAGAATTTTCTCCAGTTGACTGCTGTCTATTTCTCTCTTCTCATTTCAACCTGGAAAATATTAAATGATCTGTTCACGTTAAATATGGCCGTCGTTTCGTATTTTAAATAAAAGATTAATTAGTTTGGTTTCAACTCTTGATATCTGACTTGTAATATATTGCAAATGACATTTCCGGTCATGTTTTTATGTGAATCAAATATTCAATTTATGATTTTTTTTATTTTTTGGGTGTGACTCACATGTTCAGTTTATTCTGGATTTTTTTTATAATGTTTTCCAGATTATTTTGTTAGATTTTATTGATTTATTGAGTTGTTAGAATTTTTTTTATAATATTTTTTCTATTGTTTAATATTAATCCTTATTTTACATGACTTTTATTACGTTTAATGTAAAATAAGTAACATGGCAATTATTATTATTGTGTTCTGTTATATGTATTTTTAAATTATTTAAATTTTATATAATTTTCATTAGCTCTTGCCTTTTTATGTTTATTTTATTCCCATATGTAATAAAAAAAATTGTATCTTACACCTCCTCACTCTTTCTTTCGATGTGTCTCTCTTTCACTCCGTCTCTCTCTCTCTCTCTCCTTCACTTACCCCTCGCTCCGTTTCACATTCGCTCTCTCCCTCACTCTCAATCTCCTGCCGTCTCCCTCTCACTTTAGTTTTTCACTCTGCCTCACTCTCCCTCCCCCCTCTCTTCCTCACACTCTTCCCAGTTATCTCCATTATTCTTTTCCTTAATCTCTCCATGACTCTCTCTTCTACTCTCTTACTTTTTCAATCATTATATCTTTCTCTCCCCTTCACATTCCTAAGCCCTTCTCTCTCTCTCTCTCTCTCTCTCTCTCTCTCTCTCTCTCTCTCTCTCTCTCTCTCTCTCTCTCTCTCTCTCTCTCTCTTCCTCACTCATTCTCTCTCTAACTTTCCATTTCATGAAGAGTTTTTGCTTGACTCAACAGTTGCACAATGGAAGAGTAGGAAATATTCCATTTCCGATCACATTTAGAAGTAGACATAACCCCTGAAGGGCTGGTGAAAGGCTCTTGATCCAAAAAATTGAAATATCCCTTCACTAACTTTATTATCACAAATTCAACAGGCACTATATGACTACCTAGATGTGCAGTGCCTCCATATGAAAAAAAGAGGAAATGTACCATCTCTACTACCACCACAACTGGTACGACCACTACTACCACCACTACTGGTACGACCACCACTTCTGGTACGACCACTACCACTATTGGTACGACCACCACTACTGGTACGACCACTACTATCACCACTACTGGTACGACCACTACTACCACCACTACTGGTACGACCACTGCTACCACTACTACTACTGCAATTACATTCGTTACTAATGCAATCACCAATGCTACGAGTATCATTACTACAACCGGAACCACCACCAATGCATCAACTACTACTACCACTATCACCACTAAAAACAACATTACTAGTACCACTACTACTTAATATCGCAAATAAAATATCTTCCAACTCCACCACTATCACTACCACTATCACAATTACCACAGCAATAACCACTACCACCACCTCCACCGTAACAACAAATATCTGTCAGAAGAGGGAGACTTTTGCAACACAGCAGAGCATCACAACACCTACCCTCCTAACCCCACAGCACAGGTAACACACGAAAAAAAAACACAATACAAAAAAAAATCTCTTGACTTCTTCCATTGCAAACTCTGCACTAACTCTCTCTAATATAACCTTGTACTAACTCGCTGTTATATAACCTTGCACTAACTCGCTCTAATATAACCTTGCACTAACTCGCTGCTATATAACCTTGCACTAACTCGCTGTTATATAACCTTGCACTAATTCGCTGCTATATAACCCGTGTTACAAGTACAGTTCCCGAGTGACTCGTCTGGTTTGGGGTTCTTGTCTACAGCTTCATCTCCTCTGAAGTTGCTTTCTCTCTCTTCTCTCGTCTCTTGCATTTTCAATGAGGTTTGGCAGTACGCCAGAGCCTCGCCACGAGTCCTACGCGAGACAGGACGAGAATCCTACGGGGAAGCATTAACAGAGTCCTACTGCAGGCAAAAGCAGAATCCTGTTACAGATAAAATAGAATGCTATGGTAGGCAGGGGTAAAATCTTACGTGATGTAGGAAGAGAATGTTTCAGGAAGGTTGAGGAATCCTCTTTATATATATATATATATATATATATATATATATATATATATATATATATATATATATATATATATATATTATTCTTTCTTCTTTCAACACGTCGGCCGTTTCCCACCGAAGCAGGGTGGCCCAAAAAGAAAAACGAAAGTTTCTCCTTTTACATTTAGTAATATATACAGGAGAAGGGTTACTAGCCCCTTGCACCCGGCATTTTAGACGCCTCTTACGACACGCATGGCTTACGGAGGAAGAATTCTGTTCCACTTCCCCATGGAGAATATATATATATATATATATATATATATATATATATATATATATATATATATATATATATATATATACATATATATATATATATATATATATATATATATATATATATATATATATATACATATATATATATATATATATATATATATATATATATATATATATATATATATATATATATATATATATATATATATATATATATATATATATATGTAAAGAGAGTAGTAAGGGAGAAAAAGTTAGCATATGAGAGGTTTTTACAAAGTAGAAGTGATGCAAGGAGGGAAGAGTATATGGAGGGAAAAAGAGAGGTTAAAGAGTGGTGAAGCAATGTAAAAGAGAGCAGATGAGAGAGTGGGTGAGATGTTATCAGCAAATTTTGTTGAAAATAAGAAAAAGTTTTGGAATGAGATTAATAAGTTGAGGAAGCCTAGAGAACAAATGGATTTGACAGTTAAAAATAGGAGAGGAGAGTTATTAAATGGAGAGTTAGAGGTATCGGGAAGATGGAGAGAATATTTTGAGGATTTGTTAAATGTTGATGAAGACAGGAAGCTGTGATTTCGTGTGTAGGGCAAGGAGGAATAACATCTTGTAGAAGTGTGGAAGAGCCAGTTGTGGGTGTAGGGAAGTTCGTGAGGCAGTGGGTAGAATGAAAGGGGTAAGGCAGCTGGGATTGATGGGATAAAGATAGAAATGTTAAAAGCAGGTGGGGATATAATTTTGGAGTGGTTGGTGCTATTATTTAATAAATGTATGGAAGAGGGTAAGGTACCTAGGGATTGGCAGAGAGCGTGTATTGTTCCTTTGTATAAAGGCAAAGGGGACAAAAGAGAGTGCAAAAATTATAGGGAATAAGTCTGTTGAGTGTACCTGGTAAAGTGTATGGTAGAGTTATTATTGAAAGAATTAAGAGTAAAACAGAAAGCAGGATAGCAGATGAACAAGGGGCTTTAGGAAAGGTAGGGGTGTGTAGACCAAGTGTTTACAGTGAAACATATAGGTGAACAGTATTTGGATAAGGGTAAAGATGTTTTTGTGGCATTTATGGATTTGGAAAAGGCGTATGATAGGGTAGATAGGGGGCAATGTGGCAGATGTTGCAGGTGTATGGAATAGGAGGAAGGTTACTGAAAGCAGTGAAGAGTTTTTATGAGGATAGTGAGGCTCAGGTTAGAGTGTGTAGGAGGGAAGGGACTATTTCCCAGTAAAAGTGGGCCTTAGACAAGGATGTGTGATGTCACCGTGGTTGTTCAATATATTTATAGATGGGGTTGTAAGAGAAGTGAATGCGAGGGTCTTGGCAAGAGGTGTTGGGCTAAAAGATAAAAAGCAAATACAAAGTGGGAGTTGTCACAGTTGCTTTTTGCTGATGACACTGTGCTTTTGGGAGATTCTGAAGAGAAGTTGCAGAGGTTGGTGGATGAATTTGGTAGGGTGTGTAAAAGAAGAAAATTGAAAGTGAATATAGGAAAGAGTAAGGTGATGAGGATAACAAAAAGAATAGGTGACGAAAGATTGGATATCAGATTGGAGGGAGAGAGTATGGAGGAGGTGAATGTATTCAGATATTTGGGAGTGGACTTGTCGGCAGATGGGTCTATGAAGGATGAGGTGAATCATAGAATTGATGAGGGAAAAGGGTGAGTGGAGCACTTCGGAGTCTGTGGAGACAAAGAACCTTGTCCATGGAAGTAAAGAGGGGAATGTATGAGAGTATAGTTATACCAACGCTCTTATATGGGTGTGAAGCATGGGTGATGAATGTTGCAACGAGGAGAAGGCTGGAGGCAGTGGAGATGTCATGTCTGAGGTCAATGTGTGGTGTGAATATAATGCAGAGAATTCGGAGTTTGGAAATTAGGAGGAGGTTGCGGGATTACCAAAACGATTGTCCAGAGAGCTGAGGAGGGTTGTTGAGGTGGTTTGGACATGTAGAGAGAATGGAACGAGACAGAGTGACTTCGAGAGTGTATAAATCTGTAGTGGAGGGAAGGCGGGGTAGGGGTCGGCCTAGGAAAGGTTGGAGGGAGGGGGTAAAGGAAGTTTTGTGTGCGAGGGCTTGGACTTCCAGCAAGCATGTGTGAGCGTATTTGATAGGAGTGAATGAAAGGCATATGGTTTTAATACTTGACGTGCTGTTGGAGTGTGAGCAAAGTAACATTTATGAAGGGATTCAGGAAACCGGCAGGCCGGACTTGAGTTCTGGAGATGGGAAGTACAGTGCCGGCACTCTGAAGGAGGGTGTTAATGTTGCAGTTTTATAACTGTAGTGTAAAGCACCATTCTGGCAAGACAGTGATGGAGTGAATGATGATGAAAGTTTTTCTTTTTCGGGCCACCCTGCCTTGGTGGGATGAGTCCCAATAAAGTTCTAGAGTATATATATATATATATATATATATATATATATATATATATATATATATATATATATATCACAGCGACTACCGAGGACTCGAACCCGTGTCGTTGGCCCACCTCATGGGGAGCGAAGATCACAGGACGCTCTAACCACAGGACCACCCAATCCTACAAAGCTCTAGGTCTACTAGCTCTGCTGGGTGCGTGATATTTGTAGGATTGGTTGGTCCTGTGGGTTAAAGCGTCGTGTTATTTTCGCTCACCATGAGGCGGGCCAAAACGACACGGGTTCGAGTCCTCGGCTATCGCAGTGTTGTTATTGATTAAATACCACTCGTTCGTGGTTAAATAATATATATATATATATATATATATATATATATATATATATATATATATATATATATATATATATATATATAAACTCCCAGATAAACCTTCTGATTACAATAAAGTTTCCCTTTCATATAAATCCGAAGAAGCCGCCGGAAAATTCAAATTCATTGCGAAAATTAGTTTAATTGCTTTCTCTAATTTGTTACTGAAAACAGTATAGTTTTGGGAAGGGAGTCTGGTATTAATTTGCATTTGTTTAACGTCCCGGAGATGAGCAAATAATTTGGTTGCGCTGTACTGCCTCACGCATGCTGTATGTGATAATTAACATGAGGAAGTGGTGAATAATTAGCTAATTATTATAAAGAAGACATGAAGAATCATTCCAACTAACCCACAATTTACAAAGGAAACTCAAGAGGAAGTTTCGGTCCACCTTGGTCCATTTCTGAGTCACCGCTGTTGATGTTGCTAATGGGAGGTACCTTAATTGTCTTCTTCCTTCATGGGAGGTACCTTAATTGTCTTCTTCCTTCGTGGGAGGTACCTTAATTGTCTTCTTCCTTCATGGGAGGTACCTTAATTGTTTTCTTCCTTCATGGGAGGTACCTTAATTGTCTTCTTCCTTCATGGGAGGTACCTTAATTGTCTTCTTCCTTCATGGGAGGTACCTTAATTGTCTTCTTCCTTCATGGGAGGTACCTTAATTGTCTTCTTCCTTCGTGGGAGGTACCTTAATTGTCTTCTTCCTTCATGGGAGGTACCTTAATTGTCTTCTTCCTTCATGGGAGGTACCTTAATTGTCATCTTCCTTCAGAGGCCTTGTATGATTCCATCAAGTTAAGGAACGATAATAATAAAAATAGTAACATAATAATAATAATAATAATAATAATAATAATAATAATAATAATAATAATAATAATAATAAAAGTAATATATAATAATAATAATAATAATAATAATAATAATAATAATAATAATAATAATAATAATAATAATAATAATAATAATAATAATAATAATAGAAGAAGAAGAAGAAGAAGAAGAAGAAGAAGAAGAAGAAGAAGAAGAAGAAGAAGAAGAAGAAGGAGAAGAAAAAGAAAAAGAAGTGGAAGAAGAAGAAGAAAAAGGAGATGAAAGAAGAGAATGGTTTATTTTTCATATTTTGAGATTGCTGTGACAAGACGACTTATTTATTACGGAAGATTTATACACCTCCTCTGGTATTAGATTTTTACTTTGCCGTTGTTTTTATAGTTTGATATTAAGTGGTGGTGGGATGTGTTTAACTCACTCAAGTGGAAACTTGAGATAAATGGAAGAGATGTTCTCACCAACACCAGATGAAAGAGAAAGCAAACTTGTATGTAAATTCACATACACGTGTGTACACGCACAGGTACACACAGCAAGCCAAGGATCTATCGACAAGTGCCTTTTGTAGCTGGTAACTTACACACACACACACACACACACACACACACACACACAAACACACACACACACATAAAACGTTTCAAAATCTCACAGGAATTTTTGTGCAGCTTCAATGAAGAAGTGTTAACGTGAACATAACTAGTAAATTGCTAGTGAACTACTCTGTATAGGAAGAGGAAATAAACAGAAAGTGTACTAATTAAGTGTAAAACAGTGTAAAAATATACTGATATGCTGAATTTATATAATGTAGTTGGTAAAGGATTGAGTCAATACTCTCTTCACCACATGGGTGATCTTACATGGTAAACAGAATATATGCTCAGTGGCCACTTTATTAGGTACCCCCTTCATGTACTGGGTAGGACACTCATTTGTCCCAAAACAGCCTGAATTCTTCGTACATGTGTTCAACAATGTGCTGGAAAAATTCCTTAGATATCCTGGTCCATATTGGCATGATAGCATCACGTAGTTGCTGCAGATTTGGGGCTGCACATCCCTGCTGCGAATCTCTCGTTCTATAACATCCAAAAAGTTTACGGCAAATTCTAACTCTACCATTTGCTGTCGCAGCAGAAATCGCGATTCGTCAGACCAGGCGACGACTTTTCAATCTTCAGCTGTCCAGTTTTAATGAGCCTTTGACCACTGTAGCCTCAGTTTCTTAATCTTAGCTGACGGGAGTGCAACATTGTGTGGTCTACTGCTTCTCTATCCTATCCACTTCAGGGTTTGATGTGCTGAGCATTTAAAGATGCTCATTTGCATATTACTGTTGTAACGAGTGGTTATTTGAGTTACTATCACCTTCCTGCCATCTTGAACTAGTCTAGCCATTCTCCTTTGTCCTTTATAATTATGAAAGAGTTTTCCCCCACAAAACTGCCCCTCGTTGAATGTTCTCTGTAAACTCTAGTCGTGTGCGTCAATATCCCAGAAGATCACCAGTTTCTGAGATGCTCTTACCACCCCGTCTGACATCAACAATTATTCAATGGTCAAAGTCACTTAGATCACGTTTCTTTCCCATTCTGATGTTTGGTCTGAACAACAACTGTACCTCTTGACTACGTCTGCATGTTTTTAGGCACTGAAGTGCTGCCACGTGACTGGTTTCTTAGACATTTACATCAACAGACAGGTGTACCAGTGAACTTATAGAAACGTCCTCTGAGTATATAAATAACAACAAAATACCCACATTGAAAATTAATTAAATTCCAAGCGCTTTCGTGATTTCTCACATTATCAAGAATAGTGACTATTCTTTGATTTGATAAATCACGAAAATGTTTGGAATTTTGAAGAGAAAACTGGAAATTAGATCCCAGTGTTCGACAGAGAGGACTGGAGGAAGTAGGTTCCAGTATTCGTCACAAAGGACTGGAAGGAAGTCCAAGTGGTCGTCAGAAAGAATCAGGGAAAGGAGGTCCCAGAGGTCGTCAGAGAGAACTTGAGTGAAGACGTCCCGGAAGTCGTCAGAGACAACGGGGGAAGATTATGACAGGAACCAGTAAGTATTCCTGTCTAATTTACGGTGACAGATTTTGATAACTTTCTGGATAGTGTCCCAGTACTTTAAAAATCAGTAGCATAAACCATACACAGAAAACAATAAAAAAATAAAGAGAGAAATAAAGTAACTTGAGCATTTGCATCATGTCAGCAAGCACAAGCATTAGAAGAAATCAAGAGACGCAAGGTACAAAACATTTTTACTACAACGGAAGAAATGTGAGCGCCAGCTAATGCAAAGTTAAATATAATTAAGATAAAGAATAAAACCCGAGGAGCTACTCCTGTAATAAAGCGGTAATTACAACGCCACGGAAGTAAACACAATTTACACACACAAACACACACACACACACACACACACACACACACACACACACTAACAAAAATCTTCAACACTTCCATTGAAACTGGGCAACTACCTGAGGTGTGAAAGATGGCAAATGTAGTCCCAATTTTTAAGAACGGAGACAGACACGAGGCATTAAACTACAGACCTGTGTCACTGACGTGTATAGTATGCAAAGTCATGGAGAAGATCATCAGGAGGAGAGTGGTGGAGCACCTAGAAAGACACAACCTTATAAACGACAACCAGCACGGTTTCAGGGAAGGAAAATCCTGTGTCACAAACCTACTGGAGTTTTATGACAAGGTTACAGAAGTAAGACACAAGAGAGAGGGGTGGATAGACTGCAATTTCTTGGACTGCAAGAAGGCGTTCGACACAGTTCCTCACAAGAGGTTAATGCAAAAGCTAGAGGATCAGGCACACGTAACAGGAAATGCACTGCAATGGATCAGAGAATATCTGACAGGGAGGCAACAACGAGTCATGGTACGTGACGAGGTGTCAGAGTGGGCACCTGTGGGGTTCCACAAGGGTCAGTCCTAGGACCTGTACTGTTTTTGGTATATGTGAATGACATAACGGAAGGGATAGACTCGGAAGTGTATATGTTTGCAGATGATGTGAAGTTAATGAGAAGAATTAAATCAGTCGAGGATCAGGCAGGACTACAAAGAGACCTGGACAGACTACAAGCATGGTCCAGTAACTGGCTCCTTGAATTTAACCCTGCCATGAAGATCGGGGAAGGGCAAAGAAGACCGCAGACAGAGTATAGTCTAGGTGGCCAAAGACTGCAAACCTCACTCAAGGAAAAAGATCTTGGGGTGAATATAATACCGAGCACATCTCCTGAGGCACACATCAATCAAATAACTGCTGCAGCATACGGGCGGCTGGCAACCCTAAGAATAGCGTTCCAAGACTCTGTACACCATATACGTCAGGCCCATACTGGAGTATGCAGCACCAGTTTGGAACCCACACCTGGTCAAGCACGTCAAGAAATTAGAGAAAGTGCAAAGGTTTGCAACAAGACTAGTCCCAGAGCTAAGGGGATTGTCCTACGAAGAAAGGTTAAGGGAAATCGGCCTGACGACACTAGAGGACAAGAGGGTTAGGGAAGACATGATAACGACATATAAAATACTGCGAGGAATATATAAGGTGGACAGAGACAAGATGTTCCAGAGAGGGGACACAGAAACAAGGGGTCACAGTTGGAAGTTGAAGACTCCTATGAGTCAAAGGGATGTTAGGAAGTATTTCTTCAGTCATAGAGTTGCCAGGAAGTGGAATAGCCTAGAAAGTGACGTAGTGGAGGCAGGAACCATACATAGTTTTAAGACGAGGTTTGATAAAGTTAATGGAACAGGCAGAGAGAGGACCTAGTAGCAATCAGTGAAGAGGCGGGGCCAGGAGCTATGAATCGACCCCTGCAACCCCAAATAGGCGAGTACACACACACACACTCACGCACGGAGGGCTCGGGTTCAATTCCCGGCGGGGCGGAAACATTTCGAAGTGTTTCCTTACACACACACACACACACACACACACACACACACACACACACACACACACACACACACACACGCACGCAAGGCACTGCCAAGTACTTAACTATAACTAGCCGTCTAACTCGCAGTGATATAATAAAAAAATTTAGAAATCAATTTTCTGTCTTCCCGAAATTATGTATATAAAAGCTTTATAAAGTGCGGTGTGAGACAACTAAAGAAAGCAATATTTTATTTTTTCATGGTGGGCTGATCCAAGAAGGATAATAAATAAATAAAGTTTACAAATTACACTTGGGTATCTGTATTATGACTTTGCTTCGCCCCACAGTGGCTTTATCAGTCCAATACAGAGAAAAATAGTGAACATCAGGAGATTGAGGTAATCAGTTTCTCGGCCAGGCTGAGGGACTGATTACCTCAAACTCCTCCTGATTTTCACTATTCTTTGTAGTGGACTGATGAAGCCACTGCGGGGCGAAACGTTTCCTTAATAGACATACCCAAGTGCTGCAGATGTGTCATATTTATCAGAACTCACGAATATTTTCACCTAATTACCTGATTTCCAAGCAAACTACATGAAAATCAAACCTGCTTTTTGTGGAGGTATCAGAGAAATTAGAGCCATTATTTTTATAAGTAATATACTTATAAAGTTTAAAGTCAACCTGAATATTTTACTTAACCCAAGTGATCCAAGTAAAGCATAAGAGCTCAGTATTTTGCTTCGGTTGTGGGGGATGTTATTTAAAATAAATATGCACATGTATTCTTAAACTAAAAATAATATTTCATTTCATTCCTGTATGTGTGCGTAGGCAGGGGAAAACCGCATCACCAAACTACCGCAGCAACAGTTTGCTTGTCTCGGTGAGTGTTCCACTCTTCGCCAGGTATTCCCTGGAGTCTCACTGGTTCGTCTTACTCTTGCACTGCATTTTGTATTGACTCAGTTTCGTGCCTCAGAGGCATTCACTCTTTCTTGAGAGGCAATAATGAGCAGAGGTGTGACTGACGCCTTCATTCTCGTTTACGTGCACCTGTCCGATCCTTCAGATTGTTCTAGGTCCCGACTTCTAGAATGAGATCCTTCTGTGTGTTTTTGCAACGAATCCAGAAACTTTCATGATACCTTGAGTGGGAGGGTTTGTCGATTAGAGCGTTGGCAGGAGACTGCAGACGTTTTCGTATGTTTAAACCAAACTTAGTTACAACTGATCTAGTACGAACCTTGGTAATTTAATTACCCAGCACGGCATTTTTTTTTTATTTGCTGTTGCTCCTCTGATTGATTTAGAAGACTAGATCCTTAGGGTTATTCATTGCTTCAAATACATTCCATTAGGAACATTACCAAATTTATACCATTAATACCAGCTTGCTACTGTCGTGACCAGCTCACTCACATATTAAATAAATCATTATCGTAACACAAGAAAACTATTCAAAATCTATTTTTCACAGCCCTTAATCAATGTCCATAAATCGTTCCATGTCATCAATCAGAAGCTTGAGGAAATTTCGACGAATGGGGAAAAAATCCCCGCTATTTAAGCCAAAGGTTGAAGGGGAAGGGAAAGGGAATTGTTTCGGTCAAGGTAAACCGCCTAAATTCCGCTACCACATTAAGATGACCCAGCATCATCTGGGGAATGGGAAGCCTTTTTTTTCTTGTGGATTTCCGAGTGGAGAGTAAATATCAAGTCACTGAAGTTCAAGGCAGCAGGTAGTGGTTTCTACCCAATTACATTTACATATAATTATTTCACATATTGCATTTAGTCATTGACATTGCTATAACTTAGGTTGGGTTGAGACCAGCTAGAAGAAATACTATTTGCTGTGCCCTGTGATCTGCGTGTGTCACAGTGACTACTAGAGTTCTGGCAGCTTGTAAATTGTGTGGGGTAGCCAAGCTTGTACACTAACCTTCCTTTGGCTGTGTACTGCCACAGTCTGGGATTCAGTGAAATTAACTGAGCCTGGTCTCAGTAATTCCAGTTACTGCTGTGAACCTTGGTGTATTATTATCCACGAATAGAGAATGCTGTTCACTGGATGATGTCTCTAACCATGAATCTAATTGTGCTATGCTGTTATTGCATTGCTGTTATAATACTCGTTTTGTTTTTATTGTATTATAATTGCCATGTTTGTGCAACGATTGTTGCATAAACAAACCTGACATGTTTATGCAATCGTTGCACGACAGCAATCGTTGCATAAACGTTGTTTATGCAACGACTTCTGTTATCCGTAAATAGCAAATAGAGATTTATAAGTACAGAAGCCTAAATTTAGGTTCTGTACAAGTGCACTGATGTCCGAATGATCACGTGTTAATTTGCTTGTTTTTTAAGTGATCAGATCTCTAGGGTAGAGCTTCTGACACTTTTTGAAGCAGGGGCTGAACTTTTGTTTACTAGTGTGCCAGGGGCCGGCACAGTGTTTCCATTTTGGCAATATTACACGAGACGAATTCGTAAATTAATTATTTTCCATTAAAACAGTAAAAAAAATGTTGTTATATCTAAGGAAAACAAATAGCAAATGAATGTTACTAATATTTATTCAATGGATATTTTTAAAAAAACTATATTTTTACTGATGTGAACGGTGAGCTTGCTATTATTTGTTGTAGCTCACTACAGACCGGCGTCGCTGCTGACTGGCGATGGGCGGCTTGCGTACCGGCGGACCGCGGTCCGTGGACCACCACTCTGAGCAGAGTGATCTCACATATTAATTTGCTTACACTCGTACTGGACCGGTGTCGATATCACCTGCACATCAGAGTGATATATGTTTATCTGGTAATTCAGTTATTTTCTTGCCCTCCCAGTTATTAGGTTGAGTCAACTTATTTAAGTTGCTGGAAAGTGGAATAAGATTTATGAGACAACTAAGTTACTGATTATTAAATTGTGCAAGTGTAACTTCTGCAGATTTCTTAAATATATGAGTGTCA
The DNA here is from genome assembly GCA_009830355.1 of Cherax destructor. Classification (NCBI taxonomy): domain Eukaryota; kingdom Metazoa; phylum Arthropoda; class Malacostraca; order Decapoda; family Parastacidae; genus Cherax; species Cherax destructor. The sequence continues at coordinate 133,531 of WNWK01002683.1, forward strand.
TTTTAAATGGGTTTAGTACCATCCCTTCGCTCTATACGTTTTCTATTAGTCTGTTGACCTAAAACAAGGGTTTATGACCCACTGGGTCATAATTTAAACAATACTGTATTGAGTGTTGAGGTGCATATCTTGACGTGTCATCTCCTTAATAAAAGAGAGAGAGAGAGAGAGAGAGAGAGAGAGAGAGAGAGAGAGAGAGAGATAGGAAACGCTACTTTGTCACAAGAAGAAAAAGCCAGAAACTTGTTGACATATAAGTGTGTCGAGGGTTAAAGCACCACAGTCTCGCCTTTAATCCTAAACTAAAGCCCTGATAATACACAGTAGATATACACCGAGAGTTGTGTTCCTCTCTTTGTATACATATGCTCAGAGTTGATTTTTATCCATATTCTAGGCATTTAAGTATTCTTGACTGGTGGTTAACAGGTGACACGCATCGTTAATGGCCCTTTGAGGAGTCAATAGGCTTTAAGCCCAACCAACCAACGAGCCCGACAATAGAAAACTAGGGCGTTAAGGCCCTATAAGGTGGTCTTTAAACTTAGGCAGGTTAAAACGAGGTTCGGTCAAGCGTTATTGGATTGCGAATGGGGGGGAGGGAGGGGAAGAGAGTGAGAGACGGAGGGGAAGTGTAGAAGGGGGAACGGAGAGGAGAGGGGAAAGAGAGGGGGAAGCGTCGGAGCAATGAATTCCCCAAACGACAGCGTTGGCCTCTTGTGAAATACAGCCCCTTTCATCCTCCCCTCTCCCATGCTCCCCCTCCTCCCATGCACCCCCTCCCATGGTCCTCCCCCCCCCGTACTCTGTAACAGTTCATCAGGATGGTCCAAAAATATTAGTTAACGTCCGTGTACAACAGATGGTCCACTTTTTTGACACATATATCTGAGCGAAATGATAGATTTTTTTTTTTGGTGTATGTGTGTGTGTGTCAGAGTTCACTGGTCAATTGGAAATGCGTTTAGAGTGCTGGCTATTATTGAGAGTGGATCGAATCAATTTTTTTTGGGGGGAAGATGGGGTGAGTCAATGAGTACAAATAATCATGCAGTGAAGATGTTTGTACTCAGTGCGAGTTTTACTCTTTAATAATAATACTAATATTATTATTATTATTATTATTACTGATAATATTATTACTTCTAAAAATAATAATATAAAAATAATATATTATTATTATTATTATTCACACTAATATTTATAATTATGATAAATATTACTAATACTACTACTACTAATAATAATAATAATTAGCTACAGGAAAGATTTGCCTATCTAGGAAGCATATCTCTTAAAGTGGGTGGCATTATACCACCCATCGTCAGAATGTGGGCGGCATCATACCACCCACTACTTCGGAATTTGGTTGTATTTTCCAGAGGTGGGAGGTGGACCTTAAGTTCCAGCCAAATCAACATTCCTTACGGTGGCCCAAGTTTTAATTAGTATCGGCATCTTAGATCGAATTAAAACTTTTCTCCATCCTGCCTACAGCTTTCTCCATTCTGCTTACAGCTTTCTCCATTCTGCTTACAGCTTTCTCCATTCTGCTTACAGCTTTCACCATTATGTCTACAGCTTTCTTCATCCAGCCTACAGCTTTTTGCCATCCTGCCTACAGCTTTCTTCATCCTGCCTACAGCTTTCACTATCATGTTTACAGCTTTCTTCATCCAGCCTACAGCTTTCTCCATACTGCCTTCAACTTTCACATCCTACCTCCAACTTTAACCATCCTACCTCCAACTTTCACCTTTCTACTTCCAACTTTCACCATCCTACCTCCAACTTTCATCATCCTGCCTCCAACTTTCACCATCCTACCTCCAACTTTCATCATCCTGCCTCCAACTTTTACCATCCTGCCTCCAACTTTCACCATCCTACGTCCAACTTTCATTATCCTACCTCCAACTTTCACCATCCTACTTCCAACTTTCACCATCCTACTTCCAACTTTCACCATCCTGCATCCAACTTTCACCATCCTGCCTCCAACTTTCACCATCCTACCTCCAACTTTCACCATCCTACCTCCAACTTTCACCATCCTACCTCCAACTTTCACCATCCTGCCTCCAACTTTCACCATCCTGCCTCCAACTTTCACCATCCTACTTCCAACTTTCACCATCCTGCCTCCAACTTTCACCATCCCACCTCCAACTTTCACCATCCTACCTCCAACTTTCACCATCCTACCTCCAACTTTCACCATCCGTTTCAGTGTCTCATCTCCTTCCTGTGACGCTCATGACTAAGTAGTCACCATCATCTGCTGGTGAGAAATATTATAGTCATGGAGAAACGAAAAAAAAAATTGTACGTGGTTATCCATTACCTGGGAAATGGGAGATAAGCAGGCGTTTGATCCGAGGAAGAAAAGAGGAGATCCAATTAATTGAAAGCTACCTTGATTCAGTTTTCCTTTGAGTTCTATATTTTTTTTTTTTTTTGTGTGTGTGTGTGTGTGTGTGTGTTTCGTCCTAAACCAAACACCAGTTTCTTATATGTTTTTTGGGGGATTTTTTTCGATAAGTTTTATATTAGGTTAGTGTGTCAATGAGTTCATCAGTGCGTTTGTGACCTTTTTTTTTTAACATATGACGCTTTTCTAACTACTCTTCCACGACTCGTTGACCTGTCAGTCATTACACAAAAGACCGAGGTACCATAGTTAATACCACCTCAAGTAGCGCAATGAACCATAACACTTCCTGCAACACTGCAAGAGCGTCATCACCCTGACAACAGTGCGGGGGAAAAAATCACGTATCACAAATCAACTGGAGGCGCAATACACAGTGATTTGTGTAGCATGGGTGGAGCAGTGTGTTGTGCACACGCTGATCACGTCTCACACTTCCACCGGGTACAGATAAATAAAGAACAGCACAATTCAGCTGACAACTTTTGCAAGAAAGGGCCGCAACTCTGACAGCATTACGATAAAGTATCATACATTACCCAGTTGTCCAAAAAAAAGAGGCATTCATACAAGTAAGCAATAATTCAGAAAAGTGTCGTACGCTGATTGCAGTTTTATTATAAATATATATATATATATATATATATGTCGTGCCGATTAGGTAAAACTGGTCAATTAGCAAGAACTCATCTAAAATTAAGTCCTTTCTAAAATTTTCTCTTACACGTTTAAAGATACATTTTTTTCATTTATGTTAATGTAAGAATTTATAATTTTGTACCAAGAGAAACTTTGAAAACCTACCTAACCTTATTACAACAAGCGCAATTTATTTTAGCCTAACCCAACTAAATATATTTTAGATACGTTAACATTAATTTAATAATAAACAAACACAATGAAATATATTTTTTTCGTTATGTTCAGAATGATTTTGGCGAAATTATTGCATACACAAATTTTCACTTGTCTTATATGGCAAGAAGAGCGTTGCTATTTAAGCCAAAATCGCAAGTTTTACCTAATCGGCACGACATATATATATATATATATATATATATATATATATATATATATATATATATATCGTGCCGAATAGGTAAAACTGGTCAATTAGCAAGAATTCATTTAAAATTAAGTCCTTTCTAAAATGTTCTATTATACGTTTAAAGATATATTTTTTTCATTTACGTTTGATGTAAAAATTAATAATTTTGTCCCAAAAGAACCTTAGAAAACTTACTTAACCTTATTATAACAAGGGCAATTTAATTTATCCTAATCCAACTAAATATATTTTAGATCAGTTTACAATAATTTAATAATAAACAAACACAATAAAATATATTATTTTCGTTAGGTTCACAATGATTTTTTGCGAAATTATTGCATACACAAATTTTCGCTTGTCTTATTCGGCAAGAGGAGCGTTGCTATTTAAGCCAAAATAGCAAGTTTTACCTATTCGGCACGACATATATATCTGTATCTAGTTCTGTTGCAGACAAGTTTAGTACGCCTATAAATGTTTATGGAAATTTTTATACCAGTGGAAATAGTGCAGAAACTTATTCAACAGATGATTAAGTAGTAACGGTGTACTGTTTTCGTTATAGCGAAGGTAAGAATCCTTTGCCTATCAACATTGCAGGAAAGTGGTACACACATCACCTTGGCTCACGATAAATGTATGCACTTGACAATCACACATATACGTCTTCCTGAAGGGAGTGTCGTGTTAGGGCTGGCTTGTCATGCGTTTCGTTCAGTAAATTTTATACACCTGCCTAGTTAATTATGAGAAGTATACAATATCCTGCACTACTAGACACAAAGGATTTAAATGCTTGACTCCCGATATCGTAATTACACGATTGTATAAAATCGTGTAATTACGATATCGAGAGTCAAGCATTTAAATCCTTTGTGTCTAGTGGTAGTGCAGGATCTTGTATACTTCTCATAATGGACTAGGCAAGTGGGTAATAAGATACCGCGTTGAAAATTCCGAATCGTGAGTTGGTGAGTCGGGAGCAACTATTTTATGACGAGAGAAACAAATGCAGGATCCTGGAGGCGGCCATCATTCACCTTACCGACACAAATGAGCAAAACAGTGTATATACAAACTGCCTCGACGCATCGCTCATATCATCCATAATTCTTTTATCAAAAATGTTAGTAATTTCGTACATTCCTCCCTCTCCCACTCCCGTTTGCCTTCCTGAACTCGTCTTTCTTTTGACTTCTTCTCTTACCTTTTCCCTGGACCTTTCCCGTGACCTTTGGTGTCCCCTGCAACTTCTCTGGAGCTTGACCTCAGGATGCTCACTAGTCATATGTGGAGGTGTTTGTGTGTTGTCTGTATACTCGCTAAGTACAGCTCTCCAAGAAACAATGTAGAAGTAACAAAGGTGTTTCCCCTATAAGATAGTGTAAGATAATATCTTTATCTAAAAGTGTAATGCGTCTGATAACAAAAAAAAAAGTGTCACATATTTGACAGCTTTTTAAGGCCTGTAGCCAATTATTATGGGTTTACAAATTGCAAAATGGTGCCAGAGACAAAAACATTCCAGTGATATGAGTAGGACAAATCTAAGTCATTCATTTGAGAGATATGAAGCAGCTTAAATGTTGTTTGGAAGAAATATATTAAAGTGATAAGTGTCTGGCCACAAAACGATGCTTTAAGTTGCACCCGCCTGCCATCCGCGCTCAGCACTGGGACGACACTGATAATTCTCACCACACCGCTTCCCACTATCTCTCTCACCTAAAGTTAAACAAACGATCGTCGAGCGATGCGAAATTGTGTCGTTTGGAGGAACTAGTAGGAAACATTATTGTCCCGACGTGTACTGTGCTGCTGCCGGTGGGTCATGAGTCTCCACCCACCTGGTGTTCCTGTTCACATAGTAGTAAATAGGCACCTAGGTGGGGTTGCAGCCTTAGAGAGAAAACTGAAGGATCCCCAACGGAAATAAGTCACACAAATTGGCTTTCTTGCTTTTCGTACCAATCACGCACGTGTATTCGTAATGTTTGGAAATGTTGAAGTAAGAGTGCATAAAACGCGTGAAAATAGGATTCCTCAGAAGATATGTGTGTAAGCACATGAAAGCACTCAGGTTTTATTTCCTATTTTCACTGTGGTATTTCTACATATACGTACATATATCTTTATGTGTGGGTTCATGCATATGAGGGTGCACACGTGGATATATGTGAATACATGAATGTCTACATGATTCTCATCGTGTGTCTCTAAGTTTCTGATTTTTTCCTGTAAACGTAACAGACATAATCACGGGCTCTTATAAATAATTTTCCTTGATAGTTGGACGTGCCTATGTTCCCTCTAGGTAGAGAGTGCGTTCCTGCACTGTTTGCTGGCAGAATTCTTCTTACTAAAGTAAAGCCGCCTCACAGCCGCTTTTGTCCTCCTTGGGAACTGCATTATATAAGCGTGAATATCTCTTTACTCTTTCAACTGGATACATACAGAAGAAAAATTGTGGGTTCCTGTTCTCCGTGGGAGAGGAGGAAAATTGCGTGTTGGATTGATGATCTTGGAACACGCACACAAGCGCACACACCACACAAGCGTGCATATGCAGAAAGATAGACAGGCACACACACACACACACACACACACACACACATGCACATTTACACACACCTACACACAAAACAAAAACAAACCTAGTGTCTATCGACAAATGCTTTAGACAACAAGTAACTACTACTACACACACACACAGCAACACACAAAACGAAGCAAATAAATAGTCCAAGAGATGAGCTTCAGCAAAAGCTATGTCTAAACCAAAGCAAATTTGAATAAATAGACCAGTACAATGCTAAGCAAATACATTAAGAATGTTCTTGTAGGTTCGCCGGTACGACTTCGAGAGTGTATAAATCTGTAGTGGAGCGAAGGTGGGGTAGGGGTCGGCCTAGGAAAGGTTGGAGGGAGGGGGTAAACGAGGTTTTGTGTGCGAGGAGCTTGGACTTCCAGCAAGCATTCGTGAGCGTGTTAGATAGCGAATGGAGACAAATGGTTTTTAAGACTTGTCGTGCTGTTAGAGTGTGAGCAAGGTAACATTTATGAAGGGATTCAGGGAAACCGGCAGGCAGAACTGGAGATGGGAAGTACAACGCCTCCAATTTAAAGGAGGGGTTTGAGATATTAGCTGTTTGGAGTGACATCTAAACTGTTGCATCTGGGCGACAGCATGATGATGAAAGTGTTTTTTTTTGGGTCACCCTTCCTCGGTGGGAGACGGCCGACGTGCTGAATATAATATATATTAAAATATATATATATATATATATATATATATATATATATATATATATATATATATATATATATATATATATATATATATATATATATATATATATATCCTCCTATTGGAGGATAGATGGGCTAGTGAGAGTGTAGGCAATGGGGTCGAAAATGTATGGGGTAGATTTAAAAATGTAGTGTTAGAGTGTTCAGCAGAAGTTTGTGGTTACAGGCGAGTGGGTGCGGGAGGGAAGAGGAGCGATTGGTGGAATGATGATGTAAAGAGAGTAGTAAGGAGAAAAAGTTAGCATATGAGAGGTTTTTACAAAGTAGAAGTGATGCAAGGAGGGAAGAGTATATGGAGAGAAAAAGAGAGGTTAAAGAGTGGTGAAGCAATGTAAAAAGAGAGCAGATGAGAGAGTGGGTGAGATGTTATCAGCAAATTTTGTTGAAAATAAGAAAAAGTTTTGGAATGAGATTAATAAGTTGAGGAAGCCTAGAGAACAAATGGATTTGACAGTTAAAAATAGGAGAGGAGAGTTATTAAATGGAGAGTTAGAGGTATCGGGAAGATGGAGAGAATATTTTGAGGATTTGTTAAATGTTGATGAAGACAGGAAGCTGTGATTTCGTGTGTAGGGCAAGGAGGAATAACATCTTGTAGGAGTGTGGAAGAGCCAGTTGTGGGTGTAGGGAAGTTCGTGAGGCAGTGGGTAGAATGAAAGGGGTAAGGCAGCTGGGATTGATGGGATAAAGATAGAAATGTTAAAAGCAGGTGGGGATATAATTTTGGAGTGGTTGGTGCTATTATTTAATAAATGTATGGAAGAGGGTAAGGTACCTAGGGATTGGCAGAGAGCGTGTATTGTTCCTTTGTATAAAGGCAAAGGGGACAAAAGAGAGTGCAAAAATTATAGGGGAATAAGTCTGTTGAGTGTACCTGGTAAAGTGTATGGTAGAGTTATTATTGAAAGAATTAAGAGTAAAACAGAAAGCAGGATAGCAGATGAACAAGGGGCTTTAGGAAAGGTAGGGGTGTGTAGACCAAGTGTTTACAGTGAAACATATAGGTGAACAGTATTTGGATAAGGGTAAAGATGTTTTTGTGGCATTTATGGATTTGGAAAAGGCGTATGATAGGGTAGATAGGGGGCAATGTGGCAGATGTTGCAGGTGTATGGAATAGGAGGAAGGTTACTGAAAGCAGTGAAGAGTTTTATGAGGATAGTGAGGCTCAGGTTAGAGTGTGTAGGAGGAAGGGGACTATTTCCCAGTAAAAGTGGGCCTTAGACAAGGATGTGTGATGTCACCGTGGTTGTTCAATATATTTATAGATGGTGTTGTAAGAGAAGTGAATGCGAGGGTCTTGGCAAGAGGTGTTGGGCTAAAAGATAAAGAAGCAAATACAAAGTGGGAGTTGTCACAGTTGCTTTTTGCTGATGACACTGTGCTTTTGGGAGATTCTGAAGAGAAGCTGCAGAGGTTGGTGGATGAATTTGGTAGGGTGTGTAAAGAAGAAAATTGAAAGTGAATATAGGAAAGAGTAAGGTGATGAGGATAACAAAAGAATAGGTGACGAAAGATTGGATATCAGATTGGAGGGAGAGAGTATGGAGGAGGTGAATGTATTCAGATATTTGGGAGTGGACATGTCGGCGGATGGGTCTATGAAGGATGAGGTGAATCATAGAATTGATGAGGGAAAAGGGTGAGTGGAGCACTTCGGAGTCTGTGGAGACAAAGAACCTTGTCCATGGAAGTAAAGAGGGAATGTATGAGAGTATAGTTATACCAACGCTCTTATATGGGTGTGAAGCATGGGTGATGAATGTTGCAACGAGGAGAAGGCTGGAGGCAGTGGAGATGTCATGTCTGAGGTCAATGTGTGGTGTGAATATAATGCAGAGAATTCGGAGTTTGGAAATTAGGAGGAGTGCGGGATTACCAAAACGATTGTCCAGAGAGCTGAGGAGGGGTTGTTGAGGTGGTTTGGACATGTAGAGAGAATGGAACGAGACAGAGTGACTTCGAGAGTGTATAAATCTGTAGTGGAGGGAAGGCGGGGTAGGGGTCGGCCTAGGAAAGGTTGGAGGGAGGGGGTAAAGGAAGTTTTGTGTGCGAGGGCTTGGATTTCCAGCAAGCATGTGTGAGCGTATTTGATAGGAGTGAATGGAGGCATATGGTTTTTAATACTTGACGTGCTGTTGAAGTGTGAGCAAAGTAACATTTATGAAGGGATTCAGGGAAACCGGCAGGCCGGACTTGAGTTCTGGAGATGGGAAGTACAGTGCCGGCACTCTGAAGGAGGGGTGTAAATGTTGCAGTTTTATAACTGTAGTGTAAAGCACCCTTCTGGCAAGACAGTGATGGAGTGAATGATGATGAAAGTTTTTCTTTTTCGGGCCACCCTGCCTTGGTGGGAATCGGCCGATGTGTTAATAAAAAAAAAAAAATATATATATATAAAGTATAACAGAAAAGGTCCCATTCACAATCACTCTTTATTCAGCTGCCCAGCGAGAAGCAGACATCAAAGTCAAACATTCAGTGACCCTCCGAATGCAACATTCTCACCCCTCCTTAAGAGAGCAGACACTGTGCTTCCCACGTCTGGGACTCAAACCAGACTAACTGAATTCCCTGTAGTGTACATTTCTTCTGTATGGCTCGGAAGTAGATACTTCCGGTCACCCCCACTTCCGGTCGACCCCCTTCCGGTCGACCCCCACTTCCGGTCGACCCCCGAACCCCCACGCCCCCCTTTTTTTTTTTCGCGCCCTTTGCCCGCGCCCCGCCGCGCCCGCCCGCCCCGCGACCCGCCCGCCCCGCGACCCGCCCCGCGCCCTTCCGCGTCGAGCCGCCCCGAGCTGCCTTCTGCAGCGCCTTCTGCGGATCGCCCCCGCTCATCGATTTTTTTCGATTTTTTTTTTTTTCATTTTTTCAAATTTTTCATTTTTTCAATATTACTTCTGATATTTTTTACTTGACCTCTATGGAGAGTCAGAGATATGGGTAACCCCCTATGGGGTAGAAATTTTCTCGATTTCAATAAAAAGAACGAAAAGACTCATTTTTCAATATTCTATCATTCCTCCATCTCCTTGGATCAAGTTCCCTATGGGGTATAATATTTCACAGTTTACTTATTCATCAAAAAAGTCCCGCCCACACCCTCTTGGTGTGTGACGTCACAATATTTCCTCGGACAAGCTTAAACATGAGCTATACTTCCTCTCTTTAAGTTAAAATGAGCTAAAAGGACAAGTTCAATCAAGTATCTTCCCCTTATTATGTTAAAAGAATTAAAAGTGTGTGGTGTGACGTCATCACTGGGTCGCCAACAAGTTCATTCAAGCGAGCCCAGGTGTGAGGTCACGTGTTGTTTACCCGTGACGTCACAATATTTCCTCGAATGAAGTTCCTTATGGGGTATAATATTTCACAATTTTACTAATTCATCAGAAAAGACACCCTATGGGGTCTCTCTTTAAGTTAAACGAGCTAAAATTAGGTTAACACTAATACTTGCTCACCACCGCACATCTCAAAATCAACTCCGTCGAGAGCTCCATTAAGTTCACCATGGAGGGGAAACAGAAGGATTGTCCATCTTCTTAATGTTTTAGAAGCACTGAAGCATTGGTTAGCAGTTCCTAATGAGAACCGCTGAAGATTTATGGTAGTTCCATGTCTGGAAACACTGGTAGTTCCTCACAGGACCTCCCAGTTGCTGAAATGCTAATTTTTGGTAATTTCAGCAATGGCCAAAATTGGATTTAAAAGTCTAAGTGCGACGCACATTCTATAAGAGGAATTGTCTTAGAGGTATTTGAATACATGTGGAATCTTGAGCCTTGCCTTCCACGAAGAATGCAATTATATACCAAGAATCTTTTCTAAGCTACACTACCCATCAGATTTCATAAATGATGTTAGAAGGAAAGATGTTTAGATCTTCCACGTTATTAGGAAAAGAAGTTCTTGAAACCGGTGCACTGAGCAGGTTTCTGAGAGCATCCATAACTTTACTGCTAAAAGCTAGATCAACATAACCAGCAAGCATGACTTCAAACATTCGAAAACTAATAAACAAAGAGGAACACGTAACAACGAATCCAACGCAGATATTTACATCATATGTTAGAAGAACATGATATGGTGTAAACACATCAGTGTTTACATCATATATTTACACAACGCCTGCATCATATACTGCAACACCAACAGCTATCTCATGGACTTCCAAAATCTTCGGATTTTTATCAAAGAATGGGATCTCCGTTACAGACGCTGTTTAGAATCGACTACGGACACTATCACTCAACACACGGGCAGTTTTATGATCTCTGAAATACTTGCCAAACACGTCATATCTAAGCAGACCATAGCAGTCCCTTAGCTAAGCCATTCCAGCCAATGAAACATTTGACCTGATATATTTTATTTGTTTTCTATTTTTTATTGAACTGGTAAGCCCTTGATGGGCGAAACTCATCCTTAATGCATTAGTTACTACATATGTGTTTTTCTTACATAGCAGTCGGTGTTAATCACCATTCGTAACTTTATTCCTCGTTGCCGATGTCGGGGTGGGACTTACATATATGACATCTCGTTTAGGGGCTAGGGAACGTGTCAAGCACTGGGCGCGTTTATGATTAAATAAGGCGGTGGTATGTACTTCTTCGTTTGTAGAGTTCTCTCCAAAATATTAAAGGTTGAGTGTTTGATTTGTAAACATTGCTTCCAATATCTTAATTTTACGTATGAATTATTAAGAAAGAGCCTCAAAGGCTATTTACGACGTTCAGAACACCAAACTCCACGGCTGACTATATACAAATTTTTAGTAGCCCTTTATCCAGAATCACGACAAGCACTGTCTCTAATCTTTACTTATTGGGAAAAGCTATTATCCGGGAAATGTTTGCCAGGTTTATTGCTGGACTCAATAAACCTGAAAAAAAAATTGAAAGTCCGAAGCGAACAAGTGAAAAAAATATTGCAGCCACATACTGCAACCACATACTAATACTCCATACTGAAATCACATATTGAAATCATACATTGCACTTACATATTACAGTCACATCCTTACTTTATTTACTACAACAATATATTGAAACTATATATTACAGTACCAACAACATTAAAACCACATACTGTAGCAGGACATGGAAGCTTGGTTGCCTTATAAGAGAAACATCGGGAAACTGGAAGTGATTCAACACACTGTAGTTTGTCTCCTGCAGTTTGTCTCCTGCAGATTCCTTCACTGTGATTCTGGCAAGAATTTTGTTCGAATTACAAACCTTAGAGTTAGTAACCCAGGATAACTCAATGAAGCCACTGTCTGCCTTATTTCTCATGGTGTCCTTTGATCCTCTTTCCCAGGGTGCGATGCTTTGCAGTCACTTAACACCAGGGTACCTACTTACTCTTCGGTGAACAGGAGAAACAGGTGTAAGGAACTTTACCCAACATTTGCACCTGTGGTCTGATCGAACCTACGTACTCCAGATGGGAACTGATGGCTCTACCATTTTAACCACGAACCGGAGACATCCATTTTAAAGATCAAACCTGATTACCTCTTGTTCCCCAGGCGCTGTATAACCATAGCGCTTTCATAGCTTCCCTATGACAACAACAATGTCATTCGTATTTCACTGTCAGAATACAGTGGCTCCTATCTAGCAAGATGTAGCAATATTATACATATAACCGGAATATACAGAACTGTAAATCTATCTAATATATTAGAGCCAATTTTTCAAGAAATGTGAAAGGAATTTTTACAGAGGGGTACTGTATATTAAAGTGTTCTGTAGTATATCAAAGTATGCTGTAGTTTCAGCAAAGTATATGTGATATAACAAAGTCTCAAACACCCAGCAGTCGAGGAAGTAAAAAATCTTACGCTATAAAATGAAGTAAAAAAGTTATTTAAATGGCCGGTCATTTTCCTACAAAACATTAGAATGTGTTGCAGGAGCTTTTTAGGCATTAAGGTGATCATAAAATTTATAGTGCTAAGGCAGAACATTAAACTTGTGGCAGAGTCACACTTCTGGCAGCGGTGCGGCATAGTAATCACACGTTTGGCAGTGGTGCAAGATATTATCGTACGTTTGGGAGAGATGCAGTAATGTTTCTCACGCTTGTCAGTAACATCACAGTAATGAAAGTGACATTATTTATTCACTTTGACATAATACTTAGGTGTGGTTTGAAATTATAGTAATAGAGAGTTTTCGTGATTTAAGCTATAGAAGACATAGTTTTCTTAAGGTGTATCTTGCATCTGGCAGTCGTGCATGCAATTCTTTCAAATTTATCTAGTGTACTGGTCACTGATTGATCAATGTTGCAATGAGGTATTAAAAAGTCTGATTGCAATACATAACTATTATAACCCTCCTAGATAAGTTACTGTACTGTAAGACATAACTGAAGCAGGACTAAAGAACCGTGTTTCATACGTCTGGCAGCAGGGCACAGCAACTCTGGCATCATGTATTTTATTAATAGTATACAGTACCGATAAGTTGATAAATATACAATATTTACCAACTCTGGCAACTCTGCTGAAAATATTGTTATGCGTTTGGCAGCCCTATGCAACTGTGGCAGCAAGCCTCAACGAGGGATTACACATCTGGCAGCAGGATCTAACAACTGTGGCAGCGCTCTTGAACAAGATATTATACGTCTGGCAGCAGGATGTAACAACTGTGGCAGCACTCTTGAACAAGGTATAATACGTCTGGCAGCAGGATGTAACAACTGTGGCAGCGCTCTTGAACAAGGTATTATACGTCTGGCAGCAGGATGTAACAACTGTGGAGCGCTCCTGGATCAGGTATTATTCGTCTGGCAACCGGATGTAGTATCTGTGGCAGCACTTCTGGAGTAGGTATTATACGTCTGGCAGCCGAATGTAAGAACTGTAGCAGTGCTCCTGAACTAGGTATTATACGTCAGTAGCCGAATGTAACAACTGTGGCAGCGCTTCTGGACCAGGCATTATACGTCTGGCAGCCGAATACAGCAACTGTGGCAGCGCTCCTGGACACAGCTATGAGCCAGATAATCCTCGCCCGCCAGCCGCCCATTACCCCTCGCTCAGTGAACGTTAAATAAATGGCGATGTGTGGCAGGGAACTCTGTCGTCAGGGTAGGAATGAGTGGGTTGTGTTGCTGTGGGTTCACCTTCCACCCTTGGAGACTAGTATAGTGGGTTGAAGTGTATTTCTGTGAGTCCACCTTCCGTCCCTAAACGAGACTTGTGGTGGGTTGTGTTGCTGTGGGTCCGTGGGACTTGTGGTGGGTTGTGTTGCTGTGGGTCCGTGGGACTTGTGGTGGGTTGTGTTGCTGTGGGTCCGTGGGACTTGTGGTGGGTTGTGTTGCTGTGGGTCCGTGGGACTTGTGGTGGGTTGTATTGTATTGTTCTGGGTCTGTCTAAAACCTGTTGATGGAGCTTGTGATGGGTTGTATTATATTGTTGTAAGTTCAACTTCCACCCTTGGAGAGTTGCGGTGGGTTGTATTGTACCGCAGTGGGTTCACTTTCCACCCATGAATGAGACTAACGGAGAAAATAGTGGGTTGAAGATATTTCTATATTTACAGCCAGTGTTTCGCTATACTATTCTATCACAGTAAAGTTACGTTGTGAGGAACACTCATAGGGTACAGCTGTGCTGTTCCACGGGAGAGTTGACCCTTAGGGTTTAGCGCTAAGATTATATTAATAATAATAATAATAATATAATAATAATAATAATAATAATAATAATAATAATAATAATAATAATAATAATAATAATAATAATGGAGAGCTATATTGTAGGAATAACGCAATTTGCTTCTGACCTATTCTGTATGAGAATTACATGGTACATTGAAGGAACGTACACACACACAAACACACACACACACACACACATACACACAGCGCTGCTGCCCTATTCTATGCAAGAATCATTGTAGGAACAAAAGCTAGCTATGCTTCACTGTTATAGTTCGTCACGCAAAATAGGTTTCATGCATGAGGTAATGGAATATGCAACCATGAGCTTAAAGAGAGAGAGAGTATTTTATCGTTAAAGAAAATCCCCTGAAATCGGGTACCAGTATCAATCGTGATTATTTTTATGTACACAAGAAGTATAGTATGTAATACATAAATAATAACCCGCACATAGGAGTTTGAATATTATGACAACGTTTTGGACTGACTTGGACTACAAAGCTGTGCCACGAAGCCCTTAAGAGCAAGAAGAACTGTAGCTCAACTCAGAAAGATTTACTATACCTCGACCCTCCCAAGAGGTTCAGGAGCTGAGGATCAACACCTTCAAGAGCCCAGCTTTAGCTCAACATAGTCCCGCGTCTGGAAACAATTGTCCTGTTTCTTGACAAACCTAACCTAACCTACTCAGGAAGCATAGCTTTTGTTGCTTAACGCCATGAAAAGACCCTTGAACTATTGAGAAACACCATAAAGAGGCATCAGAACTGTAGTTCAACATCCTTAAGAAGCACAGGAGCTGGAACTCAATGCAGCTCAGCACTTACAAGCAGAATACAACGAAACCTGGTGTGGGAATCCCGTAGACTTTCAAAATTTATTTTTTGTTACTACAACACGGGAGTTACACAACTGATGATTGAAATCGGCAAAATGTCACCACCAAAACCCATTAGATTAGTACATCATCGTCGAAATTTTGAAGAATATGCAAAGAAGCATTTTCAAGTTATTGAGTGGAAATTAGTCTCGCAATCTGATCAATGAAAATGACAAACTGGCGTTTGAGCATTCTAAAACCCAACCAAACCATCCATCAGACACGACGCACCATTGTTAAATGTCTGAAGCCGATAAATAGAGACGTTCTCAAGTTATTACTCTGAAACCAAAAGCATAAAAATGATAACCACTATAGGTGTCCTACGCATCTTATTAAATTTTGTGTTTCAGTCGCTGCAAGTTAAGAGTGATATGTACTCACCTAGTTGTGGTTGCAGGAGTCGAGTCATAGCTCCTGGCCCCTAGGTGCAGCACTATCTTTCTCTGAACAGTAATGCAATCAAAATACATAGTAGCTGTTCTTTCAAAATCTTCACGAGGTAGAGGAGCTAAAGTTCATCTTCCAAAAGAGGCCCTGGAAAAAGGCCCGGGAGCTAGGGATCATCCCCTGCAATAGCTTGTAGCACAACACCTTCAAAGGCCCAGGAACTGTAGGTCATCATCCTCAAGAGATACAAGAGTTGTATATGGAAACCAATCAAATAACATGGAAATATGGGTCAAGTCTCTCCCTAAAGCTAGATAAGATACCACCAACATTGAAAGTTTCAAGCCGAGATGAAGAGACGTTTCAAGGTTATCACTTGGGAATATCTCAATGGGTTCAATAAATTGGAACCTAGACAACCCAAAACCAGTCTGAACCTCCCACTGCATATGATTCACCACTTTCACGTTCATACGGAAACCAACATTCCAGTTTGTTTAATAAATCAATGTTGATATTTCTTTACATAAAATACACAGGCATTGAGAGTTTGAACTTGATCAGAAGCAGCATTCTCGAGTTATTTCATGGAAATTAACAATCACCATTGTTTCAATAGTATTATAAAAATTGACAGATTTATATCTACAAAGCCTAAATATAATCTGAACTTTCCTGAGGTTAGATATATCAGCACTGTAAGGCAGAAGTTAATCAATAGCAGCATTCTCCAGGTTATTCCTCTGATGCCATGGAGAAAGAGAGAGAATTTGTAAACAAATTAAACAACGTCTAATCCAGGAGATCTTACCCGGAGGTATCCAAACCCATTGGCGGATATGGGAATCAAGTAAGAGGGGTATGGGAATCGATCTCTGAAAAATTCTAAATAAAAAAAGTTGTTAGGTTAGAATAAACTATCACCTGTTCCGTTATGAAGTCATACTGGTACATAACAGGACTGGTGGTAATCATTTCCAAAGTCTGGTGAAGGGGGTATGGGCGCATATTGGGCAATCTATTGAGGATCTGTAATCGTTAAAACGTTAAAAACCCCTTTGGAGGATGCCTTTTAGGAGTAATATTCTACTGTCTTGCCCAACCTAGCATCGCCTGTTTGGTCTCGTAATTCCTTGGTTCTGTTGAGGATATAATATTGCACCACTGCTACTGACGGTGTTGATTTACCGTATCTGCGAGTATTAATCTACAAGTGCTAGGCTTCTTGAGTGTGTTAAGCTAAAGCTCCTGAGCCTCTTTTAGTAATTTGATCTCCAGCTCCTGGACCTCTTGTGGGGTTGAGTTATAGATCTTGAGATTCTTGAGAGTCTGTGCAACTAACTTTTCTTGGGCTGGGAGACAGACAGCTACGATTATATGAACGAAGCGACCGAAGAACGAAAAGGCATATACAAATCCTTAGATCAAGAGCCCTTCATTAGAATAAAGGTATCCCTCAATCCCTTGAAGGGATAAAAGTTTCAATACAGTACTACTAATTTGTCCTTTTTGGAGAGAGGCGCATACTGCCACCTGCCGTTTCCCCTTTCTCTGTCGCTCCTCCTGTAGTCTGTAGTGCTCCTATAGTGCTTATCCTTAGTCTGTAATGCTTTTATAGTGCTCCTTTTGTAGTCTGTAGTGCTCTTTCTGTAGTATGTAGTGCTCTTACTGTAGTCTGTAGTGCTCTTACTGTAGTCTGTAGTGCTCTTCATATAGTGCTTCTCCTGTAGTCTGTAATGCTCTTATTGTATTTCTCCTATAGTCTGTAGTGCTTCTTCTGTAGTCTTTAGTGCTTCAGTAGTCTGTAGTGTTCCTCCTGTAGTCTGTAGTGCTTCTCTTGTAGTCTGTAGTACTTCTCCTGTAGTGCTCCTCATGTAGTCTGTATTACTCCTCCTGTAGTCCTTTTCCTGTAGTCTATAGTGCTTCTCATGTAGTGCTCCTCCTGTAGTCTCTAGTACTCCTGTAGTGATCCTTCTGTAGTCTGTAGTGTTTCTCCTGTAGTGCTCTTCCTGCAGTCTCTAGTGTTTCTCTTGTAGTCTCTAGCACTCCTTCTGTAGTGCTCCTTCTGCAGTGCTCCTATAATCTCTAGTGCTTCTCCTGTAGTCTCTAGTGTTTCTCCTCTAGTCTCTAGTGCTTCTTCTGTAGTGCTCCTCCTGTAGTCTCTAGTGCTCCTTCTGTAGTCTCTAGCGCTTCTCTTGCAGTCTGTAATGCTTCTCCTGTAGTCTGTAGTGCTCCTGTAGCGTTCCTGTAGTGTTCCTTCTGTAGCGCTTCTTCTGTAGCACTCCTGTAGTGCTACTCCTCTAGCGCTCCTGGTGTAGGGCTCCTCCTGTAGTCTGTAGTGCTTCTGTAGTGTTCCTTCTGAAGCGCTCCTCTTGTAGTCTGTAGTGCTTCTGTAGTGTTCCTTCTGTAGCACTCCTGTAGTGATCATCCTGTAGTCTGTAGTGTTTTTGTAGTGTTTCTTTTCTTGCGCTCCTGTAGTGCTTCTCCTGTAGTGTTCCTCATGTAGAGCTCTTCCTGTAGTGCTCCTCCTGTAGTGCTCCTCCTGTAGGGCTCCTTCTGTAGCGTTTCTCATGTAGAGTTCTTGTAATGCTCCTCCTGTAGTGCTCCTCTTGTAGCGCTTCTCCTGTAGTGCTCCTCCTGTAGCGTTTCTCCTGTAGTGCTCCTCCTGTAGCGCTTCTCCTGTAGTGCTCCTGTTGTAGGCCTACTCTTCTTGTATTGCTATTCCTGCAATCATTTATGTCAGAGTGATTTAAATAAATATTTATCGTTCCTATTTACTATGTTATTAGTTTCTTCTGCACTGACAATTTAGTTCTGCGCTGATAATTTAGTTCTACACTGATAATTTAGTTATGCGCTGATAATTTAGTTCTGCGCTGATAATTTAGTTCTGCACTGACAATTTAGTTCTGCACTGACAATTTAGTTCTGCACTGACAATTTAGTTCTGCACTGATAATTTAGTTCTGCACTGACAATTTTGTTCTGCACTGATAATTTAGTTCTGCGCTGATAATTTAGTTCTGCAAGGACAAATTATTTTTTACACTGGTAATTATATTTTTAATTGACTAGTTTTATGTCATTAGATTTTGCATATATCAGTTACTTTCTGAATTGATAATTAAGTTTCTGCAATGATAATTAGTCTTTATCCCCTGATAATTTAATTCCTGCCCAGACAATTAGTTACACTGCTGATTATTAAGTTCTGCACTTGCAGGTAACCTTTTCACTGACAGTTACTTTTCTACACTGATATTTTAGGCACTGTTTGACACTGATAATAAATTTAGGCACTGAACCTCACTACACCTGATGAAAAGAAGAATCAACTCGCACGTTAAATATTGCACCATCAAACACATTTTTTTAATAAATTATTTTCAAATATTACATTAATGACTATATTAATCGTTGATTACATTAATCCGCCTTCCTTGTTCCATGTCTTCCTTGTTCCATGTCTTCCTTGTTCCTTTTGTACTCTAAAGTCA
Source organism: Cherax destructor (assembly GCA_009830355.1). Classification (NCBI taxonomy): domain Eukaryota; kingdom Metazoa; phylum Arthropoda; class Malacostraca; order Decapoda; family Parastacidae; genus Cherax; species Cherax destructor. The sequence continues at coordinate 152,775 of WNWK01002683.1, forward strand.
GGCTTGTTCTGGTACGTGTCTAAGAATGTTTACCTGTTTGCGCTTGCCTATTAATAACTTGACAGGGAGAGGTATGCTCTTTGTGCCCCGTCAGTGATTTGCGCTCCATTTATCAAAGTAATAATTTACAGTGTTTGTAGCACTTGATCCTTCCTACTGGATCCATTGTATTACTACTCTCTATTGATTTCTTGGTGCCCCTTTTGCTAATTTCTCATGTTGCAACTTTGACCTTTCGTCCTTATTGTTGCTGGTTCCGTGTGTGTGTGTGTGTGTGTGTGTGTGTGTGTGTGTTAGTTAGTTACCATTTTGTCCTAGGCACATGTCGATTAGACACTGGGCCTATTGTATATGCGTGCGTGTGTATGGTGTGTGTGTGTGTGTGGATGTTGTGTGTGGATGTTGTGTGTGAGTGTGTGAGTGTGTGTGTGTGTGTGTGTGTGGTGTGCGCGTGTGTGGTGTGTGTGTGTGGATGTTGTGTGTGGATGTTGTGTGTGTGTGTCTGTGTGTGTGTGTGTGTGTCTGTGCGCGTGTGTTATCCGCGTGCGCGCTCGCTTGCAGAACCGACCAAAGGTACAATGAAACCGACGTAAATGTACACTTGTTTCTCTTGTAATGGAGGTTAAACTCAAGTATAAATTAGTGGTCGGCTGTTCCTCGCGATTAATGAGCCGGGGAAAGGGAAAGAGGAACTATAACTATGATAGAAATAATATTAAAATATTAATAATAATAATAATTAATAATAATAATCATTACCTCATTAGAATTTTAAAAGCGTCGTCAGTTTAAAAATTATTTAAAAAGAACTGCGTATATATGCGTTGATAAATATTTTTTACGCATATAAATCCTTTATTAAATGTCGTCGCGTATGAGCGTTAGTAAAATATATTTGAGTACACGAGCTTCATTAAGCTATTTTTACTTATATTTACTTTATAATTCATATTTACGCACAGGTTTGTATTTAAACCACACACCCACACACAAGCTTATAAATGACAACCAGCACTGTTTCAGGGAAAGGGAAATCATGTGTCACAAACCTACTCGAGTTTTAAGACAAGGTAACGGAAGTAAGACACGAGACAGAGGGGAGTGGGTAGATTGCATTTTCTTGCATTGCGAGAAGGCCTTCGAAACAGTTCCTCACAAGAGGTCAGTGCAAAAGCTAGATGATCAGGCATGCATAATAGGAAAGGCACTGCAATGGATTAGAGAATATCTGACAGGGAGGCAACAACGAGTCATGGTACGTGACGAGGTGTCAGAGTGGGCGCCTGTGACGAGCGGGGTTCCACTGGGGTCAGCCCTAGGACCAGGGCTGTTTTTGTTGTATGTGACTGAAGGGATACACTCAGAAGTGTCAATGTTTGCAGATGATGTGAAGTTAATGAGGAGAATCAAATCTGATGAGGATCAGGCAGGACAACAAAGAGACCTGGACAGGCTGCAAGCCTGGTCAAGCAACTGGCACCTCGAATTTAACCCCGCCAAATGCAAATTATGAAGATCGGGGAAGGGTAAAGAAGACCGCAGACAAAGTATAGGCTTGGTGGTCAAAGACTGCAATCCTTATTCAAGGGAAAGGATCTTGTGGTGAGTATAATACCGAACACATCTCCTGAGGCGAACATCAACCAGATAGCTGCTGCAGCATATGGGCGTCTGGCAAACCTAAGAATAGCGTTCCGATACCTCAGTAAGGAATCGTTCAAGACTCTGTACACCGTGTAAGTCAGGCCCATATTGGAGTATGCAGCACCAGTTTGGAATCCACACCCGGTCAAGCACGTCAAGAATTTAGAGAAAGTGCAAAGGTTTGCAACTAGACTAGTTCAATAGCTAAAGGGAATGTCCTACGAAGAAAGGTTAAGGGAAATCGGCCTGACGACACTGGAGGACATAAGAGTTAAGGGATATATTATAGACTATGTCTTCACAATTATTACATTCAGTCTTGTAAGAGTTACCCTTCAAGAAAGGTGCCTTGATGCTGATGAGTTGCTCTTGATCCGTGGAACTGGACTAATCCTCTCTTTTCTTGGATCAAACCTAAAGACCTCCCATTCCCCAGGGGTTATATAACCCCTACGGTCTTAGCGTTTTCCTCCGATTAAAATAATACTGACCTGGTGATGATAATAGTAGAGGGTCATGGAAATTTTAATTTGTCACCATTTTACCATAAAACGTTTCTCTCCAGAAGAGCGAAACAGTGTTAGGCTCGTCTTTTTTATTTTACGTATTCTACCGTAGGTGGGAGAGTAGTAGCAAGCGTAATAAAAAACCCTGACCACACAAGGGGCCTGCAAACCTCTCCATCTATTTACACATTTTTTACCGCGTATTTATCTCAAATGAACTGACATTCTGGATAGCAGGAGGGAAGCTGCAAGACGCCTCGTCAGTCACTCGGAGGTGCACAGAAATGTCAGTTGTTTGTATCGATAAATTGACAACACGTGTCAAGTGGCGGAGAAATATTGTCGTCTGGGACCTGTGTTGGAGCAATACACACTTCCCCACCTACAAAGGTGACTCGTGTGTCATAAAGCTCTCTCTGTAGCTCACGTGTGCTAAGTACACATAGGTGAATATAGATGGTGGAGCAGTGTCATGGATATGTTGTAAATCTGGCGGTGTAACTGTTATAGATCTGACAGTTTAAATGTTATAAATCTAGCAGTATAACTGACTCACAGATACGATAGTGTAAATGTGTCACAGATACACGTGTAAATGTGTTACAGATATGAGAGTTTAAATGTGTCACAGATACGACAGTGTAAATGTGTCACAGACACGATAGTGTAAATGTGTCACTGATACGATAGTGTAAATGTGTTACAGATATGATAGTGTAAATGTGTCACAGACACGACAATGTAAATGTGTCACAGACACTTCAATGTAAATGTGTCACAGACACTTCAATGTAAATGTGTCACAGACACTACAATGTAAATGTTTCACAGACACTACAATGTAAATGTGTCAGACACTACAATGTAAATGTGTCACAGACACTACAGTCTAAATGTCATTACGATAGTGTAAATGTGTTTCAGATACGAGAGTGTAAATATATTACAGACACGATACTGTAAATATGACACAGATAGGACAGTGTAATTGAGTCACATATATGATAATTTAACCGTGTCACGCATATGATACTGTAACCAAGGCATAGATCTGGTAGTGGAACTGGCAAGAGCTCTATCTTTAAGCTAAATTTTCTTACATTGTTTCACATATTATTCACATATGTGGAAGTGTGATAAGTATCAGCTCTTCTGCCAGTTGTACATATATCGGTCATATATCTGTCGGGGTTTTGAGCAGAGCATAGCATCTGACAGCGGGATAGGGGTGGGGAAAATAAACGATACGTGTCTGAAAATTATGTGAAAAAGCTATTAAACGACTGGCAGCCAGGCAACAGATGTGTTCAAACATTAAATATAACTAAGCCTCGATTGCCAGTTTGCCACGAGTGTGACTCACTGTGTTATTCTTCTAACTAGTACTTCCCCTACCTTTCAGTGGGGGGAAGGAAGGTGTCCCGTAGCTCTGTTGATAGCGTACTCAATTCCCAGTACGGGTGGTAACATTTGGATGTGTTTCCTTAAGGCATCAGGAGACCTGGAGAGAGTTCCGGGGGTCAACGCTCCCGCGGCCTGGTCTGTGACCAGGCTGTCCCTGTTCACCTAGCAGTAGAATAGGTACGTGGGTGTTAGTCGACTGGTGTGGGTCGTATCCTGGGGAGAAAATTGACCTAATTTTCTCGAAATACTCTACATAACAAGGGGCTTTCTATATAGTATGTCATTGATGTCAACTAGGCCTGTATACGTTTGTACATGTACTTGTAGAAATAAACATATTATTATTATTATTATTATTATTATTATTATTATTATTATTATTATTATTATTATTATTATTATTATTATTATTATTATTATTATTATTATTATTATTATTATTATTACATGTATTATTATTATAATCATTATTGTTATTCCTATCCGCCCTCCCTCTCCATTGTTCTCTTCTCATATTCTTTGAGATTTACCTCTTCCTTCACTTATTCATATACTCTCTCGCTCTCTTTGCAATCCCGAAGTTATCGCTTTATCCCTGTAAAACCTTCCTATTGTAATTTCTCTACCACTCCCTCCTTTATTCCAATTCCTCCTCCAGTGTCTTCGTCCCTTTTACCTCATTCAGTCCGTTCTTTTTCCTCCACAGCCAGCGCTTAAATAATAAATTTTTACTTCTTGCTCTCACGTTACCGTCTCCAACTTCTTTCCATCAGACACTATCTCACACACTTTCTCTCACCTCTTTTTCCAAAATGACATAATCTTACTCTAATTTGCATGCAACTTTATTTTATCTTTGCATTTTCTCGTAAAATTGTCACTTAGCTATCAGGCATTTGAACATTACACAAATACATAGTTAATTCATGTAAGGGGCAGAGAGGAGAAGAGAGAGCATAAGATTTATAGGGGATTAAGCCTGTTGAGTATTCAAAGGGAAAGACAAACTATAATTGTATGTGGAAGAAGGAGGATTTAAAAAAAAGTAGGGATGTGTAGACCAAATATTTACATTGAATCACATTAGTGAATAATGCTTAGAAAAAGGGTAAGGAACTGTTTGTCGCATTTATAGATTTAGAAAAGACATATGATGCTGCAGATGTATGGAATTGATAGAGTATTTCTAAAGGCAGTATAAAGTATTTATCAGGAGAGAATGCGACTATTTTCCGGTAAAAGTAGGCCATAGACAGGGATGTGTGGTTCACTAAAGATCTTTAATATATATTTACAGAGGAGGCTGTAAAAGATGCGAATGCAAGAGTGTTGGAGAGGAGTGCTGGATTAAAACATAATGAATCTGATACGAAGGGGGAGTTGTCACAGTTGATCTTTGCTAATGACTCTGTAAATCTTGGAACTTCTGGAAAATAGTAGCAAACGTCAGTCAACGTGTTTTGGAGAGTGTGCATAAGAAGGAAATTAAAAGTTAACACAGAAAAGAGAGAGGTGATAAAAGTAACCAAATAATTTTAGGTAATGAAAAATAGAATATCAGATTGGAAGGAGGGAGAATGGAGGAACTGAATGTATATAGAGTTTTGGAAGGGGACGTGTCGGCTAATGGATTTATGAAAGACAAAGTGAATATAAAACAGATGAAGGGAAAAAGGTAGGTGGAGTGTTGCGGCGTCTGTGGAGAGAAATTGATCTATGATAGCAAAACGAGGAATATACCGGAGTTTAATGGTGCCAAGCTTCCTTGTACCATTTCTAGGAACCATCATATTAATGGTACACAATATCAAAAAGTTGATGCAAGACACATGTGCAACACATGCAGGCTTCTTCAGTCGGATACAGAGAGCGTTAGTATAAGGGACTGAACAGCTTTAATCAAGGCTAAGAAACTAAACACCTTCAATCAAAATTAAGGGACTGAGCACCTCAAAGTTACTCTTCCGCTCTTTCCACCGTTTCCATTATTAAAATTTCCTCTGTATTAGACTTAAGACACGTTTCGTGCACGAAGAAAGTTCCGCCAACAAAGATACCCAAACGTAGCATATATGTTTTTTTAATATGTTACAAACAATTTGAAATAATAACAAATCTCAAATCACTCAATATTTCCTCTTTTAGAAAAGAGAGAGAACCAGAGCTAGTTAAAAAATTGAAGATATTAAATGATTTTGATACACTCGAAGAACTTTTTGGGCTTCCTACAACTTACCTTCCTGACCTGTTCATTCGTCCAGTATATAAATACAGTAATATTGCAATCACGGGGAAGAGCGTAGAGTACACAGATAAACAGCACACAGGAGAAAGAAGCTTAGTGTGCCTTTTTCTCCTTTAAGAGCGTAAATGTCATTTAGAAGTTGAAGAATCGGAATAATGCGACTCGATCCAAGAGAGGGAGAATAACTCCAATTACTTAAAACAAGAGCATTTCACTACCACCAAGACATTCTTCTTTAAGGGTATAAATTCTGTAAAATCACTGCATTGCACAAAATATTTTCACTGCCAGTCCTCATACGTCAGTCGAATCTGGCACTGTTCTCACACATGTGCGTTGATCTGTCAAAATACTTCACTGTTTCAGCCTCCCTCCCACTCAACATATTTTCAATGCATTCAACAAATCCTCTCCATCCCCTCCATCGTAAGCCGTTCCTGAATTCACAAGCCCAGACCCTTTTTGAGTTTATTCTCAATTGTAAAAACTCTGATCCACATAACCTTGTCCACCAGGAAAGTCAAATCGCATATTGTATTTTCAGTTTTTGTTTTCTTCAGAATACTTTTTAACGCCTCTTCTCATTATATTTATCTTCTCACAGGATAAATACACCGAGAGGTGTATTTATCTGAGTGTATATATGGTGCGAGTTTGCTGTAATCCATGTTTTAAGGGTTAAAGTGTTCTTCTTTGGTGGTGAAAACATTCTGCAACTTCGTTGAGCACCATATCTTCACCATAACCTTCGTTGAGCACCATATTCTCACGATAGCCTTCGTTGAGCACCATATCTTCACGATAACCTTCGTTGAGCACCATATTCTCACGATAACCTTCGTTGAGCACCATATCTTCACGATAACCTTCGTTGAGCACCATATCTTCACCATAACCTTTGTGATAAGCTAATTTTCTTTTTGTATAGTCGTGTTTTCAATATCTGGTTTCTTTTCCCAATAACTCGACTAACTTCTAAATATTCTAAATCTAAAAGACATCCCGTTTTCTAAACGTCTTTCGGCCCCGGCGTCAAAATTCCGTCTATTTCATGGTCCTTCTAAAGAGGTATTTTGGTGCTGGTGATGGGCTGTTGATCCAAGGAATTAGACCTACCCCTTCTTCCTCGGATCAAATCTGATTTTCTCCCATTCCCAGACACCTACAGGTTTAGCGTGTTCCCATGAACATTAGCTTATTGTTGTATAGATTTTTTTTCTTTTAATATCTCCTCTACTTAGATAAACAATTATCGCTACCTTCAGGGAATCTAACTTCTTTGACCAATCCTCTGTCTGTCTGTCTGTCTCTGTCTCTCTCTCTCTCTCTCTCACTCTCTTCATCTGTGGCATTATTCTATCTTCACTATGAGAATTGCCTATTCAGATAGAAGTAGATAATTCTTCTCAGCAGATTGCCTACTTGGATTGTGTTCCGGGGGTCACCGCCCCCCGCGGCCCAGTCCTGGACCAGGCCACGGTGTGAACTTCTAAGACTTTCCCCTATTCTCTCATGTCCTTCATTATTCATTCATTACTACTTTACAAACGCCTTTCCTCTCGCCTTGCCTTTCTTCTTCAACATTCTTCCTACGCTTTTCCTCTTCTTTACATGCTAGTGAAGTGATGCACGAGGAATATCCTCCACTAAATAATACACACACGATGTAAACACGCGATTCCCTGGCGTGACCTGAACTAATCTTATCCTCTGGAAGACGAGGATCAGACAGCACGAAGCTCAGAAACTTGAACTTGTCTTATCAAGGTTAATTAAGATGATTAGGGAGTCTTTAACCTTAGTCTAACATGGGAAAGATATATTTTTTTCTAGGATTTTTTTTTAAATCCAGAGTGTGGGAACATGTGCAGAGTGAGTGTACCCTATTATCTATGTTAGTTATATTGTGGGAATATCTAGAATGTCTCATGAAATCGTAATGACACGATTGCAAACAAACCATACCACGGGAGGGATTGAACTCGTGGCAAGTGAGTCGTAAAGCTCCAGGCCAGCTCGTAAGCCACTGGGATAGCTAACTACAGTGCCTTACCCGCCACGAGTTCAATCCCCGCCCGTGGTACGGTTTATCTAGATGCGGCTAACCCTTTCTTATGTGTTTGTTATATTGTAGGAACCCCCGCAGTGGGCTGCTGCCCATTATTCATTGATTGCTGCATTGTGGCAACACCACCAACGGTGCGTTTGCTTTATTCTTCATGAGAGCATCATTGTAGGAACAAAAACGTAAGGTATGTTCCTTGTTCACACGGGCTTGATTACTTACACGAGGTAATTAAATCTGTCAGCCTGGGCTGAGAGACTTCAGGAAGACGGTGAGACTATCAGGAACATACGTGTAGAAAAAACAAGTTGCAGAAGCTTTGACTGCAACAATGTTTTGCTCTAAATAGAGCAATAATAATAAAACCATTTTGTAACGTATCTTCGTCACTATTGTCGACAGGATGCCATTCGGATTTATCAGGCATATATAAAATAAAAAATATAATATTCACTGACCATTGATTTGAGCCCATTACTATTCAAATCAGAAATTTATGTTTACGCCCCAACAAACACCGCCAGTTAAATGCTAAAAATTCGACTTTTTCTTAAAAGTAAGTCTCAGATCAACTAAATTCTTGTTTTGAATTGTATGTATTTTTGTATGTAGCCATTTTAATCTGATTTACCTCGGTTTTCACATGAAATATCGAAATTCAAGAATGAGAGTACTAGTAGTAGTAATAATAGTAGTAGTAGTAGTAGTATGAGTGGTTATAGTAGTAGTAGTAGAGGTGAGAGTAGAAGTAATAGGAGTAGAAGCAGCAGTAGTAATAGTAGTAGCAGTAGTCATGGATGTAACTTTGAGTAATGGATATTACTTTTGCTAATACTTTAAAGACTTAAGAACTCTAGCACTTAACTGGCGGTGTTTGTTGGGACCAAGGCTGACAGTGGCCAGTAAGAGGGACTGTCACAATTGCCTAGCTCAAGCTCAGGATGATAGTCTTCTATACAGGAATCAGATAAGACGTAGCAGTTGAAGTCACATCATAGGTGGGCGGGACCTAATTGTGGAGGTAGCTAATAGATTGAAGGAGATATCCTCGGTATCAGACAAGTATCATTGCAATAATAGATACACATGCAACAACTGATAAGCAGTAGGGAATCGTCTTAGATCTGCCTTACTTTCTACGCGTCGATTTCCTACCGAAATCTTTCGTTAAAACTTTCGTACAGGACTACAGAGAGAGAAGAAGTCAGTATGGTACCGAGCATTTTCCAAAGAACTTTAACATATTTTTCGTCTTTCACACTTCCACCGACAAAGGTGGAAGTGAATGTGACTGTCATTTATCGTAACACATATCTTCACCTCAGGCAATGAGTTGAGACAAACTCCAGTAGATAAAATATTATATAAACATAGAAAGTTTGCGACCACTGTCAACCTCAGAGCTGTCTCTGAGTTACCAGACCCTGCCACGTGGAGGCCAGTGGTTCGTCTTTAAAGTACACCCACTCACTCTATTATTGTGTTTTAGATGCTTTCACCAGGTCCTTGTGTCCAGGAGTCCATCTGTGTCCCTTCAAATATATGCCAAGCCTTGCCCAGGTCCAGAAATCCATCCGTGGGTCCCCGGATGTCTCCTCTTCCTCACCCCCCTAAGGTCTGGGTCAGCAGCCAGTATTCATTCCTATTCCAGGTTCATGAGTCCAAGAATTCATCCGTTCACTCCTGGATGTTTCCCCTTCCTCACTTTCCCAAGGTCAGCCTCAACAACAACCTTCCCAAAGTTCATGAATTTAGAAATCCATCCATTCGCTCCCGGATGTCTCCCCCTCCCCACTTCCCCGAAGTCAGCGGTTTTTGCCACCCCCAGTGATTTTGTTGGAAGGAAACTTGGTCTTGTCTAGCTGGTCTTCTGTAGAGAATGTCCAGGTGGGTGGAATTACAGAAGGGGACACACAGAAAACTGCGTCTAGGTCAGCTAGATGAGACACCAAGCTTGCACCCAACTCACCCACCAAGGAGAGGCTAGTCAGTGAAAAATTTAAACTCTATTTAAGTTACGATATGAACCTATATTAAATAAACGCTCTTTCTAGTTTTCTGGCCGTATAAGTGTATTTGTCAATTTGTGTATGTGTGTGGACGAGTGTTCGTGTGCTAATCTTTTTTTCCACCTCATTGAAAACTGTAATATATATGAATAGGATTTCTTTTGTTCTGTTATTCCTCAGTTTTTATTTTTAAAACACGCAAAGATCCACAAGTTCTCGTTCCATGTGTGCATTTTTACACATTTATGCATCTCCACACACACTTACACACATCAAACAAATAAACAATCCTGTGTATCAGACATAAGCACATAGACATACAACCCACAAAATCAGCTCCTCTCACTATAAAATGTAAATTCATGTATAATATAGCTGTATACACATCTCACACTGAAGTCCATGTCACGAACCCACATACAAACTAACATGTGTACACATTCTCATGAGCCTATCTGCACTCTCCCACACCTTTGTTTTCTTTTTTGTCTTTGACTACTGAAGGAACTGGCGGGCGAAACGTTTCCTTCACAATCCCCAAACGTTACACAGGTGTCTCATTTATTAAACTAAAAACTATAATCTCGGGAGACTCGATCTTCTGACAAAAAAATATTTTGTTGGTCACGCCAGCAGCCTGGTCGATACGTCTCTTTGTTGATGTCTCCGATACTACGTTGTTTTGATGTATTGCCATGTATGAATGTTAACACTACGAATGTTGTGAAGCACTAATATATGTTTATTTTAATTGTCAATGTTTAGTGTGCAATGCATACCTGGAGTTTACCTGGAGAGGGTTTCGTGTTTACGGGTTAATTGCCTGGTAGCGGGAATGAATGATAAGGCTTCGGGGGGTTCGTACTATATTTGCAATATTGTGGGTACACAGGCAGTGTGTCAGTGCCCAGACTCCGAGGGGCCATGCCCAGCGAGGGAGAGAGGAGTAGGCCTTCTTTACTGAGTGGAGTCAGGTGTCTCTGATGGAAACTATTAAAACTAGGCATGTAGGCCTACAGCATAGGCATGTAGGCAGACAGCATAGGCTGTGTACATTCGCTCGGACATGCATCACCATGGTCATCCCCGACCATGATTGGCTGTAAAAAAAATCTCGGTCTCTCTCTCTCGTAGGAACAAGGCACAGAACACAAAATAAAAAATATATACATATGTGGACATGTAAAAAACACTTCCTACAGAGAGGGAAGAAAAAAAAGGTGGTGTGCTTCGTGGTCCAAGGCAGTGAGCGTCGATGGGCATCACTGCACGTCTTTGTGCAGGAGCTCACTGAAGCTGTGACACGAGGCTGACACAGCGCCTGCCGACAGGGCTAACTGCGGCTTGACGAGTGTCATTTCACGACAGTTGGAGTTATAATAATAATAATATTTTATTATTATTATTATTATTATTATTATAAAGAGCTTTCTGTACACGGGGCTCAGACGCTCGTAACTGACACCTGAACTGACTAATGTCAGCTGTCAAGTGCGCGGTCACACCCGGGTGTGAAGTGCTACACTGGTCTGAGCACAGAACATACAGTGGTCCACACACACACAGCTGTGCAGCACAGCTGTTCTGCAGAGTATTTTACTGGAAATCTTGAACTGCCTATCTGCCCATTTGAGTAATGACCCAGAGGCCCTATGCAGGTGTGTGTGTGTGTGTCCCCCCCCCTCTCTCTCTCTCTATCTCTCTCTCTCTATTTCTTTCTTTTTTTCTGTTCATGTGTATGTGTGTCACTGGTTTCATTATTACGTGACAAAAGGGGTGAATGCTATTATTTATGTGTTGAATAATAGAATAGAAAGTAGCACACCTTGATTACTGGAATGCTATTTTAAATTATATTTTCAACACATTACCAGTATTCTGTAAGATATTATGGGCACCAAGCCTCACACATTCACCCAACTCGTCCATCAACATTGTGGTTCACCTGAGTGGATATGACTGATGTATAATGATAACGGACCTGCCATCATTACACTTCCCTTTCAGTAGATTCGGTCACCTTTCAAAATAACTTTTGCTTTTATAATATTGGATATATTATCTGAAAGGTAATTAATTCATTTCTGTATTCACAGACAGCACAGGCAATTAATTTAGTCAACCAGTCACTATCGTCATTACAAGATAGGTTAATTCATTCATGAAAATAGTCTTCACGTCTCTGTTTACTACGTCTGAGTTACCAGATGTCACTTCTGCCCAGCAGAAAAAGTAAATAAACTTTTTCCGCAACTTTAAGTATATAGGATGTAATAACTACACCTCTAATTGAAGAAGAGTTTTGATTGACTGCCAATGCAGCAAACTACCAGCCCATTTGCTTTGCAGTTGGTGCCAGGGGTAAGCTGGTTTAAGTCACCAGACATTGAATCGGCTGGGCCTGTCTCTCTCTCTCTCTCTTGCTGTTCCTCACAGAGGAAACACCTCATCACGGCTCTGTCAGGGAGAACGTTCTCCTCAGCTCGTTATTTAGACTGATTTTGATAGAGTATGTGTCCATTGGTGAGCCGGAACATACTTCTCGTTACTCTATGCCACTGTTCCCAGAGCATTATTCATATTTAGTGATATTTGGCATATTCAGAGGTTGTGTGTCGTGAGACACTCTCTGTATCTCTGGTCCTGAGTTCAACTCTTGACCTACATTGTTTAGGCATCTACGGACTGTAGTTGGAAATTGAAATTGCTGCATTCGGATTCAATAATATGGGAATTTTATGCCTTTTTTGAAGGATCTGCTGAAGATTCACAGTTTGGATAATTTTGATCTCCTTGATCCCTTGCCTGATGCTGTGCTGTAAACTTCTGCTTCAACTGTTTGGCGAATGTGTCGTCATAGTGTTTACGCAAGCTGTTAGATTGCCTAGGTGTTCCAGAAATTAGCTTATCTAAGGACTTGTTGCTGTTAGTCACATTCTAAGTCGAGTCAATCCGAGCACATACTGAGCACTCACAAACACATACACAACTATATTACTTTTGTACTTGTGAGTCCCATCGCAACATACCGGGTGGTACATATTAATGAGTCTTATAGTGTATTGTATATTATTGCAAGTGCCCATAGAACCATATAATTATATGTATAGAATAATAGGAATAACACATATATGTATAGAATAATAGGTATAACACATAAGTATAATAAGCTTGTCTTTAAGAATTGTGCAAGAGCTCTTCTCCTTAATTATTCAAGTTACGTTAACTGTAAATATTACCACCTAGACACCTTTGTTATTAATCTAACCTTTTATTTGGTTGGTTTGTATTCATCCAGTTGCAATCCAAAAGCTCTATTGAGAAGCCACCTAATTTTACAGGATAACTGGACTAGAATTCACACTGACACACTGTTACGAAACTAGAAACAGCCTACAGGCCAGAAGGGGTAAATAAGTTGACCTAGTATTTTCTGGAGGTATCTTCAACTAACATGTTGTATTTTGCAACATGGATACAATAGCGTCTAGTAAAGCCCACTTTGGCAATGTAAAATTATTGATCATTGTGTGAGCGACGAAACTAACATAAAAATATTACGTATATGTATTACATAATATTGACATTAGCTTATTGAGACATTATATACAATGTTATAGTATATTATTGTTCCAAGTATATAGTATATTATTGTTCCAAGACTCGAAATCAAATTTCATACCTCGTCCCAGGAGTTCACTGTGTGTGTGTGTGTGTGTGTGTGTGTGTGTGTGTGTGTGTACTCGTGTTGGAAAAGGGAACAAGTGGAAGCAGTGAGTCATAGAAGGCGAAATGTGGTAAATTGACAATCATTCTTTGTTTACCTGTTCAAGTGTGTGATAGAGCACCAAACTTTCATAAACCCTTGTCAATAACAGGAACCAACTCACATGGAGTTGAAGAGGACGTCAGAGGTAGAAAAATATTGAACCTCTTTCTGCCTGTGTCTGACTCCATGTATTTCCCCCCCCCCCCTATTATTCAAGTGTGTTTTAAGTGACTGTAAGGTAAATATTTAAGGTTATTTCGGGAGTTTCAATAATGAAGCTTTGTGTAATAAATTATTAAGGTAAATAATAAGATATGCTACTCTTTATGTCTTATACAGAGTAACACTCGCTCTCACTTCCACATGTCTGTTCCTGAATTATTTTTTCCGTGATCTTTCTTTTCTGTTTCTTAAAATTTCGTTCATCTTTAACTCCTCCCGTGTCATCACTCGGACCACTTGGCCCGACCGGTAAGCCAGCGGACGCTCTGTTGTGACCCGTTACAGGGCTGGAAGATACCACATTAGAATCTGTTAAGGAGACATCACCGTATCACAGGAGGTATTTTCTCTTGAGTATATATATGCTGAGAGTAAACTTTTTAATCCGTATTTTGGGGATTAAAGTATTCTTGGCTGGTGGCGAAAAGGTTACGTGCTGCCTTAATGATTATCGTGAAGTCGATAGGATTTAAACCACCATTAACCACCAACCCACCGCGAGTAGCCTACTGGCCCCGTCCCCGCTGACGAATGCCATAGCGACATCATCATCTGGAAGTCAATATTACCTACACAGGAACCACATCGCCCTTACTTCTCAAAATCTAATCAAATTCGTCATGTGTGACGGGAAATTCTGCCATCAAGGAAATTGACTACCTGATTGGGAATTTGGTCTTGATCGGTGCGTTTGTACATACGAATCAATTCAAAAGCTCACTAAAACAATTGAAATCCTTAATCGCCTGATCATTAACGTGCAACTTGTATTATTATGATAACGGGAAATCTCTAAATACTAAACTTCACTTGGTTATAATTATAACCATAATTTTTAATGTGATGGACCGGTAAGCCAGCGGAAGGCCTCGGTCAGATGACCAGAAGCTCCAGCTGCGGAAACACTTGTTTTGTTTCCTGACAACCCTTATCTAACCTAACCTCTAAATCCAAATGGGATAGATGAGAGTGCAGTCACAGGTGAAGTAAGGGTAGCTTCGTATTCTTGAATGATGAACCGTTTACGAACACAGAGGAACCACCCTCGCTCCTTCCTCTTTAAAAAAAAATGGTTATAACTATAACCATAATTTTTAAAGGGGTGGACCGGTAAGCCAGCGGAAGGTCTTGGTCAGATGACCAAAAACTCCAACGGTGGGTCATCATCTGACTAAGACCCGCGTCAGGAAACATATGTCCTGTTTCCTGACGAACCTTACCTGAACCTCCCTCTTGAAAGAGCACCTTTTTACTAAGCTCTCTTATAAAGTTCCTCTGTATAGTGTGATATTTTGTAAATGCCACTGAACGAGGTCATGCAAAACCGAATAGCAAGTACTAAGAAGACCTTTCAACGCTCTATTCAATTTTGATAGGGCGAAACGTAGTCATCTATAATGCTTCAATATAGCGTTAAAATGTCTCAATTTTATTAATAAAAACTCCCGTGGTTTCATGTGTCTTCATCATCTACCAGCAAGTATCACACGAAGTTTCATGTGTCTTCATCATCTACCAGCAAGTATCACACGAAGTTTCATGTGTCTTCATCATCTACCAGCAAGTATCACACGAAGTTTCATGTGTCTTCATCATCTACACAAGTATCAACGAAGTTTCATGTCTTCATCATCTACCAGCAAGTATCACACGAAGTTTCATGTGTCTTCATCATCTACCAGCAAGTATCACACGAAGTTTCATGTGTCTTCATCATCTACCAGCAAGTATCACACGAAGTTTCATGTGTCTTCATCATCTACCAGCAAGTATCACACGAAGTTTCATGTGTCTTCATCATCTACCAGCAAGTATCACACGAAGTTTCATGTGTCTTCAGCATCTACCAGCAAGTATCACGCAAAGTTTCATGTGTTTTCAGGATCTACCAGCAAGAATCACGTTAAGTTTCATGTGTCTTCAGCATCTACCAGCAAGTATCACACGTGTCACAAGTGTCACTTAATTAAATATACATACATCTGTCCTTTACAGTTCTTCACTTACAGACAACTTCTCGCAAGCAGCCAAGAGCTTCGCCAGGCTTGACAAAGCCACCTGGCGAAAGGAACACCGCATTAAAAATAAAGTATACAGAATGCTACATATGGGTCCTATTTACCTAGATTATTGTCAGTATTTTTATGAGACTTTCTACTTTCAATGTCTCTAAAAGTCAACACATTGACGTATGTGACGGAGATGCCAGAGAGAGACTCGTGTCTCCAGGCAACAGTGTCTCTTAAAAAGGTGTAAAACAAGCCGTAAAACCTATGGCAACGGCGCAACAGAATATAAAACCTTTGGACTGCAGTGCAGCAAACGGTTACACGTCTGTTAGTGGCGGCAGGATAATGCCACTTGTCTGGTGGTGAAAAGAAATGCCACTTGTGCACTGGAAGGCTGGAAAAGGAATGGTATTTAACTGTTAGTGGTAAAATGGAATAAAATTTGTCTAGTAGCGTGGAAATAGTAGTGGTCTGGTTGCGTTAAAAGGGAAGATATTTATCTAGTAGGTTTGAAATGGAATGGCTGTTGTAGCGTTGAAACGAAAGATATGTCTGGTAGCGTCGAAAGTGATGACATTTGTCTGATGGCGTTAAAAGGCAATGACATTTGTCTAGTAACGTTAAAAGTGGCAACATTTGCATGGTAATGTTGAAAATTCCTTGCAACTGGTGTCTTTGAAAGAAAACGCCAGTGCAGTTATACATCTCATAACAAATCTATTAAATGGCATTCGTCTGTCCGCCAGGCATCAGTCTCATACGCCAAGCAACGTGGGGAGAACCTGTCAACATTCTGTCAGTAGTCATTTTGCAAGTTGAAACTTAGGTTAATCATCACAAGACTACTGGGTTAAATAATTGCGGTGTTTGACGGGAAACTCTGGTCAGGAATGAATCAAAATATCGAGAGTACGATATTTGGGTCCAATCCTGGAAAAAAAACACGGCAGCAGAACAAGCTTTCACTGGAACAACGTTTAACTCCACGTAGAGCGTTATCAAGTCATTACTTGGTAAAGCTCTATACAGAGATGAAAAAATTGTCTCAATATAAGTTTGTCTCTTATTCACCGCCGTCTGGAATAAAGGAGCGAGATACGAGTGTCCTAGCGTGGAGTGCTGCAGGTGGGTCATCCACACCAGAGTGAACCTCACACGCAAAACATTTGTTGCTTTTGTTGATAAAGTCTAATCACGGGTTGTGCTCCAATTTCCTGGATGGTCCAACGCGACGGAGTTGTGACGAATAACATTTTCGTGTTTGTTTCTGTTTGGTTGCGCATTAAAATAAACTTGGATGCTAAAATTTATAGCGAATGCTACTCGAATGCACGTTCCCTCTCCTAAAGCTCCGTAAAAGTACCTCGCTACTTTCTCACTCGTTAGGTACCAGTCCTCGCAATACGTTTATAATGTCTCCTCTAATTTCTGGAAAAGCACTCTCAAAGCTTCGTTAATTTTCAGCAGTATACTTTCATGTAGCAAATATTCAGAGAGAATACTGATGACAACCTGGCAAGCCTACTGCAGGGTACACACACACACACACACACACACACACACACACACACACACAGCCATATATATATATATATATATATATATATATATAAGAGAGAGAGATTATACACAGACAAAAACAGGAAGGGAAGCGGTAGCCGGGAGCGAGCGAGCGAGATAGTGAGACCGATAAGAGCATAAAAATTGAGCTAACTTTTGGCCAGTAGCAAAGAATTAAGCTTGTTAACAGGCCCGGCGCGGCCGATGACTCAAATTGGTTCATTGTAGACGGAAGCTACGGAATGAGCAACGATGCCATGCCACCTGCGTTCATTCAGAATTTGCAACTGAAGCTTGTATTAGCACGAGCGAGCACGCAAATGAAAAAGGCACCGTCGGCGTATCGAAGAGTTTGCAAACCAGGTCTTTATCGTGACGAAGTTTCGCTCAGTGTCGTACTTTATCAACTTTGGTCGAAACCCATTTTACAGCCAGTGAGAAACTTTTCAACATATCTATTCAGTAATTTACTGCATTTTTCATAGATCTGTCTACTAATACACCTACAGATTAACGAATATCATTCATGTCTTCTCCTCTCAATCAATAGAAATCTCTGTTTTCGCTCTGCTTATTCTTGTTTATTCCGTTCTTATCCACATCACCCTCAACATTCTTGCATTCACCTTCACCTTAGTTTGCTAAGCTTAGACTAATCGACTACACACG
The DNA here is from genome assembly GCA_009830355.1 of Cherax destructor. Lineage (NCBI taxonomy): Eukaryota > Metazoa > Arthropoda > Malacostraca > Decapoda > Parastacidae > Cherax > Cherax destructor. Next base: position 170,877 of record WNWK01002683.1, read on the forward strand.
GGCCATGGGCCATTAAAGGCAGCATTTGAATTATCCTTCTAAGTGGAAGAATTACCGGCCTCATTTCCCCCCATTTAATTAAAAATCTATTTTCCTTAATGTGCGTACTACATTCACACACATTAAAAAGTTTCTCACTAAATTTCCTATTTTTTCCACTCGGCAATTACGTGTTAGGTAAGAAATATGAAGTTCCATGTACTAAGCACTCCAGTCTCCTAAGTTACGCAGGGTTGTGTTAGAAAGAGATTCTAATGCGTAGTGGAAATGAAACTTTATAGAATTGGAAACTATTACAAACACACTGGAATGCAGAGGTAAGTGAAGTACAGATAGTGGTTAATAAAATTCACTTTTGATCTTAATATTCGTGAGACGGAAAAGCATTTTGTATCCCACTGTTAGAATAGTTGTTGTCTAACGTATATAGTAATATTTAAAAATCTAACACAATGCCGTATCTTTCCCGGAGAACTTGTCATCAGAAAGTAGTTTCACACATCTGGCAGCGCTGTAGAACGTTATCATCTATTAGCTAAAAAAAATATAAGTCAAACTAGCAATTCCGCAGAATACAACAGTAAAGTATTAAATTTCTGACAGCGAAGCAACAGAGTGTGGCTGCAGTACAAGAGTTTTTTTTAAATGTCTGGCAGAAGCGGAACAAATTATATAAAGTCTTGTAGTAATACAGTTGAGTATTACACGTCTGGCAGAAGTTGAGTAAATTATAAAGTGTGAGACAGTGGTGGTCACTCGACGATGGTGACGGCCTTCGGCTGTCCACTGTACGCTGCCTTTCCTTCATCCTAACTGAAATAAAAGCTGCGTGTTGGGGTGCTGCAGGTGGGTCTTCCACACCAGTGTGAAGCTCCCGGGGATAACTATGGTGTGTTGATAGAGGCTGGAGAGTGTTAGTGCTCTTAACGGTCAGCGTGTGTACCAAGATGAGACAGTTTTATGAGGGCGAATGGAGCGAGCGTTTGTGTGTGTGTACGTGTGAAAGTGTACTCGCCTATCCGAAATAACCTATATGTGTTTGTAGGGGTCGAGGCTTAGCTCCTGTCCCCGCCTCTTGCTCTTGAGGCTGCGTTCAAGCATGTGCAATTATACTATCTGCATATATTGTCAACAATATATCTTCATAACTTGCAGGGGGATACCCTGATACCTTGATCATTGTCATGGACTATTTTTGAAGCAATTTACAACGGATATTAAAATTTTTAAAACGGTAATGAGGGGAAAAAAGACAGTAAACATTCAATGTCATAATAAACACCTAGGAAAGAGAAGAATAAAATTTGTCTTGTAGTATCCCTGGCCACGAATGTGCTCGCATCAGGAGTGGCAGATCCAATGAACTTACTGGGTGTCTGGTGTTTGTAGCGTGGTGGTCAAGTGGGTTAAGGCGTTAGGAGGTTAGCTTCGTTCCCAGGAGCCGGGCTAAATGTCCCGGGTTCGTTTCCTGGCTAGCACAATATTGTTAGTTGCTTAAAACTACTTTCTTCAATGGATGTATATATATATTTATTTTATATATATATATATATATATATATATATATATATATATATATATATATATATATATATATATATATATATATATATATATATATATAGGAAAGGATGGAGGGAGGGGTAAAAGAAGTTTTGTGTGTAAGGGGCCTGGACATGCAGCAGTCATGTGTGAGCGTGTTAGGAGTGAATGGAGACGATTGGTCTTTGGGACCTGACGAGCTGTTGGAGTTTGAACAGGGTAATATACTGTGAAGGGATTCAGGGAAACCGGTAGTCGGACTTGAGTCCTGGAGGTGACATCTAAAGTGTCATATATTGGCGCCTCTGCAAAAACAGTGATTATGTGTGAATGATGGTGAAAGTGTTGAATGATGGTGAAAGTGTTTCTTTTTTATGGTCCACTCTGCCTCAGTGGGAGAGGGCCGACGTGTTGAATATATATTTAGCCTGGTGGGTTCGATTCCCAGCGAGAGTAGAAATATTGGGCATGTTTTTTTACACTTGTTGTCTATGTTCACCCATCAGTAAAATGGGTACCTGGGTGTTAGTCGCCTTGTGTGGGTCGCATCCTGGGACACTGACCTAATTTGCCCGAAATGCTCAGCATTTCTATATAGTAGTATGTCATTGATGTCAGCTAGACCTGTATACCTTGTACATGTACTTGTAGTAAATAAAGATATTATTATTATTATTATTATTATTATTATTATTATTATTATTATTATTATTATTATTATTATATAATGTCATTAATTTATCTATATTGTATTACTTCCACATTCTGAGATCATTAATATTTTATTTTGTAATACTTAAACAATAACTTCATTGCAGTTATCCATTATCATTTGCAAGAATATCAACAAATTGCACTGTCCTTAAATTCCGTCTTGTAAACCTGTCAGTGCCGCCAGGCAGTCGTTCTGACTTCCACTGAAATGTCTGTGGAGTCTCTTGACCATCTGAGTGTAAACACTCAGATAGTCATGAAACTCGCTTGGCCATCTGAGTGTGAACACTCAGATGGCCAAGTTAGTGTCTCTGGTGTACCACCTTAGGCGTCTCATCAAACACACTGGTTGGTATGCAGGAGGTTACAGCTTTACGACCCAAAATTATGCGCGCAAGTAAAGTCTTATTATCGAACCTCTTGCGCTTGACTTTATTATGATTAAATATATAAATAAAATAAGGTGATGGCAGGTCAAGGATATTTCAGATGAGCAGATTGGGCTTCGAGGGAGGGATTTTTTGGCAATCTGGAATCCCTTCCTCCCGGGATACCTCCCTTTTTCTTCAAATCTTAAGGAAAATCATCAGAAATCTTGAAGGGTCATCAGAAGAATCAAGAAAACTTCTACCGACGCTGGTCTTGGTCATATGATATCACATATAATACATAGTAATGCATAGTACAATGTGAGAATTACATATTATAAGATATTGTTAAGCACAAAGAAAGCCACTAGCATGCCTGAACAAAGGAATTTCTTTGGTTTTCCGGCCTACCAAGTAAAAATTGGGATATCTGCTATTACCACATTACTTTATCATAGCAAAATAATTTGGTTTATCGCTTTTTGTGAAATATTATAAAAAATAGAAAGACATGACAAAGCTCTCCAGCTTGAGTAGTAGAGCTTCCTCGAGAATCCCAAGCTTGATTATTTCCTGAAAGATATCCTTATTTCTTATTTCTTAACTTGTATATAAAGACATACCACTATTTTCCATAGTATTTCAAGTGAATTGACTCAGATTTGATAGAGTCGTTTTAATTGGGCTCTGTCACGGGTTATCGTACGTCGGTTTACGTGCGGCCAGCAGTAATAGCCTGGTTGATCAGACCCTGATCCACAACGAGGCCTGGTCTCAGACCGGAACGCCCCCTCGAAACCCTCTCCAGGTATACAGAGTCTGACTCATATCTTCAGACACTTCCATATCTACTGCACAGTCAACATCAGGAGAAAACGAAGATAAAAGATCTGGTAATCTGAAGGAAGATAAATAAAGGCATGGGAATTATATAGGAAAATATGCGAAGACCTCAATTAAATATAGCAAATAAAATTCATGATGAAAATAGAATAACCACACTATCCTGAACTCCATTGTTATGATATAACATATCAAAGGTAAAATAACAACGTAGGAACCGGCTACACCATAACTACAGGAACTAGATATCTCACCATGGACACTGAAGGAGACGGTGTAGGTACCAAGCAGGCAACAAACAAGGAACTACAACAAGTCTCTGGACACAGCGGAGTTGTCACTGAACTACAAAACATAAATATAGAAACGATCTTAGAGATATGACACACGTTGCAAAACAAACGTTTATTGGGACAATATTTCACTGTTTTAGAGCTTTATCAAGAACTGTTATTATTAATTAATAATGCTCTTTACAAAGCTAATCTTCAAGGAAGGTGCCTTGATGCTGTGAAGCGCTCTTGATCTAAACAAATAGAACGGCCCTCCCTTCACTTGATTCACATCTGATTGCCTCTCATTGTTTATGGGTAGGCATCACACCAAACCTCAGTCGCATATAGAAAAAGATTCATAATTATTAGCGAACCTATTTTGGCAAACAGAATATTAGGTTCCAGGATTATGAACAAGGAGTCATTCAAATAACTTCATTTTGCATGGCATAGGAAAGACAAGTACCGGAGTACACAGCACCACACGGGAATCATCTAACGCAGCACTCAAGGAAAGGTTCTTTGAGAAAATGGTAAATTGGGACTTATACAACCCAGTAACAACTACAGCCTTCAGCGCAAGGACACACACAAGCCAGGAAAGCTTGAAATCGACCAGGAAATAGTTTCTCTTAATTCAGGGGTTTGCTATGACTCCGAACTCACATATGCGAGGACTGGAATACGATGATGGGTTAAGTTAGATCGTTCTTACTTAACTTATTTCACTTTATAATTTGTAATACATTTAGAAACAGACAAGATTGATATACATAGGGTATTTGAGACGGGAAAAAATATTACTAGTGAATACAACTGAAAATAAGTTCAAATGAGTATAAGGGACTTAAAATAATTTTATTCAGTGTGAGGGTATTGAACAAATGGAACACATTAGGAAGGGATATAGTGGAGGCCACGTAAATGCTTGGATTCAAAAGTTGATAGGACAGAGCCCAAAAGAGAAGGGAGTGAATGACCTGGATAAAGAAGAGAGGAGACAAACTCCAAACATAGTTTCAAGAATAGGTATGATATGTATGAGGAAATGCACCCAGTCACGACCAGTTGATAGGTTGGAGTTGAAACTCGATTACAGCAAGCACTAAAAAGGTGAGTACAAATTTAATAGAGAACTGCAAGAGTAGGTATTATAAATCCCATGAGGCCAGGAATATGTTACTTTTTAGGAGTACTTGAAAAGTTGAGCCAGGAGCCTAGACTCGACCCCCACAGCCACAAATAGTTAAATAGACTGCTGTTGCTACTTCTAGTTATAGAAAAAAAATCGCTGTAATTCAACAAATTTCGTCGTTCTGGCAATAAGATGTAAAAAAAATATAAAAAAAAAATGTTAGGAGCGTAGAGTTTCGCGTGTCTGATACAGAGTAAAATACCACTACATGCGTCTGGCAGCGGGGAAATATAGTTGAACGCGCCTAGCAAAGGTGTTCAATATATATAGTATATATTTTTTTTAATTTAACACTCCAGCCTCATTTCACTACGCTAATTTTCTTACGTAATTCCCGAATCCAATTTCTTAACGTTGCCTGGTAATTAACATTATCTTTCAGTTTGGGTTACGTTAAGTTGGAATACTGTAGTCACGCAAACTCGTCAATAAACACAATACAAATCACAAGTAAATTTAAGAACAAATGACCATATGGTAGTGAGGTGGCCTTAAAACAACAAGAAACGTTCAAATCAGAACGATTATCAATCATGCCGCGTGAAGGAGCTGTGATGGGGAGTACTTGCTTGAGAAAAACACGTAAGTAAACAAGGACATATTTATTAGAAAACGTTTCGATCCTGGGACCTTGATCACTTCTAACATAGAGAGTGAGGCGTGACGCATGGTGACCTGAAGAATGCCATATTGGGATGATGACGGGTAGACAACGGGGTTATACCATACTGTCTGAAATTGCAACACACTCGGGAGTACTCCTATGAGCGTGACTCCCCGCAGGTAAATAAATGAGTAACGTGGGATGAGAAATTGTGTTCCTGGGTGAGAAAGAAGAGAAGGACGAGTCGATATTAGTGATGGGTGCTGCAGGTGAGGGTTTCTCAGCGGTGTAAACCTCAGGTGAGGGTTTCTCAGCGGTGTAAACCTCAGGTAAGTGTTTATCAGCGATGTAAACCTCAGGTGAGTGTTTCTCAGCTGTGTAAACCACAGGGGGAATCTTCCTCACCACTGTAACCCTCAAGGAATTCTTTCTCACAGGTGTAAACTTCAAGTGAATAATTATCTAAGGAGTAAACTTTAGTTGAGTCTTTCTTGAAGGTATAGACCTCAATGAAGTCTTTATCACAGGTGTAGACCTCAAGGAAGTCATCACAGGTGTAGACATCAAGGAAATCTTTCTCACAGGTATAGTCCTCAGGTGAGTCTTTATCAATGGTGCAAATTTAAGGCGAGTCTCAAAGGGAATGACTGAGGTTTCTCAAGGGAGACTAATTATAGTGGAGGCTCAGGTTGATGGCAAATGTGTTCTAGGGTAATAAATTTACCTGTGTGTGTGTTTGTGTGTGTGTGTGTGTGTGTGTGTGTGTGTGTGTGTGTTTGTGTGTACTCACCTATTTGTACTCACCTATTTGTGGTTGCAGGGGTCGAGTCATAGCTCCTGGCCCCGCCTCTTCACTGATTGCTACTAGGTCCTCTCTCTCCCTGCTCCATGAGCTTTATCAAACCTAGTCTTAAAACTATGTATGGTTCCTGCCTCCACTATGTCGCTTTCCAAGCTATTCCACTTCCTGACAACTCTATGACTGAAGAAATACTTCCTAACATCCCTTTGACTCATAGGAGTCTTCAACTTCCAATTGTGACCCCTTGTTTCTGTGTCCCCTCTCTGGAACATCTTGTCTCTGTCCACCTTATCTATTCCTCGCAGTATTTTATATGTCGTTATCATGTCTCCCCTAACCCTCCTGTCCTCTAGTGTCGTCAGGCCGATTTCCCTTAACCTTTCTTCGTAGGACAATCCCCTTAGCTCTGGGACTAGTCTTGTTGCAAACCTTTGCACTTTCTCTAATTTCTTGACGTGCTTGACCAGGTGTGGGTTCCAAACTGGTGCTGCATACTCCAGTATGGGCCTGACGTATATGGTATACAGAGTCTTGAATGATTCCTTGGTGAGGTATTGGAACGCTATTCTTAGGTTTGCCAGCCGCCCGTATGCTGCAGCAGTTATCTGATTGATGTGTGCCTCAGGAGATGTGCTCGGTATTATACTCACCCCAAGATCTTTTTCTTTGAGTGAGGTTTGCAGTCTTTGGCCACCTAGACTATACTCTGTCTGCGGTCTTCTTTGCCCTTCCCCGATATTCATGACTTTACATTTGGCAGGGTTAAATTCAAGGAGCCAGTTACTGGACCAGGCTTGCAGCCTGTCCAGGTCTCTTTGTATTCCTGCCTGATCCTCGACTGATTTGATTCTTCTCATTAACTTCACATCATCTGCAAACAGGGACACTTCTGAGTGTGTGTGTTTGTGTGTGTGTGTGTGTGTGTGTTTGTGTGTGTGTGTGTGTTTGTGTGTGTGTGTCTGTGTGTGTGTGTGTGTGTACTCACCTATTTGTGGTGAGCAATAGGTCGAGTCATAGCTCCTGGCTCCGCCCCTTCACTGATCGCTACTAGGTCCTCTCCCTGCTCCATGAGTTTTATCAAACCTCTTCTTAAAACTATGTATAGTTCCTGCCTCCAATAAGTCACTTTCTAGGCTATTCCACTTCCTGACAACTCTATGACTAAAAAAATACTTCATAACATCCTTTGACTCATCGGAGTCTTCACCCTCAAGTTGTGATCCCATGTTTCAGTGTCCCATATCTGGAACATCCTGTCTTTGTCCACCTTGTCAATTTCTCGCAGTATTTTATATGTCGTTATCACATCTCCCTTAACCCTCCTGTCCTCCAGTGTCGTCAGGCCGATTTCTCATAACCTTTCTTCGTAGGACATTTCCCTTAGCTTTGGGACTAGTCTTCTTGCAAACCTTTTACATTTTCTCAATTTCTTGACGTGCTTGACCATGTGTGGTTCCAAACCTGTGCTGCATACTCCAATATGGGCCTGACGTACATGGTGTACAGAGTTTGATTTGCCCGGCGCCCATATGCTGCAGCAGTTATCAGGTTGATGTGTGCCTCAGGAGATGTGCTCGGTATTATACTCACCCCAAGATCTTTTTTCTTGAGAGAGGTTTTGCAGCCTTTGACTACCTAGACTATACTCTGTCTGCGGTCTTCTTTGCCCTTCCCCGATCTTCATGACTTTGCATTTGTGTGTGTGTATGTGTGTGTGTGTGTGTGTGTGTGTACTCACCTAGTTGTACTCACCTAGTTGTGGTTGCAGGGGTCGAGACATAGCTCCTGGCCCCGCCTCTGTGTGTGTGCACTCAGAATAAAATAATATTTTAGAGAACAAAAAGGCACAATACCGCGACTGGAAAAATACACAAATAACCCGCACATAGAACCATTTACAAAGTCGCACTGTGACTTTGTAAATGGTCCAAGTCAGACCGAAAGGTCGTCGTAAGCTTCTCTCTCCTAAGTGCGGGTTATTTCTATACGATTTTAAAGTTTAGAATAATTGGAACCTTAGTGACCTTTCAGTCGATACACCTTGATAGCCAAATTGAGTGATCAGGATCCAGCTCACAAGCTAAAGGAAGTGCATTCGATTCTCTGGGAGGGCAAGACAGATGTACGAGTCTCCTTAAACTCGCTTTCTAGTTTCCCAGTAGGAAATATTTATCAAAGAATAAAGGGTTCCTTGAATAGTGTCCTTCCTGTACACAGAGTGGTGGCGACAGCTGCTGCTCCAACTAGCTGGACAAGACTGCATTCCTAAATACGTCTGAACAACTAGCAAAATTTTCCATTCCATTTCCTCTTATTGCATTGCTCCTGAAGCTGCGCTTGCAATTGCAGCGCGAAAGGCCTCGAGCAATTACATTTTTTTCCTTCCCCTTTCGAAGGGAAAATATATATTATTATTCTTATTCTTATTATTATTATTAATAATAATAATAATAATAATAATAATAATAATAATAATAATAATAATAATATATATTATTATTATTATTATTATTATTATTATTATTATTATTATTATTATTATTATTATTATTATTATTATTATTATTATTATTATTAACACATCGGGCGTTTCCCACCGAAGCAGGGTGGCCCGAAAAAGAAAATCTTTCACCATCATTTACTCCATCACTGTCTTGCCAAAGGCATGCTTACACTACAGTTATAAAACTGCCACATTAACACCCCTCCTTCAGAGTGCCGGCACTGTACTTCCCATCTCCAGGACTCAAGTCCGGCCTGCCGGTTTCCCTGAAACCCTTCATAAATGTTACCTTGCTTACACTCCAAAAGCACGTCAAGTCCTAAAAACCATTTGTCTCCATTTGCTTCTATCTAACACGCTCACGGACTCTTGCTGGAAGTCCAAGCCCCTCACACACAAAACCTCTACCCCCTCCCTCCATCCTTTCCTATGCCTACCCCCTACCACGCCTTCCCTCCACTACAGATTTATACACTCTCGAAGTCATTCTATTTCATTCCTTCCTCTCTACATGTCCGAACCATCTCAATAACTCATTATTATTATTATTATTATTATTACGTATTATTGTTGTTGTTTTTTTCTATAAAAACGAATAAAAGTATTAGATTTTTGTTTGAAAAGCCTACAGGATGCACATTGCACAGCATTTGAGGCAGAGGTGAATATAAAAAACTATGCTAGTCTGACGAAGGTACGATACATTTTCTCACACACGGCAATGATTATAAGAAATACATAGCACATCTGGCAGAGAAGTGTCTAGTGCAGTTATAGCCTGGATAATCTCGGCCCATCCTAGGTTCATTAACCCACGCCCACAGAAGGTAAATAAATGAAGGGAAAATTCTACCTCCTGCAAGGAAGGGAAGGTGGGTATAGTGTTGTTGTTGTTGTCCCGACCTGCATTCCATCTGGGTCCTTCTCACGGGGATGAAGAGGAGAGGTGTGGTTTTTTTGGCGCTGGGAGAGTAGCGAGTATTGTCAAGAAGTAGGGAAGAGAAGTGTGGGTTGTTTCTGTAGGGATGGTTGCTGCTGGTGGCTAGTACCGTCAAAAAGTAGTAAGGAGCAGTGTGGGTTGTTTCTGTAGGGATGGTTGCTGCTGGTGGCTAGTACCGTCAAGAAGTAGTAAGGAACAGTGTGGGTAGTTGTTGTAGGGATGGTTGCTGCTAGTGGCTAGCACCCTCAAGAAGTAGAAAAGATCAGTGTGGTTTGTTACTGTATGGATGGTTGCTGCTAGTGGCTAGTACCCTCAAGAAGTAGAAAAGATCAATGTGGGTTGTTGCTGTATGGATGGTTGCTGCTAGTGGCTAGTACCCTCAAGAGGTAGAAAAGATCAATGTGGGTTGTTGCTGTATGGATGGTTGCTGCTAGTGGCTAGTACCGTCAAGAAGTAGTAAGGAGCAGTGTGGGTTGTTGCTATAGGGATGGTTGCTGCTAGTGGCTAGTACCGTCAAGAAGTAGTAAGGAGCAGTGTGGGTTGTTGCTGTAGTCCTAGAGGACTACGACGTATTTTGATGACGTACGAGAAAACTACGATGTCGATGATGTCCAAGAAGACTACGACGCTAACAAAGACATTCTGCCAACAACAACAATAACAGCAGCAGTTAAAATGACGACGACAACAAAAACAATAACAGCTACGAGAAAGGTGGCCCCCCAAAAACTGTACAATAACACTGGACCAACTTCCTGGGCTCTGCTCTTAAACCAAATTTATAACAGTCGTAATTTGCTAAGTATTAGAAGTAATGAGGAATAAAATAGAATTAAAAACGCATAATGAGCAGTATATTTTTACTTTTATTATTATTATTATTATTATTATTATTATTATTATTATTATTATTATTATTATTATTATTATTATTAGTATTATTATTATTATTATTATTATTATTATTATCGTTATTATTATTATGATTTTTATTAGTATTATTATTTTTATTATTATTATTATTATTATTATTATTATTATTATTATTATTATTATTATTATTATTATTATTATTATTATTATTATTATCATTGCTATTATTATTATTATTATTATTATTATTATTATTATTATTATTATTATTATTATTATTATTATTATTATTATTATTATTATTATTATCATTGCTATTATTATTTTTATTATCGTTATTATTACCAGTATTATTATTATTTAGAGTATAAGTTTTAGTAATAATTGTAGCAGTAGTAATATTTGTTATAGTAGAATTATCGTTACAGCATTCAGTATTATTGCACTATGTGCTGAAATCAGAAGGACCTGACACTCTCCAGCTAATAATGTACTGAAAACAAACTTTGCGCGTATACATTCAACAAATATTTATCTGTACCACTCAAGCCTCCAGCTTCCAATTTCGCTTGGATTTGGGTCACCTTTACGTGGTGGAGAGAGACTCCCTTGAGTGTTGGTGACGGCTGTCTCCCAAGCACAGTCTTGGGACTAATAATGTAGTCATTTCATTGAATGTTGAGAATGTTCCCTCCCTCGATCTAAACATCCTAGTTGCATATAGCAACCAAACTGCGTCAAACGAAGAGTCGGTGCTAGGATCATTACTGTTCTCCATTAATGTTAGGGAAATTCTATACTTAATTGCATACGTAAAACTAATAGCAAGGACAAAAACAGGTGAAGGTACGGAAATACCACAAGAAGGATTGGGCATACTAAAGAAATATTATGAAAATATGCTCCTGGGCTATGTACTTATGTACTCTGAAGTATTCACACCTCTCTGAGCATACAACCTGTGTGCGTGATAACTTACAACTCTCGTTTAAGGCTTTCTCGTTGTTTCCAGATTATTAGTGAGCCAAGAGAGTACTTGGCTCTACAGTAAGGTCGACATGTAGTTGCTTAGACTGTATAAACGCACCTCACCGTGAATATTGCCCAATATTATCCGGAGCTGAGGATCGAGGTTTTGCCAAAAATAATAGACCCGCACCATAATGCAGTACGGGGCAGCTCCTTCGATTCAGCTATTGTTGGGAAGCAAGACTTGCCGATAAATATGGAAAAAAAAGAGTAGTTGGTCAATGATGTAGCCGACAAGTGGTAAAAAAAAAAAGACATATACAACAAAAGGATATCTTTAGTAGTGTGACGTTTATAAAGGTGAAATATCTTGCTAATAAATGTCTTCTTTTGCTGTAAATATATCTATTTTGTATGGGAAAAAAAAGTGTGCAGAGCAAATCTTAATTTACACTCAGTGTTTCTCTCTAAATAAAGAATCATCGAGCCGATATTAAAGCGAGTTGTCGTCTGTAAATAGAAACTTGCTTGGCATATTGTGTCTTTTTAGAATTCATGTAGAAGTGTCTTTACCTGAACAGTTCCTTAGATAATTCTAACGTTAATGCTCTCAGCTGGGAAAATCGAAAAGGAACACACACACAAAGAAAAAAATCTGTTTTGCTTGCCTTATTAGATGCAGGGAATCGAAAATTCTGAACCCTCTCAGCCAGAGAGAGGTGGAGGAGTATCTGGGAATCTCCAAAAGCACTACGCTGGAATTTATTGATAATTATCTTCGGGTAGCCGCAGCACCGGCTTCCAGAGAGGGCGAGTATCTGGCAGACTTAGGCTAACTATAACATAAACCTGAAAAAAAACATGCACATACCACCAATACCCGCTGGCTTTTCGTTCTGCCTTGCGGTGTGAATAACACTATAAGGAAGAGCTCCAGGCATGGGTATATACACGAGAGGTGTGTAGCTTCTTGTATATACACCGAGGAGGTGCGTGACTCTGTGTATATACACTTTAGAGGTGTATATTTCTGTATATCCATTGAGAGGTGTGTGTTTGTGTATAAAAACGTAGAGGTGTGTATCTGTCCATAAACTTGTCTGAGGTGTGTGTTTTTGTATATACACCCAGAGATGTATCAGTGTAAATACACTCTCAGTGTATTACACTGAGGTGTAATGCAGCTACTCGCTAAGTTAGGGAGAAAACAACACGAATACATATATTTACAACTTTACTGAAGACGTTGAGGCCTTCGAGTGGTTCTTGATGACTTCAAATACATCTCCTTTCTACCCCTTCCCTCTCTACATTTTCTAACTACCTTTCGCAAAGTCGATAGGCAGAAAGCCCAACAAACCTCCAGTCTCGTTCGCTTGCTCATTTTCCCCTCTTTGTGGTTAGGGGTTGTAGGTGTGAGCTCAGGCATTGCCTGCCTGAGCTCCTCTCCTTCAGATTCTTAAGCTCTCCAAATTTTCCTTCTCTCTGGATATATTTTTTTCTGATACGTAATTGTACACAGATGCAAGTAACGGCATGGGAACTCACTAGATGCGTTTCATTATTCTATATATACTCGAACACATCTCTGAAATGAACTCATGACTACAAATCAGAATGCTGAATTTTCTGACCGATCTTTAAAACATTCCCTAAGCAATCATGAGAGTCTTGAAGAGTGATCGTCGGAGCGTGTAAGTGTGAGCTGGACCCAGACTCAAACACACCATTGTTACTGAGTTGTTTCGTCTCGCAAATATGTGAACGTGAGAGTTTCTCCTGGCGACAAACGAGAAACGAGAACTGAAATGAGCGTTGCAAGAACCTCCACTGTAGCGGAAACAAGAGTACTCTCGTATACGCACGCAGAGAGGAAAGCAGAAATTGTTATTGTATTTATAATTCAGAAGGTATTATACTGATCCTACTGACTACGTATGTAGGCTTTCATTGTTCAGCACTAAAATGTGTTCGGTCGATCTATTTTAAGGATCTGCAGCTTTTTTCTAACGTAAAATGCTAAACAAAATGTTTAAAGTTTGTCTGGAGTTCAGCCACGAATGAGACCTGCACTCACATTGCCTCACTGAAGATTAATTTCAAAGTAAATGCAACATATATATAAAACGACATAGGTTAGAGTGGGTTAGAGCGTCGTGAATTTTCGCTCACAATGAGGTGGACTAAAACGACACGGGTTCGAACCCGTGTCGTTTTAGCCCACTTCATGGTGAGCGAAAATTTACGACGCTCTAATCCACAGGACCATCCAATCCTACAAAGATCACACACCCAGCAGAGCTAGGTGTTGTACCGTGATCCGAGGACATACGATGGTGCGCGTGCCTCAGAGCTAATTTTATTCTACTCCCCATTCGGTGTACTTGTCTCCACAAGCAGTATATATATTATTGTAACCACGAACGAGTGGTATTTAATCAATAACAACAATGCGACTCCACGAAACATGCCCAGTGCTACTGGGGTACATGATGTTTGTAGAATTGTTGGTGTAGTGGTTAGAACGTCGTGAATTTCAACTTGTTTCCCAGGAGGCGGGCTAAGGCAACACAGGCTCGATCTCCGGCTACCCGCAAGTTTTCATTGTATTTATGGATTTAGAAAATTCATTTAATAGAGTGGATAGGGGAGCAATGTGGCAGATGTTGCAAGTGTATGGAATAGGTAGTAAGCTACTAAATGCTGTAAAGAGTTTTTATGAGGATAGTGAGGCTCAGGTTAGGGTGTGTAGGAGAGAGGGAGATTACTTCCCGGTAAAAGTAGGTCTTAGACAGGGATGTGTAATGTCACCATGGTTGTTTAATATATTTATAGGTGGGATTGTAAAAGAAGTAAATGCTAGGGTGTTGGGGAGAGGGGTGGGATTAAATTATGGGGACTCAAATACAAAATGGGAGTTGACACATTTACTTTTTGCTGATGATACTGTGCGTTTGGGAAATTCTAAAGAAATGTTGCAAAGGTTAGTGGACGAGTTTGGGAGGGTGTGTGAAGATAGAAAGTTGAAAGTGAACATAGAAAAGAGTAAGGTGATGAGGGTATCAAACGATTCAGGTAAAGAAAAATTGGATAACACATTGGAGGGAGTATGGAAGAAGTGAATGTGCTCAGATATTTGGGAGTTGACGTGTCAGCGGTTGGGTTTATGAAGGATGAGGTTAACCATAGAATTGATGAAGGAAAAAAGGTGAGTGGTGCGTTGAGGAATCTGTGGAGACAAAAAACGTTATCCATGGAGGCAAAGGGAATGTACGAGAGTGTAGTGGTACCAACACTCTAATATGGGTGTGAAGCATGCGTTGTAAATGCTGCAGCGATGAGGAGACTGAAGGCAGTGGAGATGTCCTGTCTAAGGGCAATGTGTGGTGTAAATATTATGAAGAGAATTCGTAGTGTGGAAATTAGGAGGAGGTGTGGAGTTACTAAAAGTGTTAGTCATAGGGCTGAAGAGAGGTTGTTGAGGTGGTGTGGTCATTTATATATATATATATATATATATATATATATATATATATATACCGCAAGAGTTCAAAATTCATCTGGAAAATTTACCTGCATATGTTACTGTGATTATGTTCTCCTCTAGGTAATTGAAGAGTGTGGCGCGCACTCACACACTCACACACACACACACACACACACACACACACACACACACATACACACACACACGAAGCGCTAATATGGAATCCAAACGTGATCTACCATGTCAAGAAACTGGAGAAAGTGCAGAGGTTTAGGCCAGTAGTTAAGAGATAAGAGCTATTATAAGAGATTAAAGGAGCCAAACCTAATGCCAGTGGACAGAAAGACTAGGAGTGATATGATAACGACGTTATAAATACAGATAGGAACTGATAGAGAGGACAGAGACAGATTGTTCGAGAGGTGGGAAACAGGAACATGAGGGCACAGATGGAAGTCGAGAACAGCTGAGTCACAGTGATATTAGGAAGTATTTATTGAGCCTTAAAGTATTCATGAAAAGGACACCGGAGCGATGGAAGCTGGATCCATACATATCCTTAATTTGCGGTATGTTAGGACTAGAAGCCAGGAGACACTGAACACAGTAGGAGCCATCGAAGAATCACTACCATATATTAGAGGGATTACACAGTAGGTAAGTACGCACATATAAAAATAGACAGGCAGAAATACACACATATAAAGACAGACACACACACACACACAATGAACAAAAAGTCTAAGTACAACTGATATAACTTTTTATTTGGCGATTTTCTTCTGGATATGTTTGGTTTGTGAGGTCCCTGAGTAACACCAGCGATATTTGAGAATTATTATGCCTTAAATTAGTGTTTTAATGGCAATTGTATAACATAACCTTGTATAAAAAATCATAATTACTGCATTTTTCACTACTGTTATTTGGGATTTTTTGTGTAATGAGGCATACAATTTAGTATTAAAGGTGGGATATGATGGAAAGTAAAAGATAGTGATGACTACCATTGTGTGTGTGTACTCACCTAGTTGTGGTTGCAGGGCTCGAGTCATAGCTCCTGGCCCCGCCTCTTCACTGATCGCTACTGGGTCCCTCTTCCTGCTCCATGAACTTTATCATACCTCTTCTTAAAGCTATGTATGGATCCTGCCTCTCACTACATCACTTCCCAGACTATTCCACTTCCTGAATGTCGTTATCATATCCCCCCTATCTCTCCTGTCCTCCAGTGTTGTCAGATTGATTTCCCTTAACCTCTCCTCGTTGGGCATGCCCCTTAGCTCCGGGACTAGTCTTGTTGCAAACCTTTGCACTTTCTCTAGTTTCTTCACGTGTTTGGCTAGGTGTGAGTTCCAAACTGGTGCTGCGTACTTCAATATAAGCCTAACGCATACAGTGTACAGGGTCCTGAATGATTCCTTATTGAGATGTCGGAATGCTGTTTTGAGGTTTGCCAGGCGCCCGTATGCTGCAGCAGTTATTTGGTTGATGTGCGCCTCAGGAGATGTGCCCGGTGTTATACTCACCCCAAGATCCTTTTCCTTGAGTGAGGTTTGTAGTCTCTGGCCCCCCTAGACTATACTCCGTCTGCGGTCTTCTTTGCCATTCCCCAATCTTCATGACTTTGCACTTACTTTGGTTGAACTCCAGGAGCCAGTTGCTGGACCAGGCCTGCAGCCTGTCCAGATACCTTTGTAGTTCTGCCTGGTCTTCATTTGATTGAATTCTTCTCATCAACTTCACGTCATCTGCAAACAGAGACACTTCTGAGTCTATTCCTTCCGTCATGTCGTTCACAAATACAAGAAACAGCACCGGTCCTAGGACGGACCCTTGTGGAACCCCGTTCGTCACAGGCGCCCACTCTGACACCTCACCACGTACCATGACTCACTGTTCTTCCTGGCAGGTATTCCGTGATCCACTGCCGTGCCTGGTCCTTTGAGGTATCTATCTCGCTTAGCAGCCTTTTCACTTCTTCCTCGGTTGTATGTATTGTGTCCAACACTTGATGGTGTACCCCACCTCTCTGTCTTTCTGGAGTCCCTTCTGTCTCCTTTGTGAACACTTCTTTGAACCTCGTGTTGAGTTCCTCACATACTTCGCGGTCATTTCGTGTGAACTCCCCTCCTTCCTTCCTCAGCCTTATCACCTGGTCCTTGACTGTTGCTTTCCTCCTGATGTGACTGTACAATAGTTTCGGATCAGATTTGGCTTTCGCTGCTATGTCGTTTTCGTATTGTCGCTGGGCCTCCCTTCTTACCTGTGCATATTCATTTCTGACTCTACGACTGCTCTCCTTGTTCTCCTGGGTCCTTTGCCTTCTATACTTCTTCCATTCTCTAGCACATTTGGTTTTTGCCACTCTACACCTTTGGGTGAACCAAGGGCTCATCGTGGCTTTCTCGTTATTTATGTTACCCTTGGGTACAAACCTCTCCTCCTCTTCTTTGCATATTGTTGTCACATATTCCATCATCTCGTTTACTGACTTCCCTGCCAGTTCTCTCTCCCACTGAACCCCGTGCAGGAAATTCTTCATGCCTGTCTAGTTCCCTCTCTTGTAGTTTGGCTTCATTCGTCCTGCCCTTCCTGCTTCCCTCTCCACTTATAATTCTACTATGTATTCGAAGCTTAGAACCACGTGGTCACTGGCCCCGAGGGGTCTTTCGTATGTGATGTCCTCAGTGTCTGCACTACTCAAGGTGAATACTAGGTCCAGTCTTGCTGGTTCATCCTCACCTCTCTCTCTGGTAGTGTCCCTTACGTGTTGGTACGTAATGTTTTTCAGTACCATCTCCATCATCTTAGACCTCCACGTCACTGGGCCCCCATGTGGCTCCAGGTTCTCCCAGTCAATTTACTTGTGATTGAAGTCATCCACAATCAGTAGCTTTGCTCTGCACTCATGAGCCTTTCTGGCCACTTCGGCCAGTGTGTCAACCATCGCTCTATTACTCTCATCATACTCCTGCCTTGGCCTCCTGCTGTTCTGTGGTGGGTTGTACATCACTGCAATTACCACCTTGTGACCTCCAGACTGAAGTACTCACCTAATTGTGGTTGCAAAGGGTCGAGACTCATCTCCTGGCCCCGCCATGAGCTGTGTGTGTGAGTGTGTGTACTCACCTAATTGTGGTTGCAGGGGTCGAGACTCAGCTACTGGCCCTGCCTCTTCGCTGTCCGCTACTGGGTTTCTGCTCTCCCTGCTCCATGAGCTTTATCATATATGTGTGTGTGTGTATGTGTGTTTACTCACCTCTATTTGGTTGCAGGGGTCGAGTCACAGCTCACGTGTGTGTGTGTATGTGTGTGTACTCACCTATTTGCGGTTGCAGGGGTCGATTCACAGCTCTGTGTGTGTGTATGTGTGTGTGTCTGTGTGTACACTAACAATGTTTACCACACTGCTTCAACAGTCCCTGAAGACTCGTTAACAACTTTCCCTCTCGGCATCTATCCTCGTTACCTCCTCTCACATTCAGCCTTTCCTCAGGTCTTCCCCTTCCTGCTATTCCTCCCATTTGTTCTCCATTTCCATCTTTTAATCCCTGCCAATATTCTCTTCCTTTACTTCCATCTCTCCTATCGCTTACCAGCTTTCCTTACCACCTAAGTTGCAAGTTCCCCCCATTCCACCCTCACCACCTCCACCACCTATGTTATTCTTCCCTCACTATACCTACCTGTGTTATTTGCCACCTAGTCCCTACCACCAGTGTTATTCACCTCACACTGACAACAGAGAGGCTATGTATCTATGTAACTTTCTGTTATTATTATCATTGCCATTATTATTATTATTATTATTATTATTATTATTATTATTATTATTATTATTATTATTATTATTATTATTATTATAATAATAATAATAATAATAATAATTATTATTATTATTATTATTATTATTATTATTATTATTATAATAATAATAATAATAATAATAATTAATTATATTATTATTATTATTATTATTATTATTATTATTATTATTATTATTATTATTATTATTATTATTATTTTCAATGAAACACTAAATACGTATGGATCTCTCTGGTCTGAGCTCGTAGTTTCTCATTTTGTCTCGTTCGTTGTAAATTTCACACACACACACAGTGGTAGTCAGCACTACCTTTTACATTCCATCATATCCCACCTTTAATACTAAATTGAATGCCTCATTAAACACAAAAAAAAAATCCCAAATAATAGCAGTGAAAAATGCAGTAATTATGATTTTTTATACAAGGTTATGTAATACAATTGCCATTAAAACTCTAGTTTGCCGCATAATAATTCTCAAATATTGTTGGTGTTACGCAGCGACCTCACAAACTAAGCTTTTCCAGACGAAAATCGCCAAATAAAAAGTTATATCAGTTGTAATTAGACTTTTTGTTCATTGTGTATGTGTGTGTGTGTGTGTGTGTGTGTGTGTGTGTGTGTGCACCTTTGCCTCCGTACCACAATCTTCAATGGCCTTGAGGTGAACACGCTCACTATGGTATATGCAGGTAAATTTTGAACTCTTGCAATGATGGGTAGACTCCTGTATAATGTTGTCATTCTTATATATATATCTGACTCACACGGATTAATCGCTTGTTTTTGAATACCTGTTTTAAATATTAAAAAGTAATAATAATAATACTCGTTATTTAGAAGACGTTTCAATTAGCCCGGAACCATTGTCATGCAATGCACCAGGAACTTTCAGGTCGAGTAATTGTGACCTTTCCTTTTGAAGACTGAAAGTCCCATTGTCATAAATATTGTCCTTGCGTGAGAGGAATGAATTACGGGATCCTTGGCCGCGGCACGTTGAAGAGCTGTGGGTTCGAATCCCACTTGTTGCATGGGTTTCACGCACACACACACACACACACACACACACACACACACACACATGAAGATTGGGGGAAGGGCAAAGAAGAGTACAGTCTAGGGGGCCAGAGACTACAAACCTCAATCAAGGAAAAAGGTCTTGGGGTGAGTATAACACCAGGCACATCTCCTGAGGCGCACATCAACCAAATAACTGCTGCAGCATACGGGCGCCTAGCAAACCTAAGAACAGCATTCCGACATCTTAATAAGGAATCGTTCAGGACCCTGTACACTGTGTACGTTAGGCCCATACTGGAGTATGCAGCACCAGTTTGGAACCCACATCTAGCCAAGCACGTAAAGAAGCTAGAGAAAGTGCAAAGGTTTGCAACAAGACTAGTCCCGGAGCTAAAGGGTATGTCCTACGAGGAGAGGTTAAGGGAAATCGATGGAAATAAATGGTATAAAATACCGACACAATGGAAAAATAAACACATAAGCAGTATAATGTGATCCTTTATTGACAACGTTTCGCCCACGCAGTGGGCTTTATCGAGTCACATACAGATCTGTATGTAGATCTGTATGTGACTCGATAAAGCCCACTGCGTGGGCGAAACGTTGTCAATAAAGGATCACATTATACTGCTTATGTGTTTATTTTTCCAAGGGAAATCGACCTGGCGACACTGGAGGACAGGAGAGATAGGAGGGACATGATAACGATATATAAAATATTGAGAGGAATTGACAAGGTTGACAGAGACAGAATGTTCCAGAGATGGGACACAGCAACAAGGGGACACAGTTGGAAGTTGAAGACTCAGATGAATCACAGGGATGTTAGGAAGTATTTCTTCAGTCACCGAGTGGTCGGGAAGTGGAATAGCTTGGGAAGCGATGTAGTGGAGGCAGGTTCCATACATAGCTTTAAGAAGAGGTATGATAAAGCTCATGGCGTAGGGAGAGTGACCCAGTAGCGGCCTATGAAGAGGCGGGGCCAGGAGCTATGTCTCGACCCCTGCAACAACAACTAGGTGAGTACAACAACTAGGTGAGTACACACAAACACACACACACACACACAACATACTATTATTGGGACTACCCTTCACTCAGGATAGTTTTAACAGGTCATTAACTTGATAAATCTGTCGTCTGTGCGAAACGTACTCCTAGTATTAGCGAATTATGCACATGTAGTGTGTTTTGTCATACCTCTAGAGATTACCTAAATATATATATATATATATATATATATATATATATATATATATATATATATATATATATATATATATTTATGTATATATATGTGTATATATATGTATATATATATATATATATATATATATATATATATATATATATATACATATATATATATATATATATATATATATATATATATATTCTTCCTTGAAGCCTTTTATCCACTTCTCCGAGGCTATGGGTCCCACAATTTGCACTAGAGGGGACCCCATCCTATATTTTATATATATATATATATATATATATATATATATATATATATATATATATATATATATATATATATATATATATATAGTGTGTGTGTGTGTGTGTGTTGTGTGTGTGTGTGTGTGTCGTGCCGAATAGGTAAAACTGATCAATTAGCAACAACTCATTCAAAATTAAGTCCTTTTTTAAATTTTATTTTATACGTTTAAAGATATATTTTTTCATTTATGTTAATGTAAAAATTAATAATTTTGTACCAAAGGAACCTTAGAAAACTTACCTAACCTTATTTTAACAAGCGGAATTTAATTTAGTCTAATCCAACTAAATACGTTTTAGATAAGTTTAAAATAATTTAATAATAAACAAACACAATGAAATATTTTTTTTCGTTAGGTTCAGAATGATTTTTGCGAAATTATTGCATACACAAATTTTCGCTTGTCTTATTCGGCAGGAAGAGCGTTGCTATTTAAGCCAAAATCGTAAGTTTTACCTATTCGGCACGACTTAAATTTAGAGAATTCTACTCATTCTGGCGAATGTGAGATAATTTAAAAAACTGAACTAACAAGAGGATTTCAAAGCCTGATCTAAACAAGTTTCAAAGCTGATCTAAACAAGTTTCAAAACCTGATCTAAACAAGTTTCAAAACCTGATCTAAACAAGATCTGAAAGCCTGATCTTAGCAAGAGGATTTCATAACCCGACTTTAGCAAATATTTGAAGGTTAATGTTGCAGGTAAACTTGTATAATATATGCAACATTCAGTTTAATGAATGTTGCATAACACGTTTTTCATTTCCTTTGATTTATAAAATTTATGTTTGCTGTAGGAATATTCAAATGGAATCATATTGATGGATTGACGTCGTTCAAGGTCATATAGATAATCAAACCTCATTACCTCTCTGGGCTCCTTTGAGTTTAACGCTTCCCATTGCTATTGAGAAAGGTATGATGAAAATGAAGCTGCTCGTGGCTGCCCGTCTTGTGGTATAACATTTGACAGGATGCAAAAAAAAAAAAATGGCGTAAGAACGTCGGGACAAAAATATTAATATTTAATATTAAAAAATATATAGACAGCAGGAGGGTGAGAAATTATGTTTGGAGAAAGTATAAAACACGCTTTGTATATCTTCCAGCAAGAAAAATACAAGAGAAACGAAAGGAGGAAAACGAGAAGAAAGACTGTGCAAGAAATACCACCGTGGACGCAGTGAAGAAACGACAGGTGCAGGGAAAGCTTTTGTTGGTGTAAAGCTTCTCTCTATGTAAGCTTTATCAGGTTCCAGACAAAATAAAGTTTTCAACAGTGTGAAAATATTGTCATGATAAGTGTCATTATAATATTGTTAAAATAATAGTGCCATTAAAATATTGTTACAACAATAGTGCCATTATAATATTGTCATAATAATAGTACCATTATAATTTTGTCATAACAGTAGTGCCATTATAATATTGTCATATTAATAGTTCCATTATAATATTGTCATAATAACAGTGCCATTATAATATTGTCATAATAATAGTGTCATTATAATATTGTCATAATAATAGTGCCATCATAATACTGTCATAATAATAGTGCCATCATAATACTGTCATAATAATAGTGCCATTATAATATTGTCATAATAATAGTGACATTATAATACTGTCATAATTATAGTGCCATTATAATATTGTCAAAATAATAGTCCCATTATAATATTGTCATAATAATAGTGCCATTATAATACTGTCATAATTATAGTGCAATTATAATATTGTCAAAATAATAGTGCCATTATAATATTGTCATAATAATAGTGCCATTATAATATTGTCATAATAATAGTGCCATTATAATATTGTCATAATAAAAATGCCATTATAATATTATCAAAACAGATTCTTCTTCATCGGTGTCTTTTTCTTCCATTGCAGCTGCAGTAGACTTTTGTAACCATCGTGGATAAAAACCCAGACACATGTCCCAAAATTTAGCTCATCTTCTTCAAATTAGTCTCATCTTTCTAAAGCTGGAGAAAACGTGTTAAGACCCCTAAACACTGGGGAAGGAACCTCTTAGTGGAGGGATGAAGTATCCAGACCACTGGGGAGAGTGGGTATTAGGGTAGGTATGAAGAAACAAGATGCTTGCCCGCCATCAGAGGATTGTTGTTTGTACGCTTCAGAAAAGACCCTGAATGTACGTGTTTGGGTCTGGGCGAAGTTTAATGTGTGTGTTTATTTTTGTAATGGCGTGGGAACAGTATCGGCAGGAGAGAGAGGAAACAGGGCTAGTGTCTCCTGAAAGATAAAAAGGAGGGTGTATTCTGCCCCGGATTTTCTTTACAATTTAGTTGCGCGCGCGCATTTGTGTGTGTGTATGTGTTTTAGTTAGTTAGTTACCATTTTGTCCTAGGCACATGTCGATTAGACACTAGGCCTGCTGTATATGCGTGCGTGTGTGTGTGAGAGAGACAGACAGACAGACAGACAGAGAATGTAAGGATGGACAGAGGTTTGTGATGTTTGTATGAATGATGGAAAGGGGTTTGTGACGTAAGAATGACAGAGAAGGAATTTGTGTGGAAGATCGATGTACAAGGAGGTTTGTTAGGTAAAAGGACACAAGTGCAACCAATGCAACACTTCACCGTGGCAACGTTTCGCTCTCCAGGAGCTCCATCAAGCTGCCACAAACAAAACATGGACACAGAGGGTATATATAGGCTTAGAGTGAGGTGTAATACTAGTAGTAGTAGTAGTAGTAGTAATACATGCTGTAGAATGTCAACTTATACATGAGTAAAAAGGTTGACCTTTTCTACCAACGTATTACTAACCCCTGTATTGTCTGCAACGGCCCGACAAAGCTCCTGGAGAGCGAAACGTGTGTGAGTGTACTCACCTATTTGTACTCACCTATTTGTGGTTGCAGGGGTCGAGTCATAGCTCCTGGCCCCGCCTCTTCACTGATTGCTACTAGGTCCTCTCTCTCCCTGCTCCATTAGCTTTATCAAACCTAGTCTTAAAACTATGTATGGTTCCTGCCTCCACTACGTCACTTTCTAAGCTATTCCACTTCCTGACAACTCTATGACTGAAGAAATACTTCCTAACATCCCTTTGACTCATAGGAGTCTTCAACTTCCAATTGTGACCCCTTGTTTCTGTGTCCCCTCTCTGGAACATCTTGTCTCTGTCCACCTTATCTATTCCTCGCAGTATTTTATATGTCGTGTGTGTGTGTGTGTGTTTGTGTGTGTGAGTGTGTGTGTGTGTGAGTGTGTGTGTGTGTGTGTGTGTGTGTGTGTGTGTGTGTGTGTGTGTGTGTGTGTGTGTGTTAGTTACCATTTTGTCCTAGGCACATGTCGATTAGACACTAGGCCTGTTGTATGTGTGTGTGTGTGTGTAAGGAAACACTTCGAAATGTTTCCGCCCCGCCGTGTGTGTGTGTTTTGTGTGTGTGTGTGTATCTGTATGTGTGTGTGTGTCTGTGTGTGTGTGTGTCTGTGTGTGTGTGTGTCTGTGTGTGTGTGTGTGTCTGTGTGTGTCTGTGTGTGTGTCTGTGTGTGTCTGTGTGTCTGTGTGTGTCTGTGTGTGTCTGTGTGTGTCTGTGTGCGTCTGTGTGTGTGCGTCTGTGTGTGTGCGTCTGTGTGTGTCTGTGTGCGTCAGTTTGTGCGTGTGTGTCTGTGCGTCTCTGTGTGTGCGTGTGTGTCTGTGTGTGCGTCTCTGTGTGTCTGTCTGTCCACGCGCATGATTACATCTGTGATTAATTTACTTATTTATACTATAGTATTTATTTATTTGTTTGTGTGCGTGCACACATAATTTACGTACTTTGTAAATTACTTGTATCAGTAATGGTGTGACATGAATGAAAAATACTGCTTTCATTATCAACCTTATCAACACTTGTTAATTATAAATTTGATTATTTAAAGGCACTGTTGTCTGTCTGTTGAGAACTTTCTGTCTTCTTGACATGAGCTCGGCTGGACACTATTTTGTACATACCAGAGGGATCTACCCCCATTGCCACTTTACGTGATGAGGACCCACTAAGTCCCACTGGCAGCTTCAAACCCACTTCTTTCATGCTGCGGCCCTTGGTGTGTGTTAGTTACCATTTTGTCCTAGGCACATGTCGATTAGACACTAGGCCTGTTGTATGTATGTGTGTGTGTGTGTGTGTGTGTGTGTGTGTGTAACGAAACACTTCGAAATGTTTCGGCCCCGCCGGGAATTGAACCCGGGCCCTCCGTGCGTAAAGCAAGAGCGCTAGCCACCATGCCATCGGGGCGTGTGTGTGTGTGTGTGTGTGTGTGTGTGTATGTACTCACCTAATTGTACTCACCTAATTTTGGTTGCAGGGGTCGAGACTTAGCTCCTGGCCCCGCCTCTTCACTGACCGCTACTACTGTGTGTATGTGTGTGTGTGTGTGTGTGTGTAGTATAAGAACAAGAATCCATTACAAAAGTGACAAGAAATTAGATTACAAGCAGTCTCGTGATCTCTCAGTCACATTCCTTGAGTAGGTGATTGAGAGGTCAAGAAAGCTCTGAAAATTTAATTACCATGCACTGTATTTACATTGCATATATAATAATTATAGTAATAAACAGAAAAACATGACATTACACTCAAACAGTACTCAAACACAACTCTATTACCAAGTTAATGCTTTCCCACACCCTTTCTAAATCTAATTTTTTTTCAGCTTGATCTCTTTGCTGAGAGCCCTGCCTTGGTTAGATATTTTAACACGTTATTTATATCCACTTTATTTAATCTTGTCTTCTATTCATACACCTCAATATTATTCACCTAATTATACAACTTTCTAGTAAGTGCAGATTCAGTGGCCTTAGACTGTCCTCCTAGGAAAGATACTAACAGAGCACTGTCATCCGCATACAGTAGGAGTTAGCCCTTGACACTGATGGACATGTCATTTACATAACACAGGAATAATAAGGGACCCAGAATACTACCTTGGGGAACTCCACATGCTATCGGCAGTGGTTCTGATACATGGGATCAACTCTGTCATCCTTCTCTGTACGTTTTCCAGAGTATTTTTGTCTGTTCAGTAATACGGTAACCTAACTGAGCAGCATAATCTGAATGAGTCCTAACCAACCATATATATGTATATATAAAGTATAACCTTAGGATTCCTGCTATTTATACTTCTTGATGTGAAGCCAGAAATTCTATTAACTTTATTGCGAACACTTACGCACTGTTGTCTTGGCTTTAGATTACTGCTAACCAGAGCTCGTAAATCTTTCTCGTATTCTGAAGTGATGAAGATATCTGGGAGTACGCTGGGAGTGGAAGGTGTGTGGGAGTAGAAGGGAAGTGGGGAAGGTATGTGGGGAGAAGAAGAGAAGTGAGGGAGGTGTGTTGGGGTAAGATGAAGGAAGTGAGGGTTTGAAGTGTGTGGGAGAGGAGGAAAGAGGGTGAAGAGTGGGAAGGAAGGGAAAGTGCGGGCATGTCAGGAGGGAAAAAATAAATTATTTGTTGACTGGAGTATGAGAGAGAATTTAATCTCAATATGCAAGGAACTTTGCCCCTTTCTTAAATATCTATTCCTGAGTGTAAACATATTTAAGCATAAATATGTTGTGCATTGTGAAAATAAATGTAGAGTAAATAAAGTGTACATAATGTAAATAAAGGATGTTTAATCCAGTGTTTCAACATATTCCGGTACATAATTTAGGATAAAATTCACTGTAATTAATTATAATTTCATAAAACTATGTTGGGTGAAGGTGCTTTCTCAACCAAGGATCTAACATTCTAAACATAAGAGAAGAAACGCACGTTCTAAGATAACATAATACACCCGGTTCTGCCAGCCGTATGGATTTATATATATATATATTATATATATATATATATATATATATATATATATATATATATATATATATATATATATATATATATATATATATATATATTTTGTTGCCGGATAATTACATTAAAATTTAGTCTAATCTATCTTAATTGAGAAGAACTATTGGATTTCCGAACTGAAAGTCAGAGGAAACTGAGCACCCAGATTTTAGACCAGGTTTTAAATTCCAGGGAAGCTGATGTGGTTTCTCCCTCCTGTGCTGGACGCCTCGCAAACGTTTCTCTCGAGGCTACTGAGCAATATTGTGGTCAAGCGACACATCGTGTTTCACTCTGAGGCTTATCTGCCCTGGTCAAGGGAGGACTTGGAGCGATGGTTAGCCGATAGTCCCCTCACCACGGGAGAGAAATCGCAAGTCTCTCTCTCTCTTTCCTAGAGAGAGAGAGAGAGGTTACAAATATTTTCCCTAGACAAAAGTTGCTGAGCTCTCTTCCCTAGAGATAAGGCGTGAAGCTTTTCTCCCTAGAATGGTCGATAATATCTCTTCTGAAAAGAGATGTGTTAGGTCACTCTCTCCACTAGAGAGGTCGTGTCTCTTCTCGAGAGAGAGAGAGAGGTCGCAAGTCTGTCTTCCCCAGAGAGATGTCGTAAATCTCTTCTCAGTAAACCCACTCCGTGTACACGTATTTTAAAGCAAAAATTTCATATGTATAAAATACATTCAGGCCTACAATAAATATATATATATATATATATATATATATATATATATATATATATATATATATATATATATATATATATATATATATATATATATATATATATATATATATATATATATATATATATATATATATATATATATATATATATATATATATATATATATACCCAACATGA
>WNWK01002684.1:0-42569 GCA_009830355.1 Cherax destructor
TATATATATATGGAGAGAGAGAGAGAGAGAGAGAGAGAGAGAGAGAGAGAGAGAGAGAGAGAGAGAGAGGAAGAATGCAAATGATTACTATCCACATGATCTTCAATAATAATTTATGTCGGTGGGGAGACACTTGTACGAGATGACGGTCACCAGTCCCTCATCACCTGCTGAAGTGATGAGGTTGTACTTAAATGATGACGCCTAGACAATCATAACTACCTAACGTGATGGCACACTGAATAGTCAACAGTCACAACGACTGAAGCAGATAACCTACTGGTGCCATCGATCACAATAATTGCAGGTGATGACAGACTGATAGGTGCCATCTATCACAGCAACTGTAGATGACACAATGAATGGAGGTGTCATTTACAGAAACTGACGCATATGACGGAATGACTGGCGTTATCAATCACAACTGCAGTAAATGATGAGGTATGGGCTGGTGGCATCAATCACAAAAACTGCAACAGATGACAGAATGACTGGAGCCATCAATCAAAACAACTGCAGCAGGTGGTGACAGAATGGGGCTATCAATTACAACTGCAGAACATTGTGACGAACTAAATGGTGCCATCTATCACAACATTCACGGCACATGACGACAGACTATAGCCAGCTGTAGCACATGATGCGACACTGACTGGTGCCATCAATCACAGGTGGTGACAGACTGGAACCATCAGTCACAACAATATTAATGGTACAAATAAAATAAAATGCGACTGAGGAGAGCAGAGACATGTTTTCCCTACACCTGTGACTCCACACCTAAATTTACATTTTTATTATGATGGAAATTATTATTTAGGAAAGATTAAAGCTAGTTTATATGCAATATAAAAGCAGATTTATTTGTTTATTGCTTGTAGATTGAGGGTTGTGGTAGAGTCCATTAACAATGAAAATAAATAAGAAAAGCATTGGTAATAGAAGTGTGAACTGAATATATATATGTACACCCACACGTACCGTATATAATATATAGATGCGTATGTATCTATTATATATATATATATATATATATATATATTATATATATATTATATATATATATATATATATATATATATATATATATATATATATATATATATTAATATATATATATATATATATATATATATATATATATATATATATATATATATATATATATATTATATATATATATATTTTTTTTTTTTCAACAAGTCGGCCGTCTCCCACCGAGGCAGGGTGACCCAAAAGAAAGAAAATCCCCAAAAGAAAAAACTTTCATCATCATTCAACACTTTCACCACACTCATACATAATCACTGTCTTTGCAGAGGAGCTCAGATACGACAGCTGAGAAAAGTCCCTCCCAGCTGTCACTATCTCAGACCCCTCCTTTAAAGTGCAGGCATTGTACTTCCCATTTCCAGGACTCAAGTCCAACTAAATCAATTAACTGGTTTCCCTGAATCCCTTCACACAATGTTACCCTGCTCACACTCCAACAGATCGTCATGTCCCAAAAATCATTCGTCTCCATTCACTCCTATCTAACACGCTCACATGCTTGCTGGAAGTCCAAGTCCCTCGCCCACAAAACCTCCTTTACCCCTTCCCTCCAACCTTTCTAGGACGACCCCTACCCCGCCTTCCTTCCCCTACAGATTTATACGCTCTCCAAGTCATTCTACTTTGATCCATTCTCTCTAAATGACCAAACCACCTCAACATCCCCTCTTCAGCCCTCTGACAAATACTTTTAGTAACTCCACACCTTCTCCTAATTTCCACATTCCGAATTTTCTGCATAATATTTACACCACACATTGCCCTTAGACAGGACATCTCCACTGCCTCCAGCCTCCTCCTCGCTGCAGCATTTGCAACCCATGCTTCACACCCATATAAGAGTGTTGGTACCACTATATATATATATATATATATATATATATATATATATATATATATGTATATATATATATATATATATATATATATATATTATATATATATATATATATATAATGGGGTCCACCTCTAGTGCAAATTGTGGGACCCATAGCCTCGGAGAAGTGGATAAAAGGCATCAAGGAAGAATATTGGGATTTCTTCCTAAGCCGTTTGAATATTCCACTTTCCTACCACCCCATCCTATATACACACATACATACATATAAATGCTTTATTAATAGACAGAATACATTTATAAAACACACAAACATGAACATGAATACAATGGTACAATATGTCAAAGATTATGAATCTCCTCCAGCTCCTCCGAAGCCGGACGCGAGCCGAGTATGCAGCATGCGTTTCCCCTCTGGATGGCCACGCTGAGACGCTGGAACATGAACGTGGCTGCCCTTGGGTCCCTGGTGGTGTCGATGAGTCTGAAACCCAGCTCTTTAAGGAAACGTGTTGCATTTTTTCCCCACGCTCCCAAGGTCTCTGATCCCACTGGGACAAATTGATACTGTTGGCTTATGTCCCTGTACTTGCCGATCTTGTACTCCTCTCTGTGGTCAGCAGCTCCTCCCTGTCGCCCGACACTGTGATGGATGTAGGTGTCAGCCAGTGTCGACACACAGGTATAGTCCCATGCTAAGAGCTTGCCATTCTTCCAAGGATAGATGGTGATCCCGTCGGGGCGGTTTGCTGGGTTGTGGGCGTTGTTGGCTGCTAGTGATCGAGGCTCTCTCTCGGCTGGGCATCCAGCTGTAGCAAGGGTTCTCTTTATGATGTCGTTGACCTCATTGTGTCTTGCATGCCAACCCTTGGTTTTAGAACAGTTAAGACCATGTAGACCATATTGGTCGGCTTGCACATCGCCGCAAATACACGTATATTCCGTGTGAATAGTGGCAGCAAGGCGCAGAGCCACTGCAATACGAAGGGTCTTAGGGTCGAGGCGTGATCCCATGGCCGAAATGGGAACTGTTTGGAGGAAGTCCCCAGAGTGATGTGCACTCACGGCTAGGAGATGGGCAGTCTCCCTGTCTGATGTTACGGCCCTGAGCATATTGGCAAGTATCTTTTCAACAATGGGGCTGTCCCAGCTTGACTGTTTGTAGGCCAGTTCTTCACTAGGTTTTGGTGTTGGAGCAGCAAGAGTCTCCCATTCAGTGATGGCACTGGTGTAGCTAGGGTCCTGTATTCCTGCTGAATCACTGAGGTTGTATGGAAGAATTTGTTTTATTAGCTCATTTGATGCTATGGAAGAGGATAAGAAGGCTGGTAGGGCAATCTGGGAGGATTTGCGTACTCCCAGCCCCCCAAGTCTGACTGGAAGTGAGGCTTGCAACCACTGTCCATCTTCGAGGGAAAGATTCAATACACTCTCTAGCATGGTCTTGAGGAGAGAGTCGTATTCCTCGAGTTTCGGGCTGTTGAAGGCTGGGGAACATCTCAGGAAGTATGTAAGTTTTGGGATTGACAGGCACCTGGTGAGTAGGTAGAAGGCATCATGTGTATCGATGTCTTTCATCCTACCTTCCATCATCCTGAGGTCGGAGATTTTTTTCCAGGACCAGATCGATGGCATTGGGCCCAAGGGGAGCACCAAGGAGAGTGCTGTTGGCTGGATCGATGGCTCGTGCCCCTGGTAAAACAGCCCTAATGTCCTGGATCATCTGTGGATTGGTGGAAACTATCTCAGATTTGGTGGGGTTTAAAGATAGGCCCAGGCTACCTACCATATCTTTAATTTTCCTGATGTCTCCCAGGAGAGATTGTTAGTGCCAGCTAGGGTGCCGTCATCCAAGAACCAGATATTGAGCTCACTGGACAATGCTTCTGTGACATCCTTGATGGCTAGACAGAATAGAAAGGGAGCAAGAGGGTCCCCTGTTGCACACCCTCACACGAGTCAATTTCATGGTCCCCAAACAAAAGTTTAGAAGCCACACTATAACACGATTCTATGAAGGATAGAGGGAAGGAAAGTGCCTAGAAACTGCTTGGAGAGCAGCATCCCTTCTGACTGAGTTGAAAGCATTGGCAAAGTCCAATTTGATTAAAGCTTTTTCATTGGACATGTTGTTGATGTATACTCGGGCTGCATGGGCAGCTGCTTCACAGCCTTGTTGAACACCAAAACCGAGCTGAGTTGGTTTCAACATTGAGGCAGCATCTTGACTCACCCTTCGTACTGCAGCCTTGGCAACTAGGCGCCGAAGGGTGTTACCCACTGCAATGGGCCTGATTCCTCCATCCTTTTTCCGGAGGGCACACAGTGAGGCACCAAAGAAAAGGGGTCTAATGGTCTGTGGGACACTACCAGCCAGGCACCCATTGGAAAATTTGGTGAGTTCAGACAACAATCTCTCAGAGACCTCACCAAGACCTGGATTGAGCATTTGTTTCAAGTGTTGTGGCCTTAAACCAGTGAAACCTCCTGCTGAGCCCTGTGGGAAAGACATAGCAGCTTTATACACATCGGCGTCCCGTAAGGTTAATGTCACATTAGTTGCATTTGTGTCCTTTTACTTAACATATTGTCGGTAATTCTACCAATATTATTACTATATATATATATATATATATATATATATATATATATATATATATATATATATATATTCTCCATGGGGAAGTGGAACAGAATTCTTCCTCCGTAAGCTATGCGTGTCGTAAGAGTCGACTAAAATGTCGGGAGCAAGGGGCTATTAACCCCTTCTCCTGTATACATTATTAAAGTTAAAAAGAGAAACTTTTGTTTTTCTCTTTGGGCCACCCAGCCTTGGTGGGAAACGGCCGATTTGTTGAAAAAAAAAAAAAAAAAATATATATATATATATATATATATATATATATATATATATATATATATATATATATATATATATATATATTAGAAATAATTTATTTGATAGTTACGTTAAGTTCTTGTTGGATTACTTTTTACAAAATGCCTATCAAATAAATTTTTCTATAGTGTCTTGACTATTATTATTAAAATCATAAAGTGCTAAACTCATACGGTTCATACAGCGCTGAATAGTGTCTCGAGAAAGTTTTCGAACACTAAATTTGCATTACCTATATTTACTATACAGTTTCTAAAGATATACAGTACATTAGGCTTCCTCGTTTAGGAAACCTATATTTTCATGAACGTAACGATTTATGTAATATATCAAGGAATTCCTTCCCACTGATTAATTTTCAAATTGTTTTCAGTATTCAACATTATGATATTGTTAGGTATTAAAGAGTATGGACCCTGTGATCTGAGATCAGGCGTCATCTATTTGTTCAAATGTTTGAGCTGTAGAGCCCGATACGTGGGTAGTACCCACTCGAAACATCCTATTTCCGAGCACATGGGTAAATCTTTCCGTACTAACCTTTCACAGTCTAGGCCTTCTCATTCTGCAAGCAGAGAGCACTGTGGCTTAACCAGAGAGCACTGTGGCTTAACCAGAGAGCACTGTGGCTTAACCAGAGAGCACTGTGGCTTAACCAGAGAGCACTGTGGCTTAACCAGAGAGCACTGTGGCTTAACCAGAGAGCACTGTGGCTTAACCAGAGAGCACTGTGGCTTAACCAGAGAGCACTGTGGCTTAACCAGAGAGCACTGTGGCTTAACCAGAGAGCACTGTGGCTTAACCAGAGAGCACTGTGGCTTAACCAGAGAGCACTGTGGCTTAACCAGAGAGCACTGTGGCTTAACCAGAGAGCACTGTGGCTTAACCAGAGAGCAGTGTGGCTTAACCAGAGAGCAGTGTGGCTTAACCAGAGAGCAGTGTGGCTTAACCAGAGAGCAGTGTGGCTTAACCAGAGAGCAGTGTGGCTTAACCAGAGAGCAGTGTGGCTTAACCAGAGAGCACTGTGGCTTAACCAGAGAGCACTGTGGCTTAACCAGAGAGCACTGTGGCTTAACCAGAGAGCACTGTGGCTTAACCAGAGAGCACTGTGGCTTAACCAGAGAGCACTGTGGCTTAACCAGAGAGCACTGTGGCTTAACCAGAGAGCACTGTGGCTTAACCAGAGGCACTGTGCTTAACCAGAGAGCACTGTGGCTTAACCACTGTGACCAGAGCACTGTGGCTTAACCAGAGAGCACTGTGGCTTAACCAGAGAGCACTGTGGCTTAACCAGAGAGCACTGTGGCTTAACCAGAGAGCACTGTGGCTTAACCAGAGAGCACTGTGGCTTAACCAGAGAGCACTGTGGCTAACCAGAGAGCACTGTGGCTTAACCAGAGAGCACTGTGGCTTAACCAGAGGCACTGTGGCTTAACCAGAGAGCACTGTGGCTAACCAGAGAGCACTGTGGCTTAACCAGAGAGCACTGTGGCTTAACCAGGAGCACTGTGGCTTAACCAGAGAGCACTGTGGCTTAACCAGAGAGCACTGTGGCTTAACCAGAGAGCACTGTGGCTTAACCAGAGAGCACTGTGGCTTAACCAGAGAGCACTGTGGCTTAACCAGAGAGCACTGTGGCTTAACCAGAGAGCACTGTGGCTTAACCAGAGAGCACTGTGGCTTAACCAGAGAGCACTGTGGCTTAACCAGAGAGCACTGTGGCTTAACCAGAGAGCACTGTGGCTTAACCAGAGAGCACTGTGGCTTAACCAGAGAGCACTGTGGCTTAACCAGAGAGCACTGTGGCTTAACCAGAGAGCACTGTGGCTTAACCAGAGAGCACTGTGGCTTAACCAGAGAGCACTGTGGCTTAACCAGAGAGCACTGTGGCTTAACCAGAGAGCACTGTGGCTTAACCAGAGAGCACTGTGGCTTAACCAGAGAGCACTGTGGCTTAACCAGAGAGCACTGTGGCTTAACCAGAGAGCACTGTGGCTTAACCAGAGAGCACTGTGGCTTAACCAGAGAGCACTGTGGCTTAACCAGAGAGCACTGTGGCTTAACCGCCAGAGAGCACTGTGGTAACCAGAGAGCACTGTGAACCAGAGAGCACTGTGGCTTAACCAGAGAGCACTGTGGCTTAACCAGAGAGCACTGTGGCTTAACCAGAGAGCACTGTGGCTTAACCAGAGAGCACTGTGGCTTAACCAGAGAGCACTGTGGCTTAACCAGAGAGCACTGTGGCTTAACCAGAGAGCACTGTGGCTTAACCAGAGAGCACTGTGGCTTAACCAGAGAGCACTGTGGCTTAACCAGAGAGCACTGTGGCTTACCAGAGAGCACTGTGGCTTAACCAGAGAGCACTGTGGCTTAACCAGAGAGCACTGTGGCTTAACCAGAGAGCACTGTGGCTTAACCAGAGAGCACTGTGGCTTAACCAGAGAGCACTGTGGCTTAACCAGAGAGCACTGTGGCTTAACCAGAGAGCACTGTGGCTTAACCAGAGAGCACTGTGGCTTAACCAGAGAGCACTGTGGCTTAACCAGAGAGCACTGTGGCTTAACCAGAGAGCACTGTGGCTTAACCAGAGAGCACTGTGGCTTAACCAGAGAGCACTGTGGGACATGTAACCAGAGAGCACTGTGGCTTAACCAGAGAGCACTGTGGCTTAACCAGAGCACTGTGGCAACCAGAGGCACTGTGGCTTAACCAGAGCACTGTGGTAACCAGAGAGCACTGTGGCTTAACCAGAGAGCACTGTGGCTTAACCAGAGAGCACTGTGGCTTAACCAGAGAGCACTGTGGCTTAACCAGAGAGCACTGTGGCTTAACCAGAGAGCACTGTGGCTTAACCAGAGAGCACTGTGGCTTAACCAGAGAGCACTGTGAGCTTAACCAGAGAGCACTGTGGCTTAACCAGAGAGCACTGTGGCTTAACCAGAGAGCACTGTGGCTTAACCAGAGAGCACTGTGGCTTAACCAGAGAGCACTGTGGCTAACCAGAGCACTGGCTAACCAGAGAGCACTGTGGCTTAACCAGAGAGCACTGTGGCTTAACCAGAGCACTGTGGCTTAACCAGAGAGCACTGTGGCTTAACCAGAGAGCACTGTGGCTTAACCAGAGAGCACTGTGGCTTAACCAGAGAGCACTGTGGCTTAACCAGAGAGCACTGTGGCTTAACCAACAACACTTTCATCGCTCAAGATTTTAGTTCTGACTTCAAAAATCACAAAGACTCTGTTTCGTCTTCTGAGTCGCTGTATATCAAAATGAAAATGTTTATTTCCTTGCCAAACTTACAATGTGTGGTCTACATATTACAAAATATTAATTACAAAGGCCACTAGCATGCCAAGGCATTTCGGGCAGATGGATAGGGACAATGAGGCTCAGCTTAATTCTGCCACGCCTATACAGCTGTTTTCGCATTAGTTTTTTTTATGCGTGAGTTTTAACATTTTATGAGATAGGTTAGGTTAGCTGCCTTGTTAGTATTCTTCTTTCTTGTGTCATTTTAGTTTAATGTATCACATTTAATTGTGATATAACCAGCTGTTTAGTTATTTTTTTTCCTCTTGCGTCTAAGATTTCTAAGAGGAAAGTTTATTGTTGAAGTTATCATAAACTCAGATGTCCTCTAGGAGACAAATATTTGTACTTGCCTTTAGCGTGTACAAGGACAGCTGAGGCGTATATATACGGAGCGTCACGTCAGCGCCAGGCGCACACGGACCGTATACAGGCAAAATAACCCTGCAGTAAATCTTGGCTATCAACAAGCACACCAAGGACTATGGTTATGGGCGTGACCACCTGCGGCGTAGGGCGACAGGAAACTCACAGGGCCTGGCCACCCGCCCGTCTAGACGACGCAAAACCAGCCTGACGCGGTACATCACAAAGGTTGGTCGCTCTCACGCCCCTCACATAAGCAGACCTTAACAGTTCAGAGAGATTATAGGGGCCGAGCTATTCCCTAATAAAGAGTCGGAAACATTTGCAACCATGTTATATAAAAGTTTCTTCGAGTTATTGTCTTTCTTAGATAATTGTGCCTATTTTTTTAAGGCGTTGAATTAACAGGTTGAGAGCTTTTATCTTAAGTCATTTCAAATCCTCATCCTGGGGCACTGTGGTGATACTTCGTTTTGTAACAAAGTGGAAAACCTAGCTTCGATATGAGAACTCTTGTTTAATCACTGATGCCCAGCACCCCGGATACCCCAGTCGTTGTTTAACTTCTGGTACCCAGCAGTGGTATGCCAGTGGCTGTTTAACTGCTCAATGGGTCATCATCCGACAAAATAATGTGTCAAGAACCATTTTCCTGACGAACATAAAACCATTACTATTCACCTTACTTAGGAAGGCAAGTCACTAACAGGATTAGTTGGTCTTTCAACGCAAGGAGTGGTGGAAGCTCGATCCTCTGTCCGCTAATCGCATGACAGACACTTTACTCTCGCAACCACACAGTCATGCACCAGCTACCATTTCTTACATCATTGACAACAAAAACTATAACGGATAGGGAAGAAAATATGACTTCAAGAAACCTTAATAATTTCACAAGTCCTTTCATTCTCTTCTCCGAGGTTATGGGTCGTCAATTAACACTGAAAGTGGTACTGCTTATATATATATATATATATATATATATATATATATATATATATATATATATATATATATATATATATATATATCTTACGTGGACCACCAAGCCCATGTGTTCACCTAACCTCCCATCCAAACATTTTATATATGATGTACTTTACTAACTTTTTTATATTTTCCTGAAGAGGACCTCAGAAAGAGGTAAAAAATGTACAGGACCTTTTTCTGTGATCTGAGATGCGTTTTGTAACTAAACATTTTGATGAAATTACCTGTAATGAGTAAATCTTACATCGGGCTGGCGTCTCCTTGTCTGCTGGACGAGGACGCTCATAGTACGAAACGTTAATCTAAGATATTTATTAATCTATGTTTAGAGTTAATATTTTAACATTTCATGCCGATAAATACAAAGCAATTGAATTTCTGTATATATTAGGCAAAATCTTTGGTGACACTTATAAGAGTGAAAATAACACCCTGTGCAACATAAAAATGTCCATATTCAATTATTTTGGGACGTTTTATATTCAGGAAAGGTTATAATTGGAGAATGGTAATTATACACAAAACACAACACTCGCCCATTGTTAGTGGTGACGGATAAGGAAAAAACGTTGTGTGTGATTGCAGGGGTCGAGTCACAGCTCCTGGCTCCCCATCTTCCCTGGTCGCTACTAGGTCCATTCTCTCCCTGCTCTAAGAGCTTTATCGTACCTCTTTTTAAAGCTATGTATGGATCCTACCTCCATTACTTCACTTTCCAAATTCTTCCACTTCCTGAAGACTCTATGGCTGAAGAAATACTTCCTAACATACATATGACTCATCTGGGTTTTTAACTTCAAGTTGTCCCCTTGTTCCTGTGAGTAAAATGTGGAAGCAAAGAATTCGCAGGAATGTGTTCAAATTGAACTAGTTCAATTTTAATATATTGAAAACATTAACCTGGGAAAAAATTATAAATAAGTGGAAGAAACTGCCAACTAACGTCATTAAAAGTAATTGTGAACCTTTTATAAAGTAGGTTAGTGGTAATGGTTGGGTGTTAGTAACACCAGCATGCATGAGTTACAACGTCAAATACAGTGCTGCTGTGTTCTTACTATCTTAAATTGACCCCAGCGATAGTTTCTATCAAAACTGCTAAATTTCTGAATATCCAAAGCCCACATTAAATTTCCAGGTGGACCACGAGAGCAATTGAATCTCTTAGCTCACAGCACGACACACGCGGGAAATCGCCATATTTACACTAGGTTGTATGTCATAGTGCTACACCTCCTGCCTCATCCCATTCATTCAGCTGTCTTATTGATTATTTTTATGGGAGTGGAGTATCGGGTTACGTGTGTGGACATTATGGAGGTGGTGGGTCGGGCGGGTCCTCTGAGGCCAGGGAGGAGGTGCTCCAGCGGCCAAAGTAATCATATAGACACCACCAGCCTCACCCTCAGACATACAACCACTTCTATCAAGTACAATTTAACAGTTTGTGCTCATATCTCGATATCTCTGTTTTTCTAATTTTCCCTCTCGTGTGTATGTGTATGTTAATATACATTGTAATAATCGAAGAATGTTCCTCGGTGGATTTAGTTGATTATATATATATATCTAGGGAGGTACAACCTCTAGAACTTTACTGGGGACCCTCATCCTCAGAGAAGACAATAAACGTACCTCAGGGAAAACTCGAGGTTCTCCCCGGAGCTGTTTGAATATTTTCTTCTCCTACAACCCCCTATATATATATTATGTAAGTGTTTTATTAATAGACAGAATACATTGACAGAAAACACGAACATGAGCATGAATACATTGGTACAATATATCAAAGATTATGAATCTCCTCCAAAGCCGGACGCGAGCCCAGTATGCAGCATGCATTTCCCCTCTGGATGGCCACGCTGAGGCGCTGGAACATGAAAATGGCTGCCCTTGGGTCCCTGGTGGTGTCGATGAGTCTGGAACCCAGTTCTTTAAGGGAACGTGTTGCATTTTTTCCCCATGCTCCCAAGGTCTCTGATTCCACTGGGACAAATTGATACTGTTGGCTTATGTACCTTTACTTGCCGATCTTGTACTCCTCCCTGTGGTCAGCAGCTCCTCCCTGTCGCCCGACACTGTGATGGATGTAGGTGTCAGCCAGTGTTGACACACAGGTATAGTCCCATACTAAGAGTTTGCCATTTTTCCAAGGATAGATGGTGATCCAGTCGGGGCGGTTTGCTGGGTTGTGGGTATTGTTGGCTGCTAGTGACCGGGGCTCTCGGCTGGGCATCCAGCTGTAGCAAGTGTTCTCTTTATGAGAAGTGGGCTAAAATAACACGGGTTCGATCCCCGGCTGGTCCCATTATTGTTAATTGCTTAAAACCACTTGTTCGTGGATGCATTAATATACATATATATATAACACCTGTCTTTTTCGATCAAATATAAAATGTAAGATACACCATGAGACATGCTCTAGCCAGATAGAATTATATATAAGATATGTCGACGGATCTTCTGTATGATTAAGACCCGTGTCAGAAGGGTACTTGTGTTGTCTCCTGACGAATAAGACAACAACAATAGCCAAATGGAAGAGTGAGACGAGTCATCATGATGTTACAACAAGTTACCTGAGAGTTATGTATCAATAAAGAAGCTAAACATCTTCATGCAAACTTGATAAAGCCTCGCAGTATTATTTCCCCAACGAAACTAACCATAATTTTTCTCTCTGCTAAAAAAAATCATGTTATCTTGCCTCTTAGGCAAAGGTAAATAATACTGTACAGCCAAGTTAAGAGACAATTTCAGGTGTCAGGTCAAGCAGAGAATCACTGAGTCGTGGCCTCTCGCCGCCCACTCAAGTAAACACCTCCACAAAATACCAGTATTCAGTCAATATTCTTATACATACAAATGTCGCAAAATATAATCACCCAGTCGTGGCCAAATACGATCAACTAGCAATTTAGCGAGATATAACGTGATAATATATGTTGAACCATCGTAAACAAAATATTACCACATTGCCGAATAAGGGTGCCAGGTGGGTGCCCCCTTATTCTCTCCCCCCTCCAGGCACGTTCCAGTGTACAAGGATATTTAGCTGGGGGGGTCACCAAGTATGGCTTCGTTTTTTTTAATATATCAGCCACACTTATACACGGGAAGAAACGCTCATGGAAGATATACAGTATTTGCTGCGTTAATGGTCTCAGTGCCCGAAGTAGCCACACCGTAACGCTCAGAGGCACGTTTATCAATGGTATTATAAACTGACAAGTGGGTGAGAATTGACGTAGTCCCTGTTGGACGACATGTTGTTGTTGTTCTTGATTTGCTGGTACTCTCCCGGCCAGGGTCTTTTCCAGATGGTGACCCGGCCTTGGCTTCCTGTCGTGGGAGTGTCTTGAGACCTACGTCTCCCATGGGAGGAGGTACAAGTACCTCCTCATCTTCCGGGACCAACTGTCCCCGGACTAGCCCCATTCCCCGCCCTCACAAGGCTCGTAGGGAGAAATTAGGCCTCTGGTCTGCCATCTTCCCTGTCCCAGGGGGCTCTTGGGAATGGCAGTCTTGTGAGCTGCAGGTGATAGCAAGCTCTAGCTCTGAACGATATGTCTTCTCAATAAAACTCCATAAACCGCATACTATGTCTTATTAACAAACGTATAATGGAATACACAATGACACAAAGAAGGTAAACTAACAAACAAAGATTAACGGCACATATTGTGCCAATATTTAAAAAAGAAAAAGTCCAGGGGATACCCTTTTAACGATAGGCTGTTTCTGAAAAAAAATAAAGTGGGTGAATCACGTATTAAAACCCTGCTAACAATCAAACAATTCGGTTGACGATCAGATCACAAAATTCCTGTATACTAGATAATTCATGTAAATCATTCAAGAAAAATGGATATGCAGACTGGTAGATTGCATTCATTGAGATTTTGAGAAAACTTTCACCAGAGTTCTTCATGAAAGATTAACCTGGAAAGTAAAAATATTGATCAATAAAAGGCACATTGTTGCAATGGAGAAAAATCTTTGTTTTGTAATGTAAATTCTTACACTAGAGGAATAATGTTATCAATGGGAATGCCATTAAAATTGGTTCTTGCGCCAATATTCCTAATTTATTTAAATGACTTGTCATAGGGAACGGAAATCTATAAGAATATGTTTGCAGATGATGTAATGATGTTTGCAAGATAAACAATAAAATAGTTGCATATCCCTACAAGAAGACTTCGATAAACTGAACAAATGAAGAGATAAATGAATAATATAATTTATTATTGATAAACGCTATGTAATGGTAACTGACGATGGCGATAACTGACATGAAAAATACTTGTGTGACAAAGTAAAGAATGTATAAGACAGTGAGAAGATTCAAGGACTCACCATTGAGAAAGCATTGTCACAAAACCAAGTACTCCGCACATAGAAGAAACGTATGACGACGTTTCGGTCCGACTTGGACCGAAACTAACACATGAATTAGAGGAAGCCAGTATATATATATATATATATATATATATATATATATATATATATATATATATATATATATATATATATATATATATATATATATAAGAAGGGGACAGGGACGAGACAAGAAAGGAAGAAGTGGAGAAGTAGTGGTACATTTAAGGCTGGTAGTAGAAGTAGTCTACCACTACTCCCCTACTTACTACTACTTCCACTATCAGCATTACCTCTTCCACTACTTCTCCACTTCTTTCTTCCTCTCTTTGTCTCGTCCATGTCCCCCTATCCTATATATACACTGGCTCCCTTTCCTTCGTGTGTTAGTGTGACTTGTAAATGGTTAAAGTCGGACCGAAACGTCGCTATAAGCTTCTCTCCCACGTGCGGGTTATTTGTACATTATATATATATATTTTTTTTCAACAAGTCGGCCGTCTCCCTCCGAGGCAGGGGTGACCCAAAAAGAAAGAAAATCCCCAAAAAGAAAATACTTTCATCATCATTCAACACTTTCACCACACTCATACATAATCACTGTCTTTGCAGAGGAGCTCAGATACGACAGCTGATAATTGTCCCTCCCAGCTGTCACTATCCCAGACCCCTCCTTTAAAGTGCAGGCATTGTACTTCCCATTTCCAGGACTCAAGTCCAATTAAATCAATTAACTGGTTTCCCTGAATCCCTTCACAAAATGTTACCCTGCTCACACTCCAACAGATCGTCATGTCCCAAAAACCATTCGTCTCCATTCACTCCTATCTAACACGCTCACACAAGCTTGCTGGAAGTCCAAGCCCCTCGCCCACAATACCTCCTTTACCCCTTCCCTCCAACCTTTTCTAGGACGACCCCTACACCGCCTTCCTTCCCCTACAGATTTATACGCTCTCCAAGTCATTCTACTTTGATCCATTCTCTCTAAATGACCAAACCATCTCAACAACCCCTCTTCAGCCCTCTGACAAATACTTTTAGTAACTCCACACCTTCTCCTAATTTCCACATTCCGAATTTTCTGCATAATATTTACACCACACATTGCCCTTAGACAGGACATCTCCACTGCCTCCAGCCTCCTCCTCGCTGCAGCATTTGCAACCCATGCTTCACACCCATATAAGAATGTTGGTACCACTATACTTTCGTACATTCCCTTCTTTGCCTTCATGGATAACGTTTTTTGTCTCCACAGATACCTCAACGCACCACTCACCTTTTTTCCTTCATCAATTCTATGGTTAACCTCATCCTTCATAAACCCATCCGCTGACACGTCAACTCCCAAATATCTGAAAACATTTACTTCTTCCATAATCCCTCTCTCCAATGTGATATCCATTTTTTCTTAATTAAATCGTTTGATACCCTCATCACCTTACTCTTATCTATGTTGACTTTCAACTTTCGACCTTTACACACCCTCCCAAACTCGTCCACTAACCTTTGCAACTTTTCTTTAGAATCTCCCATAAGCACAGTATCATAAGCAAAAAGTAACTGTGTCAACTCCCATTTTGCATTTAATTCTCCATAATTTAATCCCACCCCTCTCCCCAACACCCTAGCATTTACTTCTTTTACAACCCCATCTATAAATATATTAAACAACCATGGTGACATTACACATCCCTGTCTAAGACCTACTTTTACCGGGAAGTAAT
Organism: Cherax destructor; assembly: GCA_009830355.1. Lineage (NCBI taxonomy): Eukaryota > Metazoa > Arthropoda > Malacostraca > Decapoda > Parastacidae > Cherax > Cherax destructor. The sequence goes on from WNWK01002684.1 coordinate 15,570, forward strand.
CTCCCTCTTTCCTACACACCCTAACCTGAGCCTCACTATCCTCATAAAAACTCTTTACAGCCTTCAGTAACTTACTACCTATTCCATACACTTGCAACATTTGCCACATTGCTCCCCTATCCACTCTATCATATGCCTTTTCTAAACCCATAAATGCAATAAAAACTTCTCTACCTTTATCTAAATACTGTTCACATATATGCTTCACTGTAAACACTTGATCTACACATCCCCTACCCACTCTAAAGCCTCCTTGCTCATCTGCAATCCTACTCTCTGTCTTACCTCTAATTCTTTCAATAATAACCCTGCCATACACTTTACCTGGTATACTCAGTAAACTTATTCCCTATAATTTTTACACTCTCTTTTATCCCCTTCCCTTTATATAAAGGAACTATACATGCTCTCTGCTAATCCCTAGGTACCTTCCCTCATTCATACATTTATTAAACAAAAATACCAACCACTCCAGCACTATATCCCCCTGCTTTTAACATTTCTGTCATGATTCCGTCAATTCCAGCTGCTTTACCCCCTTTCATTCTACGTAATGCCTCACGCACCTCCCCCATACTCACATCCTGCTCTTCTTCACTCCTAAACGATGTTGTACCTCCCTGGCCAGTACATGAAATTACCGCCTCCCTTTTTCATCGACATTTAAAAGTTCCTCAAAATATTCCCGCCATCTACCCAATACCTCCAGCTCCCCATCTACTAACTCCCCTACTCTGTTTTTAACTGACAAATCCATTCGTTCCCTAGGCTTTCTTACCTTGTTTATCTCGCTCCAAAATTTTTCTTGTTTTCAGCAAAATTTCTTGACAGAGCCTCTCCCATTCTTTCATCCGCTCTTCTTTTGCACTCTCTCACCACTCTCTTCACCTTTCTTTTACTCTCCATATACTCTGCTCTTCTATTAACACTTCTCTTTTGTAAAAACCTCTCATAAGCTACATTTTTCTCTTTTATCACACCCTTTAAATCTTCATTCCACCACTCACTCCTCTTTCCTCCTGCACCCACCCTCCTATAGCCACAAACGTCTGCCCCACATTCTAATACTGCATTTTTAAAACTATCCCAACTCTCTTCTACCCCCCCCCCCCCACTACTCATACTTGCACTAGCCCACCTTTCCGCCAATAGTTGCTTATATCTCACCCTAACTTCCTCCTCCCTTAGTTTATACACTTTTACCTCTCTCTTACTTGCTGTTGCCATATTCTTTTTGTCCCATCTACCTTTTACTCTAACTGTAGCTACAACCAAATAATGATCTGATATATCCGTTGCCCCTCTATAAACATGTACATCTTGAAGCCTACCCATCAAACTTTTATCCACCAATACATAATCCAACAAACTACTTTCCTTACGTGCTATATCATACCTTGTATATTTATTTATCCTCTTTTTCATAAAATATGTATTACTTATTACCAAACCTCTTTCTACACATAGCTCAATTAATGGTTCCCCATTTATATTTACCCCTGGCACCCCAAATTTACCTACTACTCCCTCCACAACATTTTTACCCACTTTAGCACTTAGATCCCCAACCACAATTACTCTTTCACTTGGTTCAAAACTCCCCACACACTCACTCAACATTTCCCAAAATCTCTCTCTCTCCTCTACACTTCTCTCTTCTCCAGGTGCATAAACACTTACTATAACCCACTTTTCACATCAAACCTTTATTTTACTCCACATAATCCTTGAATTTATACATTTATATTCCTTCTTTACCTGCCATAACTGATTATTCAACATTATTGCCACTCCTTCTTTAGCTCTAACTCTATTTGAAACCCCTGACCTAATCCCATTTATTTCTCCCCACTGAAACTCTCCTACCCCCTTCAGCTTTGTCTCACTTTTAAAGCCAGGACATCCAGCTTCTTTTCATTCATAACATCTACAATCATCTCTTTCTTATCATTCGCACAACATCCACGCACATTCAAACATCCCACTTTGACGGTTTTCTTCTTTTTCTTTATAGTAAGCTATACAGGAAAAGGGGTTACTAGCCCATTGTTCCCGGCATTTTAGTTGACAAAGTAATTACACCCACCAAGACCCCGCGAACAGTAGACCAGCTAGACGAGACTAAGCTGCCACCCAACTCGGCCACCAAGGTGAGGTTATATATATATATATATATATATATATATATATATATATACATATATTTTGCTATAACTTCATCCCAATAGGGTCGGAGACCCATGGAGCATGAGGCAAGTGTGCTCTAAAGTTTCTCAAGGAGCTGGGTGGAAAACTCATAGAAACCAAGGACCACAGGGCGACCAGCTTCCTCTTTCAGAGACTCAGTGTTGCGATCCAGAGGGGAAATGCCTGCAGTATTCTGGGCACGCGGCCCACTGCCGGGGAGTTGGACGAAGTATTTGACATGTAGCTCTGAGTTGTTATCTATGTTGTTTTACTCCCCATTGTATTTTGTCTTGAAATAAAGTTTATATATATATATATAATCATGTAGGACTACAGGTACTAGTGAATCACGCTCTCAGATATTTCTGATAGTGTTAGTAGATTAGATATTGGTCCTGTAATTGTTAGAGCTGGTTTGATCACCACTTTGTACATGGGTGTTATCCTGGCCCTTTGGGAGAGTCTTGTAAGGTGTGTTCTTCAAATTATTTGTTGAGAAGTCACGTCTGAGAGCAATGTGTGGTATGAATATCATGCAGAGAATTCGTAGTTTGGAAATTGGGAGGAGGTGCGGGATTACCAAAACTGTTATCCAGAGGGCTGAGGAGGGGTTGTTGAGGTGGTTCGGACATGTAGAGAGGATGGAACGAAATAGAATGACTTCGAGAGCGTATAAATCTGTAGTGGAGGGAAGGCAGGGTAGGGGTCGGCCTATTAAAGGTTGGAGGGAGGGGGTAAAGGAGGTTTTGTGTGCGAGGGGCTTGGCCTTTCAGAAAGCATGCGTGAGTGTGTTAGGAGCGAATGGAGACAAATGGTTTTTAGGACTTGACGTGCTGTTGGAGTGTAGGCAAGGTATTACAACCTCAGGTTCTAAGGCCTGTTATCCTGAGTGTAAAAAGGAGCTTGGAGCAAAGAAACACAGTAGAAAATGCTTTGAATTGTGTTACAAAATGACACGATATCTATTAGTAATAGACATCTCCAGTGAACACTAGAAAGGATAGCCCTTCTAGCATCCAGCCTGTTACTGGGCTTTTGCAACAAAGTCAGTATCCTGGTCCAGTTATCCAACATATTATATATGTTAAGAGGATTGCAACTGATAGGGTACTAACCAACGAAATGTATTTAAAAGGTTTATTATCAAAGTGAGTATCTAGGGTTTCAAAGTAAATAAATGTACATGACTCTGAAGTACCATCAGGTACAATGTCAGTAATTACAATAATACAGATATATGCTAATATGAATAGAAGTGTGTATGAGTGTGCTCCAGGTAACTCTAAGACTCGCCTCAACCAGTGTTCGACTGAACTTCTCATAAGCTAACTTCTCTAACAAACTGACAATCAGAACAGTTTGATTGACCAGTAAAATGACCAATTCGCAGAACAGCAATATAACAAGCAACAGCAACACAGCGTCGGGAACCAGGAGATATAAAATCGACCCTAACTGGGGACCATCAATAGATCCTCCAAAACAGTCACAAAACTCCCTTTCTACCGAAGCTAGGTTCAGCATAAACAATCCCAAACTGTGGCGGTGCACAGATGCCTTATCGAAATAGGTCAGGAGCTGTAGCTAGAGACCTGAGTTATCTCAGTGTCAATGTGACACACAACCCAGAAAAACGTCGAAAATCACTGTCTAGTCTATCCTCTGTGAACAGAGTCCTGAGAAGTATGTTTCGTCTCACCACCGAACACATACTCTACCACACAGTCTAAATGGCGAGAAAACAAGATAGGAGAGAGGTGTTGACACAACGATGTCCAGCTGCGTAGTGCTCTCGAGGAAGGAGCAGCAGCCACCCCTCTCAGGTGGAATCACGTGACTCCCTCCCAGCAACTAGACGCCGGCAGTATAACAAGCCTAGTGTCTCAATCGATAGTTTGCCAACTCCAAGGCAGCTACTACAAACATGAGCACAATTTATAATGTTACATCCTACCAAATGAACATAGCTAAGTCAAATAATGTCAAATAATAGTCCAATAATAGTATAAAGCACGATATTAACGATTTAGTTATTATCGAGAATATCAGCAATATAAAATTATAGAAAATGGAAATATACATAAAATATATACATTGGGGCCCATTCTGGGGTCGTAATAAATTGTATTTCCTTCACCAAGCAATTATGAATTTTGTATTTTCCTTCACCAAGTATATTATGAATTTTTGTATTTTCCTTCACCAAGTATATTATAAGGCTTTATACAAATATGTACACTATATACAGAGATAGTAGTATTAGTGCACGCCACGGTAGTCAAGGCAGAACAACAGCCAATAGACAGAGACGACCATACAACAACCAGCTCAGGCAGGGAATGACAATGGCAAACATGTGAGTGGAATCCACGTCACCTTTTCCAGTGCTAGACCCGAACTATGATTGGTTGAACCAAGCTGTTGATTTGGTGATGGGGCTCCAAATCACCAAACCCTTAACAAGATGGTTCGCTTGTTGGTGAGGAAGCCTATGTGGGTGTGTTTAACATGCTCGGAATAAGGGTGACATACTCTTTGCATGCAACACCCCCACCCCAAGAGGGCTTAGGACTAGGCTTACACCTCAAATGGGTAGAGTGCCGCCATGGCACGTTACAATAATGGGACCGCCTTTCCCCTCAACCATCCCACTCATTAGATAAAGCTAACTTTTCTCGAGACATAAAGTCTGGCTTTAAACTTAAGAGTGAGACAACAGACGGTAGGGCTAACGTAGGTCCAAGATACCTGCGGTCGGTAGCAGAATATCCCCTCACTAAAAAAAAAAATAAACTTATTTAGGGGAAAAAAAAGAGCTGGCTCTACCCAAAGACCCTAGCACATCCTAACTTATTACATTCTAGATATTGTCTTTTCCATCTCATGAGTCTTGTGTTGTGATTTTTCATGGATTGGAGGTACACCAGAGGGTTGTGGTCGCTGTAGATGGTGACCATCTGTGAGGACTGGCCCACGTAGATGTCAAAGTGCTCTAATGCCAATATCAGAGCCAGTGCCTCTTTCTCTATAGTGGAGTAGGCCCTCTGGTGTGGTGCATAATTAGATGAGAAGTATGCCACAGGCTGCAACCCATCGTCCCCAGATTGCAGAAGCACTGCCCCCACCCCAGACTCACAAGCATCTATCTGTAAAGAGAAGGGTTTTGAAAAGTCTGGAGACAAAAGAATGGGTGCTGTACAAAGTAATCTCTTTGCTTTCGTAAAAACATTTTGACATTCTGGGGTCCAATTAAAAGGAACTTTGTGACTGGTAAGTGAGGTTAGAGGGGCAACAATATCTGCAAAATTTCCTGTCAGGGGATACTGGATAATTTTTAATGGCCAGGATTTTTGCAAATTTAGGGGCCACTTTGCCACTACCTACTTCATGGCCCAAAAATTTAATAGTAGATTGACCAAAGGATGACTTTGGTAAATTAACAGTTAAGTGAAAACTCTGGTCCCAAGTGTCCTTGGTGGGAGACAGCCGATGTGTTAATAAAAAAATAATAAAAAATACTGAAATAGGTGAAAATAATATTTGTGCAACTTTCTCGTAGATATTATTTCTTTTGTGTCGTTAGGTGACTTTTAAAGTCATTTAATGAATGAAGCTAATTTAGAGGTTAAGTCAAGTAGGTTAAATTATTTTAGCTCGGTTTGCTACTGATATTGCTACTGATATAGGGTAATTAAGTAAGTTTATTAAGGTGCAATTACACAATTTTGGGATGATGACAATGGTTTTACATAGTAAAGTAAATTTTCCATGATTACAAAAAAAGTCAAAGTGACTTATTTCCACCGGGTTTCTTCACTACCTTACCATTATCAGCTTAAATATTAAACATAGTTAACTGTTGAGCTTATTCACATTATCAGAAGCTGAGGAAGTTTCTTTGTTTTGGAGATTAATTGTTTACGTTTTATTGGGGGTTTTTTACCCTAAAATTTGGGATGGCTTTCCAAGTTGTTTAATATCACCTTTGGAGTCAGTAGATCTAAAGAATATCAAGTATATATAAGTACAGATGCACGTTTTGTGGATGATTACGACTGTCCTACATTTTAACACGTGTGCATCACTTAAACTAACCCATAAAGTCAAATAAAGGGACTATTTTCATTGGGGTCCTTGAGTAGTTGTTTGGATAATCGAACAATTCATGTTAAAATGCATTTTTGCACTGTATGCAAATGAAATAACAGCTAAGAATAAATTTAAGTATTACGTTTTCTAGCACACACCATGTGACTCAGAGGTGCATGAATCAATTCTTGACTCAGGATACATCTGCGATGAATAGTCTCGACTTCATCTCTATGGTAGAAAATGGGAATAATTTCCCCCTGAAGGAAATATAAGAACATAGCTTTGCACGTTATATAAAGCCCGTCGTGAACGTTCCATATATTTATAATGTTAATTTAAGCAGAGGGGGTGTGCACATGTGGGTATGTAAGAAGAGAACTGAAGGTACGCACTTTGTTTTCATGGGAGTGAGGTGGGTGAAGTCGAGGGTGTGTGTCAGTGGAACTGTCGTTGTCAGCTGTTCCGTGTTTTCATCTACGTCACCCATCTCTGCCCCTTTATCGAGATGTCCTACGCTTATTTATTCAAGTATATCATTATCGGAGACACTGGTTAGTATTAGCAGACGCAAAGGAACTAGAGATTTATGGTCTTGTAAGGAAACATGGGCCACAAGTGGTGAGAATCGGCTTTGATATCAGCGGTCCTCCAATATGGCGAAAATCGATTTGCTTGGGTAAACTAGGTGTTGATAATGTTTGTCCCGTTTTATATTATGAACAGGACGTTCAGGTACTTTCTACGAAGATGCCCGAGACGTTCTCTTTGTTTTAGGATCATTAAAAACGTGATGGGAACCATGCAGAATACTGCAGACCAAGGCTTGCAGGTCGTCATGCGTCTTTTAATGTCTTGTAGTGTTGGGAAAAAAGAGTGTATGTCCCATTATCCATAATAAAACATGTCAAACTATAACATAAATTTACTTAAAAAGGCTACAGGGAAAATTGTTCATAAACTTTAACAATATTTAAGAAAAACAATATATTTAGGAAGCGAATATGAACTGTCAAGTAACTTCTAAAAGCATCTTAACTACAAACTGTTATTATATATTTACTAATTAATTTTCATGGTATGCATCAAAGCTTATTAAAGTGACTTTTGCAATTGTTGTGGCTGATTGGTGGGAGTCATATTGAGCATGTATTAGAATGTATCATACCATCTCAGGGACCCCAGTGGAAATAAGTCACATTGTTTGACTGTTGGGTTATCCTAGTTTCAATCTACATAATGTACTTCTTGTGCCCATAACATGTGGCCTTAAGACCATTGTAAGATAAACTTGTGTACCCAAAGTCTAACTAAAAACTTGTTAGCTTTCAATCAGCAAGGAAATAGCAGTGGACATGTCTAGGGGTTTTGCTTTATTTTTGGGATAGATGTATATTAGGTAGAAGGTGCCAACATTTACTCAAAAGTGAATTTTATTTGGAATGATCATTCCTAGGCATTTTTTTGTTGTACGTACAGAACTTTCAAGGTGAATGTGCAGTATGAAGATGGGTTGGTTTTTATATCTTCCTTCATACCATGAAAATAATGGCTGGCACTTCTTATGGTATTTTGAATATATTAACCTATTTCATATTATCCTGTTAGGAAATTTCTATACATCTGACATAATCATTAATATTAACAAGTTACCTAGGAGTTGTCCAACGTAATTGACATTGAGATTAGGGTAGTAGCATTAGTTCAAATTAGTGCTTACCAATATCTTGACTAAATTTATATATGGAAGAACTCTTTGCCAGTAGGAAACAATCTGAAATTTTTCCTCACTGACTGATGACTTGAGAATGTCAGCAAGATCACTTGCATTTTGTTTTGACCTTGATAAATATCCATATTTTTGGGGCCACTACTTTATATTATGAAAGTCTGCTGAAGCAATCAGATCTGTTCAAAACTTGTTTAACAACTAATCAAAGATTATCTGTTGAGAGGGTCATACTACTTTTTGGTCATTAGACTGTTAGGGTTGTTAGGTTATAAATCACTTGACCATGTTAGAAAGTAGTGTAAATAAATGGATGATGCGAAATCACTTGATGAACTCGAGTAGAAAAATACTGGTCCTAGATTATTTCCTTCCCTTTTCACATAGTATGAGGAAAAAGACACAACAATCCAATCATACATAAAGTATTGTACAACACAAAATTATAAAGCATCAACAGTACCTGCCATGTATAGAATATTTGCTGTGCACATAGAAGCAAAATCTTAAATCAGAATACTGTACTGTACTGGCAAACCATTTTAACTCGTATTATATGCTTAAGAGTTCCCTCAATATTAGGCAGATAATTTTCAGTTACCTCGGTTTCAGAACACGTGTAGGTCAGGAAATACAGTACTTCGAAAATTATAAATACTGATCAATAGATGCTAAAAGTGAAAAGCTAAAATTAAAAAATGTACAAAATTGCCAACATTATCCAGATTATCAGTGCAATGTGCAGTAGAGAACATTAAATATTAAACATGTTCTCTTGAATATCTTTGTAATGTTAAATACATTTATAATATTGTGTCTTGGAATTTGTATTAGTAGCTATGTGGTTTTTAATCATAAGGTAAACTATAAATACCATAACAAAATTCATAAAAATATTCTTTGTATCTTTATTATCCTAAATCTTTGCCTGTTGAAGAAAAAATAATGCAGTCTATATAATTAATGTCTTTCAGTAGGTTATTGGACAGGTAATATTTATGTATATATACAGTGTATATAATGCTCCAATGAGCATTAACAAACAACTTCTGCAGATAGTAGTGGACTGAAAGACCATGTACATATTGTACTCGAGTAGCTTAATTTTTTAAACATCTCGGTTGTTTCCCTCCAAAAAAAGGCAAAACATTCGCTAGTACTCATTCTGTAGCTGTCTTGCCACAAGTTCATGGACTTGACAGTTTAAATGATCTTCCTAACTAGTACATCATACCCATCAGAGTGTAGGCAAAATACCTCTCACCTCCAGAGCCCAAGTCCACCTAACTAGTTTTACTGATTCCCATCATAGATGTTATCTTCCTCTTGCTAAACAGCATGTCAAATCCCTTCACAAGCCTCTACCACTTAAAACTTCATTCCAACTCTGGGATGTTCCCTACACCTTCCATCCATCCCAGATTTATACATCAATCTTATCCTGCTCTATCCTTGCTATTAGTGATATATCGGATATCCGCATCCACAGAACATCCACACAATTTCTTGCATCCGCATTTTACTGTAAACAGATATCCGCATATGCATCCGCATCCGTAATCTGCGAAACATCCGCACAATTTCTTACATCCGCATCAACATCCACGGAACATCTGCACAATATCTTATCTGCATCCGCATCCACAAAATAAGTAAGAAAGACATCCTCATACACATCTGCATCTGCGGATATCTAAATTTTCACATCCGATACATCTCTACTTGCTATGTGATTAAACCATCTTCATAATTTCCTTCTGTTCTTTTTGAAATGTACCTTTTGTACCACTTTGCCATCCTCTAATTTCACTCCCAGTTCTTTGCATAGTATATGCACATGTTGATCTTAGACTATATCACTGCATCCAACCTTCTCTTTGCTGCAACATTCAAAGACTATGCCTCACACCCATACAAAAGTGTTGGCACCACTCTTATCTTTCTTACATTCCCCATTTTGCATTTATTAATAAACTTATTTCAATAGACTTTTCAACACTGCCAATATCTTTTATCCCTCGTCTGTTTTATTTTGAACTAAAGAACTGAAGCTACCCTCCCTCTAAATCAAACCTGGGTACCTGGCAGTTAAAATTGTGGTATAAAGCCTCGCCCTATCTGGACCCAAATTGGGTGTTTTCAGCTGCAGTGACTTGCTTTTCTCATCAAATATTCCAAGGTACCTTGCCGACATGGTTGGGCAGAGTGATATCCTCATTGGACAGACCAGTCTCTGGTCAGTCATTAGCAGGTCATCCACATGTTTGATGAAGGGTTCTCTAACTGTGACTAAGCTTGGGGCTTGCCTGCTGATGGCTATTCTTGTGCATGGTGTATGTACAGCAGCAAAGTTGGTCTGGCCCCTCAGGCTGATGCTTGGCCATCTATTTCCTGGTATGGCTTTGCCTGGGGCCACATTGAGGTCATATCACACAGAATGTGCTGACATGTTTGTCAGCTATTTGGTCAAATTACCCTTCTCTGACTGGGCTATACGACCAAACCCCCTGGGATTCCACCACAATTCAACAGCTGCTTCCTTTGATTCTAAGGTACTGGTTTATACAATTCCAGGATGGCCCCCAGGGGCTCCAACTGCTGAATGCTACATTTTGATTAGAAAACACATTTCTGCGTAAGGGCACCAAGGAACCCACAGTTTCCTCTGCCTCCGCTAGCTGTTATGTTTTGAATGCCGACTGGAGTTTGGGGCTTTACCGGGCTCCCAGCTGATGTCAGACATAACAAGCAAACTACCTTAGCAAGTGGTGGTGAAAGGGGCCGTAAACTGAGCATAAGATGCGAGATGGAACCTGCTGGGGTCAGAGAGGTGAGTATCGGTTTGAATAAGATATGGCGTATTCCTGGGGGCCCTTATGCAGAAATGTGCCCATGCATCTTACCCTATAAATACTGTTTGTAGAGGTGTTTTAAATTTTGCATGTTTAAAAAATATCACTGTGCTCATTAAGTTGGTGTTGATTCATGTTTACTTCATTTTGTATTTAGTTTTTAAGTCTTCAGTGTGTAAAATATTTAAATGTTATTCACAGAATTGAACAAAGTTGATCATTGGAAGGAGCTAATATACTGTACTAAATGAAGATGCATTCTAAAACTAACACACTTCGTTCTATATGCATCCATTAATAATAATGTTTTTTTATTTTTTTCATGCTTTAAGCTTTGTCATTCTTATTAACAGGTGTGGGAAAATCATGCCTTTTGCTGCAGTTTACAGACAAAAGATTTCAACCTGTCCATGATCTCACCATTGGAGTTGAGTTTGGTGCACGCATGATCACAATTGACAATAAACAGATCAAGCTCCAGATATGGGACACAGTGAGTAGGATTTGCAGTTTTGGCTTTAAATATTTGGACTAGCAAAGTGCTTTACCACATTTTAGCTTAGTAAAATGCACTACTACAGTATATTTTGATATCAGTGCTTAAGAGAAAAGGTTTAAGATAAAAGCCCTAACACATGTTATATATTGCTTATGCTTTACAGGTACCAGAGTATTTTTTACCCAGTAATTGCATTTATGAACAAGTGAGAAATAAGATATGATCAATATAATTTTAAGGTAATTTTGATCAAAGGCAAGTGTGCCTGAAAATATTAAAATGAAGTTGATGCAGGTATAATTTTTAGTGGTGAATTTACAAGCACACATGATGAATATTTCCTGTAGCTTTCCTTCATTTTTAATTGGTTGCTATACAAGTACAGTGGAACTTCGGTTTTCGTGATTAATCCGTTCTAAAAAGTCTGATGAAAACCGAATCGCACGAAAACTGAAGCAATATTTCCCATATGAAATAATGTAAATCCAATTAATCTGTTCCAGACACCCAAAAATATTAACAAAAAATACAGTTTATAGAGAATATAGTTTTACATTCAGAAAACAATGAGAAATAAATATAAATGACTAATGAAATGGATACATGAACATTTAACATCACTTTTACCTTTATTGAAGACTTGTTGGTGTATGGAAGACGGTGAGGAGGGGAGAGGGAGGAGAAGAGGTTATTGTTTGGAAGGGAAATCCCTGTCCATAAGGTATGAAGGCCCTATCTGGGGTTACTTCCCTTATTTGTCTTTTACTGGCACTAGGACCAGCTTGAGTCACTGGACCCCTGTTGCACAAAAAAAATCTGTCTAGAGAGGTCTGTTTCTGGCGTCTCTAAGATTTGCCTAAAATGGGACAAGGCATTGTCATTGAACATGTTGCAGACACAGCTTGCAACAGCTCTGTTAGGGTGATATTTCTCCACAAAACTTTTCAACTTGCTCCACTTTGCACATGTCCTTAATCACTGAAGAAGGCACATTCTCCCTTCTCTCTTCCTCCTCCTCTGAAGCAATTTCCTCAGCTGCGGCTCCGTGGTGGCTTATTTAGCAGTCGCACCCAATAAAAAAGCACAAAAAACAATGGATTATTACGAAATGTTTCGGATGAACGCGCAGGGTGATGCTCACTCAACGAGAAACAAAGGCAGACTGAGTCACGAATGCTTGGGATACTTTGTGTGGGCGCTTGAGTGGCCAAGTCATGCGGACGCATTTGGTATGGATCATTTTCATCTCTACGAAAACCAAGCGGATGTACGAAAACTAGGACAAAATTTTGACGAAAAAAGTCGTTGAAAACTGAATCCTACGAAAACTGGGGCATATGAAAACCAAGGTTCCACTGTACTGTGGTAAGATACACTATTATTACATGACCTCTTTTACACCTTTTTTGGGGAAGTACCATCCCAGAAAGGATAATGAAGTATGTACGTATTGGTTGCCCAGTTAGCTCCCAAGAAAGTGTCATTTATTTGGGAGAAAAACTAAAGTGCTCAAATAGGCTTTGGCATTAGTATTTTGTCTCTTGGGAAGAGGGTGGAAGATTTCTACATCTAGCACTTATTTTCATTAGATACTTAATATATAGCTACAAAAGGTTTTTTTTTGTAATACTGTAAAATGATTCCAACACTAATATGGCTATTGATATTCCTAACACCATATTTTTTCATTGTATTATAACAGATGCATCATATTATCATATTTTTTCTTTAAAAAATCCATGCTTTAGGATAATTTTGAAGGATTTATTCTTATCAAAAGCAGTACAGTATTGTACCTTGTATCCATTTTTGGTAAACACACAAGAAACTTATTCATATAAATTTTATAATGCATCTAGTTCATCTCTGATTTCTTGTCTACAATGACCAGATGCATGCACACAAAAAAAATCTATATTAATGTCATTATTTTCCCTCTAATGTGAATAAATTAAGTTTGTTACAAGTCTTTAACTCAATATCTGACTTAATGTTATCTTGCAAAGGAATTCAAAAGTGTAAACCCAAAAAATTCAGTAGTGCATGAAAATCTTATTTGGTGATTGTGAAAGTGTCAGTTTGCAGCCTGTGGGATCATTAAGGGATATGGGTGTCTACTGTACCTGGATTCATCATTGCTGTTTGTTGAATACATCAACCAAATTGTTGAATTTTGCACTTTTTATATTTGTAATTGCTGTGCATTCAGAAAATATTTTGATAAGCAAAGTATCTCTGTCCTTAGCCACACACGTTTCCCTTGAATTTATTTTTTAATTTTTTTTTTTTTTTTTTTCCCAAGTCGGCCGTCTCCCACCGAGGCAGGGTGACCCAAAAAGAAAGAAAATTCCCAAAAAGAAAATACTTTCATCATCATTCAACACTTTCACCACACTCATCACTGTCTTTGCAGAGGCGCTCAGATACGACAGCTGAGAATAGTCCCTCCCAGCTGTCACTATTCCAGACCCCTCCTTTAAAGTGCAGGCATTGTACTTCCCATTTCCAGGACTCAAGTCCAACTAAATCAATTAACTGGTTTCCCTGAATCCCTTCACAAAATGTTACCCTGCTCACACTCCAACAGATCATCATGTCCCAAAAACCATTCGTCTCCATTCACTCCTATCTAACACGCTCACACATGCTTGCTGGAAGTCCAAGCCCCTCACCCCCAAAACCTCCTTTACCCCCTCCCTCCAACCTTTCTAGGACGACCCCTACCCCGCCTTCCTTCCCCTACAGATTTATACGCTCTCCAAGTCATTCTACTTTGATCCATTCTCTCTAAATGACCAAACCACCTCAACAACCCCTCTTCAGCCCTCTGACAAATACTTTTAGTAACTCCACACCTCCTAATTTCCACATTCCGAATTTTCTGCATAATATTTACACCACACATTGCCCTTAGACAGGACATCTCCACTGCCTCCAGCCTCCTCGCTGCAGCATTTGCAACCCATGCTTCACACCCATATAAGAGTGTTGGTACCACTATACTTTTGTACATTCCCTTCTTTGCCTCCATGGATAAAGTTTTTTGTCTCCACAGATACCTCAACGCACCACTCACCTTTTTTTCTTCATCATTTCTATGGTTAACCTCATCCTTCATAAACCCAAATATCTGAAAACATTTACTTCTTCCATAATCCCTCTCTCCAATGTGATATCCAATTTTTCTTTATTTAAATCGTTTGATACCCTCATCACCTTACTCTTATCTATGTTCACTTTCAACTTTCTACCTTTACACACACTCCCAAACTCGTCCACTAACCTTTGCAACTTTTCTTTAGAATCTCCCATAAGCACAGTATCATCAGCAAAAAGTAACTGTGTCAACTCCCATTTTGCATTTAATTCCCCATAATTTAATCCCACCCCTCTCCCCAACACCCTAGCATTTACTTCTTTTACAACCCCATCTATAAATATATTAAACAACCATGGTGACATTACACATCCTTGTCTAAGACCTACTTTTACCGGGAAGTAATCTCCCTCTCTCCTACACACCCTAACCTGAGCCTCACTATCCTCATTAAAACTCTTTACAGCCTTCAGTAACTTACTACCTATTCCATACACTTGCAACATTTGCCACATTGCTCCCCTATCCACTCTTATCATATGCCTTT
Source organism: Cherax destructor (assembly GCA_009830355.1). NCBI lineage: Eukaryota > Metazoa > Arthropoda > Malacostraca > Decapoda > Parastacidae > Cherax > Cherax destructor. The sequence continues at coordinate 30,570 of WNWK01002684.1, forward strand.
TCTAAATCCATAAATGCAATGAAAACTTCTCTACCTTTATCTAAATACTGTTCACATATATGCTTCACTGTAAACACTTGATTTACACATCCCCTACCCACTCTAAAGCCTCCTTGCTCATCTGCAATCCTACTCTCTGTCTTACCTCTAATTCTTTCAATAATAACCCTGCCATACACTTTACCTGGTATACTCGGTAAACTTCTTCTTTCAACACGTCGGCCGTTTCCCACCGAAGCGGGGTGGCCCAAAAGAAAAAACGAAAGTTTCTCCTTTTACATTTAGTAATATATACAGGAGAAGGGGTTACTAGCCCCTTGCTCCCGGCATTTTAGTCGCCTCTTACGACACGCATTGCTCAGTAAACTTATTCCCCTATAATTTTTACACTCTTTTATCCCCCTTCCCTTTATATAAAGGAACTATACATGCTCTCTGCCAATCCCTAGGTACCTTCCCCTATTTCATACATTTATTAAACAAAAATACCAACCACTCCAGCACTATATCCCCCCTGCTTTTAACATTTCTGTCATGATCCCGTCAGTTCCAGCTGCTTTACGCCCTTTCATTCTACGTAATGCCTCGCACACCTCCCCCACACTCACATCCTGCTCTTCTTCACTCCTAAATGATGTTGTACCTCCCTGGCCAGTACATGAAATTACCGCCTCCCTTTTTTCATCGACATTTAAAAGTTCCTCAAAATATTCCCGCCATCTACCCAATACCTCCACCTCCCCATCTACTAACTCCCCTACTCTGTTTTTAACTGACAAATCCATTCGTTCCCTAGGCTTTCTTCCCTTGTTTATCTCACTCCAAAATTTTTTCTTGTTTTCAGCAAAATTTCTTGACAGAGCCTCTCCCATTCTTTCATCCGCTCTTCTTTTGCACTCTCTCACCACTCTCTTCACCTTTCTTTTTCTCTCCATATACTCTGCTCTTCTATTTACACTTCTCTTTTGTAAAAACCTCTCATAAGCTACCTTTTTCTCTTTTATCACACCCTTTACTTCTTCATTCCACCACTCACTCCTCTTTCCTCCTGCACCCACCCTCCTATAGCCACAAACTTCTGCCCCCACATTCTAATACTACATTTTTAAAACTATCCCAACTCTCTTCAATCCCCCCCCACTACTCATACTTGCACTAGCCCACCTTTCTGCCAATAGTTGCTTATATCTCACCCTAACTTCCTCCTCCCTTAGTTTATACACTTTTACCTCTCTCTTACTTGGTGTTGCCATTTTCTTTTTGTCCCATCTACCTTTTACTCTAACTGTAGCTACAACCAAATAATGATCCGATATATCCGTTGCCTCTCTATAAACATGTACATCCTGAAGCCTACCCATCAACCTTTTATCCACCAATACATAATCCAACAAACTACTTTCCTTACGTGCTATATCATACCTTGTATATTTATTTATCCTCTTTTTCATAAAATATGTATTACTTATTACCAAACCTCTTTCTACACATAGCTCAATTAATGGTTCCTCATTTACATTTACCCCTGGCACCCCAAATTTACCTACTACTCCCTCCACAACATTTTTACCCACTTTAGCATTAAGATCCCCAACCATAATTACTCGCTTGGTTCAAAACTCCCACACACTCACTCAACATTTCCCAAAATCTCTCTCTCTCCTCTACACTTCTCTCTTCTCCAGGTGCATAAACACTTACTATAACCCACTTTTCACATCCAACCTTTATTTTACTCCACATAATCCTTGAATTTATGCATTTATATTCCCTCTTTACCTGCCATAACTGATTATTCAACATTATTGCCACTCCTTCTTTAGCTCTAACTCTATTTGAAACCCCTGACCTAATCCCATTTATTTCTCCCCACTGAAACTCTCCTACCCCCTTCAGCTTTGTCTCACTTAAAGCCAGGACATCCAGCTTCTTTTCATTCATAACATCTACAATCATCTCTCTTATCATTCGCACAACATCCACGCACATTCAAACATCCCACTTTGACGGTTTTCTTCTTTTTCTTTTTAGTAAGCTATACAGGAAAAAGGGTTACTAGCCCATTTTTGCTTGTGGGTTTGCTAAAATCACCAGTCTACTGAATTGTACTGGTAGACAGGTATTTTCACTCCCAACTAGGGTTCCCACTAGTCCCTGCTTGTATGAGCTGCATTAGCTCCCTATTAAGGCAAGAATTGAATTTAAACTTTTTTAACTTTTAAAGCTATTAAATTTAATGAACCTAAGTATCTTGCTGATATGCTTGTACCTTTTATATTGGATTCAGGATTGTTACTGCAAATTGCCATGGACCTCTTTTTGATTGATTGAGCTTTGTGCTGTTGGAGAAATCATTTTCAAAAAGAGCCTTTTCTTATGAAGCTTCTATATTGGTAACAAGATTACCAGTGTCAGTCAGGAATCTTCATTTTAAATCACAGTTGAAAGCGCAGCTCTCTTCTAGAGCTTATGATCCTAATGATTATATTATCACTCTTGAATATAAAGTTTAGGATTTGTTCTTTATCACTGTTGTATTTATAGCTTGGTGCACAAATGCTGGTGAATTTCTTGAACAAACAGGTACTCAGGAATAACAAAATTCCAAATATATTGTTACAGGGTAAAAATTACAGCGTGAAAGTTTGATAATGCATGAAATTTTGGTACTCTCGGCACGTGGTGTGATGGAAGCTGCCCATGCTGTTGGTGTAAGCGAAGCAACAATTTCTTTAATAAGAGAATTTAGTTTGTGCAACAAGTATCACAGATTGTAAACCTGCAGTTGGCGTCGTATTTTAGTTTAGTGGTGAGAGTTGCTTTGGCTGATCCCATAGCCACAGGAAGCTATCACTGCTGACTTTATGGAAGCTATTTCTAAGAATGGTTGCAATCCCAAGCATGTGTTTAATACAGATGAAACAGGGTTATGTTGGGAGTATATGTTGTCAAGTACTTATATTAGCAAGCAAGAACAATTTGCACCTGGTTTTAAGGCTGTTATCCTCAAGAACTACCTTAACTTCTGTGCATAAATGCAGTGAAGGTGATTTAAAGTACAATCCTATGCTTGTTGTGATATAATCTAGTGACAGTTATTTGGATGGTGCTGCATATAGCTTAGGTGGCTATTTGATCAGTTGATGCACTCCCCAGAATACTTTATGAAGTCAGTTATGCTTCTTAAATATCTCAAACCATTTAGCACTAAACGTAGTGTGATAGTATTAGCAGGGCCCCAATTAATTCATATGAACATTGTAATAATGAAAGTTACATTTCCTTACCAAACTGTACCAAGCAAACAGGAACTTGCTACACCAAATGAACATACAGTATGTATACCAAAGATAAATGCAGATTATAAGGCTAGAGAAAAATATACATGGTATTAATGAATAATGGGGAAGGGAGCTCGACATAATAACATGATAATAATAAGTTGCATTTCCTTAATAAAATGTAAGGAAACTTTCTGAAACATTTTGTCAGTAGATACCCAAGTTTTGCACATGTCTTGCTCATTAGTTTGTTGGTATTGTAAAGCATTTATAATAAAGACACAACAAGACCATGACTTCTTGGTAAAGGGATGTCTTCAGCAACCATTGCTAACAGTTGTTGATCATGACTTCTTCAACTAGTGTTTCCAGCTCACCAGTGACCTCATCTCCAAACTGCTACACGTCACTTCTTCCATTATGTATGTCTGTCCTCATGCCTCTGCTTTATGCTAAGAGACTGATTATCAATCATCAAGGTTGAAGGCCTGCTTACCTCAGACTACTACTCCACTTTGTCTCCAGTTTTATAATTCATCTCTATATTTAACTGAAGCCTGGTGTGCAGGGGAAGCTTTTATTATAGAGATACCTAATTGTCTTAGTTGCATGTGTCTTGCTTGTCAGCTTGATGGTATTGTAAACCATTTACATGTACTACACTATAATGTAATCTGGATTCTGTTTCACAATGCAAATTATAATTTTTTTTAAATGATATATTTATATTTAACAAAAGTTTGGCAAGCATATTAAACATGGCTAGTATTCAAGATTTTAGTCATTATACAGTATTTTATTTACAGGCTGGTCAGGAGGCATTCCGATCTATCACTCGGTCTTATTACCGAGGTGCAGCTGGAGCGCTCTTAGTATATGACATCACCAGGCGGGAAACATTTAATCACCTCACACAATGGCTAGAGGATGCCCGGCAGCATTCCAATTCCAACATGGTCATTATGCTCATCGGTAACAAAAGGTCAGGCAGTACATAGTTTGTTTTTGTATGCTGTATCCCACTGAGCAGGGTGACCTAAAAAGAAAAACGAAAGTTTTCCTTTTTAACCCTTAAACTGTCCACACATAGATATACGTTCACTCGCGTAGCTGACAGAGTATTTTGAGAAAAAAATAAATTGTTCTTTTTCTTTAAAATGAAGAGTGCATTTTGTTTGTCATTCCCACATTTTGTAATACTACACACACTGAGTGCACAGACCCATTCTCTAATCTCTAGGCAACTCAGGCTTATCGTGGCAAGGTTAAAAGCATTTGAAAAAAAACGTAGATCTACGTTCGGTCAGCTACGCGAGTGAACGTATATCTACGTGTGGACAGTTTAAGGGTTAAATTTAGTAATTTATTCAGGAGAAGGGGTTACTAGCCCCTTGCTCCCAGCATTTTAGTCTCCTCTTACGACACGCATGGCTTACGGAGGAAGAATTTTGTTCCACTTCCCCATGGAGATAAGAGGAAATAAACAAGAAAATAGAAGAAAACCCAGAGGGGTGTGTATATATATGCTTGTACATGTATTTGTAGTGTGACCTAAGTGTAAGTAGAAGCAGCAAAATGTACCTGAAATCTTTTATATTTATGAGACAGAAAAAAAAGATGCCAGCAATCCTACCATCTTGTAAAACAATTACAGGCTTCCGTTTTACACTCACTTGGCAGGACGGTAGTACCTCCCTGGGCAGTTGCAGTCTACCAAAAGGTTTAATTATGGTGTTAAAAATAAGTGAAATTAGATATGAACTATTAAAGCTTGGGAACATCTCCGATATAGCATTAGTGTCTTTGGGAAAATGTTCCACTGTTCGGCTTCACAATTTCCAGAAACACATTACCATCACAAGTGGAATACCTATTATACATTATTGAATTGATTCTGTTTGTAAAATTTTTCGTTTTTTGTGTGTTATTATATGTTAGTATGCCATTTTAATGTAATATTAAATCTCCTATTCTATTAAAATACCTGTACTCATTAAAATTGCTTAATTTTTTCTTCTTGTTGGCAGTGACTTGGACTCCAGGCGAGAAGTAAAACGAGAGGAAGGTGAAGCTTTTGCTAGGGAGCATGGTTTAGTATTTATGGAAACTTCTGCCAAAACAGCGGCAAATGTTGAAGAGGCATTCATTAATACTGCTCGGGAAATCTATGAAAAGATACAAGAGGGAGTCTTTGATGTTCATAATGAGGTCAGTAAAGTTGTATCAATTCTGAAACTGTACACTAAGGGTCAATGTAAAAAATGTGCATCTTTCAGGAGAGAAATATACTTTACTCCAATCATAATAATCAAAGAGTTGAATGGTGATCTTGTAGGGGAAAATTACTTTGTGATTCCTGGTAATTGGGATTTTGCTCTATATATTGCTTTGTAATATGTTGTATTGCCTATGACCTATTGTCATATTACGTGTAGTCAATTGCTCACTGATATCAACTTTACTATTGCAATAGGAAGGTATTTAATTGTATCATGTCTACTTCTTCCTTTTAATTTGTTAAAATTTCTATAATACAGTGGACCCTTGGTTTTCGTGAATCTTGGTTATCATGAATTTTGGTTATCAGCAACTTTTTTCTTAAAAATATAGCCTTGATTTTCCAAGTTTTCCCTTGGATTTCGGCGGTGGTACAGAACGTGTCCCAGTGGCCCTGTGCACACAAAGCCTGGTGTCGAGTGGGCGCCTGTGACTAGTGGGGTTCCACAGGGGTCAGTCCTAGGACCGGTGCTGTTTCTTGTATTTGTGAACGACATGACGGAAGGAATAGACTCCGAAGTGTCCCTGTTTACAGATGATGTGAAATCGATGAGAAGAATTCAATCGGAAGAGGACCAGGCAGAACTACAAAGGGATCTGGACAGGCTGCAAGCCTGGTCCAGCAATTGGCTCCTGGAGTTCAACCCCACCAAGTGCAAAGTCATGAAGATTGGGGAAGGGCAAAGAAGACTGCAGACGGAGTACAGTCTAGGGGGACAGAGGCTACAAACCTCACTCAAGGAAAAAGATCTTGGGGCGAGTATAACACCAGGCACATCTTCTGAGGCGCACATCAATCAAATAACGGCTGCAGCATACGGGCGCCTAGCAAACCTAAGAACAGCATTCCGACATCTTAATAAGGAATCGTTCAGGACCCTGTACACTGTGTACGTTAGGCCCATATTGGAGTATGCAGCACCAGTCTGGAACCAACACCTAGCCAAGCATGTAAAGAAACTAGAGAAAGTGCAAAGGTTTGCAACAAGACTAGTCCCAGAGCTAAGGGGTATGCGGAATATTTTGGGAAGTGATGTAGTGGAGGCAGGATCCATTCATAGCTTTAAGAAGAGGTATGATAAAGCTCATGGCGCAGGGAGAGTGACCCAGTAGCGGCCAGTGAAGAGGTGGGGCCAGGAGCTATGACTCGACCCCTGCCAGTCTGGCATTATTTCTTGGCAAGTGAGCATCACCCTGCATTCATACGAAACATTTTGCAATAATCCAGTGTTTTTTGTGTTTGCAACTGCTAGGGATTGGCAGAGAGCATGTATTGTTCCTTTATATAAAGGGAAGGGGGATAAAAGAGATTGTAAGAATTATAGGGGAATAAGTTTACTGAGTATACCAGGTAAAGTGTACGGTAGGGTTATTATTGAAAGAATTAGAGGCAAGACAGAGAGTAGGAGTGCAGATGAGCAAGGAGGTTTTAGAGTGGGTAGGGGATCTACACATCCCCTACCCACTCTAAAGCCTCCTTACTCATCTGCAATCCTACTCTCTGTCTTACCTCTAATTCTTTCAATAATAACCCTACCGTTCACTTTACCTGGTATATTCAGTAAACTTATTCCCCTATAATTCTTACAATCTCTTTTATCCCCCTTCCCTTTATATAAAGGAACTATATATGCTCTCTGCAAATCCCTAGCAGTTGCAAACACAAAAAACACTGGATTATTGCAAAATGTTTCATATGAATGCAGGGTGTGATGTATTGAAGCATATATGTGAACAGTATTTAGATAAAGGTAGGGAAGTTTTCATTACATTTATGGATTTAGAAAAGGCATATGATAGTGGATAGGGGAGCAATGTGGCAAATGTTGCAAGTGTATGGAATAGGTAGTAAGTTACTGAATGCTGTAAAGAGTTTTTATGAGGATAGTGAGGCTCAGGTTAGGGTGTGTAGGAGAGAGGGAGATTACTTCCAGGTAAAAGTAGGTCTTAGACAGGGATGTGTAATGTCACCATGGTTGCTTAATATATTTATAGATGGGGTTGTAAAAGTAGTAAATGCTAGGTTATTGGGGAGAGGAGTGGGATTAAATTATGGGGAATTAAATGCAAAATGGGAGTTGACAGTTACTTTTTGCTGATGATACTGTGCTTATGGGAGATTCTAAAGAAAAGTTGCAAAGGTTAGTGGACAAGTTTGGGAGGGTGTGTAAAGGTAGAAAGTTAAAAGTGAACATAGATAAGAGTAAGGTGATGAGGGTATCAAACGATTTAAATAAAGAAAAATTGGATATCACATTGGACAGAGGGATTATGGAAGAAGTGAATGTTTTCAGATATTTGGGAGTTGACTTGTAAGTGGATGGGTTTATGAAGGATGAGGTTAACCATAGAATTAATGAAGGAAAAAAGGTGAGTGGTGCGTTGAGGTATCTGTGGAGACTAAAAATGTTATCCATGGAGGCAAAGAAGGGAATGTACGAAAGTATAGTTGTACCAACACTCTTATATGGGTGTGAAGCATGGGTTGCAAATGCTGCAGCGAGGAGGCGGCTGGAGGCAGTGGAGATGTCCTGTCTAAGGGCAATGTGTGGTGTAAATATTATGCAGAAAATTCGGAGTGTGGAAATTAGGAGGAGGTGTGGAGTTACTAAAAGTATTTGTCAAAGAGGGGCCCCTGTCATTGTGTGCGCGCTGAGAAAAAAAAAAACAATAAAAAAAAATACGAAAATTGAGTTTTTCTTACCAAAAAATAGCTGATCTTTCTGGCATCCCCCTCGTATAATTCTCATCATTATACAATGTTTCTACAAGGAATTATAGTAATTTGTAACAGGTATGGTGTCGGCGCTTGTCATAACATGCGCGCTGACGCGGCAAAAAAAAAAAAATCCTTTTTTTTTCTATCAATTTCTTATATTTTTCTCTCTAATGTAATACAAATTCACCGTTTGATATCATAGGAGAGTGGGCGGGGCTAATATGGCCTGAGAACCAATCAGGACCCTTCTCTGGCCCTCTCTGATAAGAAGTGCTGACAGGCCATAAATTACGATGTAGCGGCCAGCACACACCAGCCAACAAATTGTTCTTTTCTTACGCTAATATCAATAATAATGTTTATTTACTTACTACAATTGATCTATTATGACATAAGGCGACATATTAATAGCATAGAAACATGAAAAACACACCAGAATAAATATTATGTGGCATAATATGACGGTCTATCGGCTGGTTGTGGGAGGGTAAGATCGCCCATAAGGATTATTTTTTCCCATTCTCACATCCTGTTATGAGAGAAAACGGATCTAGCGATGGTAAACTGTAGTAGACACTACTATATGATGAAAACAGTGGAAAAAACAAGTATTTTTTCGGGGAATTTTTTTTTTTCCCGACTACTCGGGCTGCCGCGCGCTTCGGCCATTATCTCGGAAGTAAGTTATTTACCTTTGTAAGGGCAAACAATGATTAATAATGAAAGAATTGACGTGATTTTCACAATAAACATAGAAGAATGATTGCTTTACAAGATAGCGTGTACCTTTTTGAAGTATCCCAAATATTTTTAGATTTGTGTGGGGATAAAAGTCCGATATTTTGCTAAATGTCGAGCATCCAACAAACTGTATTTTTTTTTAGAATGAACATAAGCTTTATTACAGAATTGGTACACGCTGCACGATGGACTTAGAAGTGTTCTATCAGCAGGAAGTGTCAAAACAACTTTCCCAACTACCACTTCAGCCTAGATCTCTTCTAAGTGGAATTTTTAGGAATTTTCAGTAAATCTTGCGTGGTTCATTTGCTTTTTGGTCGATTTTATTGAAACTTCGTCACAGCTCCTTCTATATAAGCTTCTAATAGTTCACCAAAAATGAGCGCAAGTGGTAAACAAATAAAAAAGTAGTCATTTCGTGAAGGGGCCCCTGAAGAGGGGTTGTTGAGGTGGTTTGGTCATTTAGAGAGAATGGATCAAAGTAGAATGACTTGGAGAGCGTATAAATCTGTAGGGGAAGGAAGGCGGGGTAGGGGCCGTCCTCGAAAAGGTTGGAGGGAGGGGTTAAGGAGGTTTTGTGGGCGAGGGGCTTGGACTTCCAGCAAGCATGTGTGAGCTTGTTAGATAGGAGTGAATGGAGACAAATGGTTTTTGGGACCTGACGAGCTGTTGGAGTGTGAGCAGGGTAATATTTTGTGAAGGGATTCAGGGAAACCAATTAATTGATTTAGTTGGACTTGAGTCCTGGAAATGGGAAGTACAATGCCTGCACTTTAACCCTTAAACGGTCCACACCTAAATTTACGTTAGCACTGCTACTGCCCCAAACGTATATTTACGTTTTATTTTTCCTGCCTCCAAATTTGGCATGATTGGCCTGAGATGCCTGGTCAGCATAGAATATATCTTAACACTTGGTGTGCGCCATATTAAAAAAATCTGGGACCACTTAGTACCTTGTGGGAGTACCAGTTAAATTGAGGGCCAGCTATAGCAAACACTGCAGCAAACACCATAGATTCACTGATGTCATGTCATATTAACACTCCCCTTTGAAGTGGAAAGTGATGTCGGCAGGCTGGCAGGCCAGCTGGCTGCCTGCCTGCCTGCCTGCCTGCCTGCCTGCCTGCCTGCCTGCCTGCCTGGAGACCTGGCTGGCAAACAGTTGGTTGGCCACCTGGCTGGCCAGCTGGGTACCTGATTGGCTGTCTATCTCTGTCTGTATCTATCTGTCTGTCTCTATCTGTCTCAATCTCACAGGAACACATAAATACAATTATACATAGTGTAAATTACCTAGGATAACTAAAAAAATAAAGATAAAGTGTTATAATGTGCTTGTGATCTGCGTAATACCAGTTGGTTCATGAGCTACTCTCTGAGACAAGCAGACAGAAAGGAGACGACACACAGGCAAACAGAAAGACAGACAGAGACAGACAGACAGACAGATACAGAGCTATGACTATGACTCGACCCCTGCAACCAGAAATAGGTGAGTGCCGACAGACAGACAGGTTTGACAGACAGACATGGGAAGCAATGTAAGCTCTCAAATGTCATCACTAATTACTGGACTGATAAGAAGAGATAAGACTGTGGCTCACCACTCTCATGAAATGTCACCAGAGTCATTAGTGGAGATCAGATGAGATAAGGCAGCGACACAAATCTTTTATTATTATTATTATTATTATTATTATGCACTATTATTATTATTATTATGCACTATTATTATTATTATTATGCACTTATTATTATTATTATGCACTTATTATTATTATTATCATTATTATGCACTATTATTATTATTATTCACTATCGTTATTATTATTTTTATGCACTATCATTATTATTATTATTATTATTTGAGTACAATTTCAGTACCTAATACAGTGGAACCCCGGTTAACGAAAAAAATTCATTGCAGAAGCCTGCTCAAGTGCCATTACCGAACGAATTTACTTCCTTAAGAAAAAATGTCATTGAGGTTAGTCTATTTCAGACCCCCAAAAATACACTTCCACAAGCACTTACAATATTATACTTGCATAATTGCATGATTTCCGGGGTGTTCGTTAACCGGGGTTCCACTGTATTAGTGTCAGAACACAGATTGGCTATGAAATCACAAGAACTACTATAAATTGTGATTATGAGAACATTGGATATCAGATTGGAGGGAGAGAGTATGGAGGAGGTGAATGTATTCAGATATTTGGGAGTGGACATGTCGGCGGATGGGTCTATGAAGGATGAGGTGAATCATAGAATTGATGAGGGGAAAAGGGTGAGTGAAGCACTTCGGAGTCTGTGGAGACAAAGAACCTTGTCCATGGAAGTAAAGAGGGGAATGTATGAGAGTATAGTTATACCAAAGCTCTTATATGGGTGTGAAGCATGGGTGAGGAATGTTGCAACGAGGAGAAGGCTGAGGCAGTGGAAATGTCATGTCTGAGGTCAATGTGTGTGTGAATATAATGCAGAGAATTCGGAGTTTGGAAATTAGGAGGAGGTGCAGGATTACCAAAACGATTGTCCAGAGAGCTGAGGAGGGGTTGTTGAGGTGGTTTGGACATGTAGAGAGAATGGAACGAGACAGAGTGACTTCGAGAGTGTATAAACTGTAGTGGAGGGAAGGCGGGTAGGGGGCGGCCTAGGAAAGGGTGGAGGGAGGGGGAAAGGAAGTTTTGTGTGCGAGGGGGTTGGACTCAGCAAGCATGTGTGAGCGTATTTGATAGAGTGAATGGAGGCATATGGTTTTAATACTTGACGTGTGTTGGAGTGTGAGCAAAGTAACATTTATGAAGGGGTTCAGGAAACCGCAGGCGGACTTGAGTTCTGGAGATGGAAGTACAGTGCCGGCACCTGAAGGAGTGTTAATGTTGCAGTTTTATAACTGTAGTGTAAAGCATCCCTCTGGCAAGACAGTGATGGAGTGAATGATGATGAAAGTTTTTCTTTTCGGGCCACCCTGCCTTG
>WNWK01002684.1:42669-115169 GCA_009830355.1 Cherax destructor
ATATATCTCTCTCTCTATACATATATCTCTCTCTATACATATATCTCTCTCTCTATACATATATCTCTCTCTATACATATATCTCTCTCTATACATATATCTCTCTATACATATATCTCTCTCTATACATATATCTTCTATACATATATCTTCTCTCTATACATATATCTCTCTCTATACATATATCTCTCTCTCTATACATATATCTCTCTCTCTATACATATATCTCTCTCTCTATACATATATCTCTCTATACATATATCTCTATACATATATCTCTCTCTCTATACATATATTCTCTCTCTATACATATATCTCTCTCTCTATATACATATATCTCTCTCTCTATACATATATCTCTCTCTACATATATCTCTCTATACATATATCTCTCTCTCTATACATATATCTCTTCTCTATACATATATCTCTCTCTCTATACATATATCTCTCTACATATATCTCTCTATACATATATCTTCTCTCTATACATATATCTCTCTCTATACATATATTCTCTCTTATACATATATCTCTCTCTTATACATATATCTCTCTCTTATACATATATCTCTCTCTATACATATATCTCTCTCTCTATACATATATCTCTCTCTATACATATATCTCTCTCTATACATATATCTCTCTCTATACATATATATCTCTCTCTATACATATATATCTCTCTCTATACATATATATCTCTCTCTATACATATATCTCTCTCTATACATATATATCTCTCTATACATATATCTCTCTCTATACATATATCTCTCTTCTCTATATATTCTCTCTATATATATCTCTCTTCTATACTATAATATCTCTCTCTATACATATATCTCTTATACATATATCTCTCTACTACATATATCTCTCTCTATACATATATCTCTCTCTCTATACATATATCTCTCTCTCTATACATATATATCTCTCTCTATACATATATCTTCTCTCTATACATATATCTCTCTTCATATTCTCTATACATATATCTCTCTCTATACATATATCTCTCTCTATACATATATCTCTCTCTCTATACATATATCTCTCTCTCTATACATATATCTCTCTATACATATATCTCTCTATACATATATATCTCTCTCTATACATATATCTCTCTCTCTATACATATATCTCTCTCTCTATACATATATCTCTCTCTATACATATATCTCTCTATCTATATCTCTCTATACATATATCTCCTATAATCTCTCTTACATATATATCTCTCTCTATACATATATCTCTCTCTCTATACATATATCTCTCTCTCTATACATATATCTCTCTCTATACATATATATCTCTCTATACATATATCTCTCTCTATACATATATCTCTCTCTATACATATATCTCTCTCTCTATACATATATCTCTCTCTCTATACATATATCTCTCTCTCTATACATATATCTCTCTCTCTATACATATATCTCTCTCTCTATACATATATCTCTCTCTATACATATATCTCTCTCTCTATACATATATCTCTCTCTCTATACATATATCTCTCTCTCTATACATATATCTCTCTCTATACATATATCTCTCTATACATATATCTCTCTCTATACATATATCTCTCTCTCTATACATATATCTCTCTCTATACATATATCTCTCTCTCTATACATATATCTCTCTCTCTATACATATATCTCTCTCTATACATATATCTCTCTCTATACATATATCTCTCTCTATACATATATCTCTCTCTCTATACATATCTCTCTCTATACATATATCTCTCTCTATACTATATATTCTCTCTATACATATATCTCTCTCTATACATATATCTCTCATACATATATCTCTCTCTATATACATATATCTCTCTATACATATATCTCTCTATACATATATCTCTCTCTATACATATATCTCTCTCTATACATATATCTCTCTACATATATCTGCTGTATAACCCCTGAGGTTTAGCGCTTCTATTTGATTATAATAATAATAATATACATATACAGTGGTACCCCGACTTACGATATTTTTTCATTCCAGAATGCTGTTCAAGTGCCATTACCAAACGAATTTATCTCCATAAGAAATTATGTAAAATAGACTAGTCCTTTTAGACCCCCAAAATTACACTTACAAAAACATTTAAAAAAATAAACTTACATAAAAGGGTGTGTTTGGGGACCATCGTAAGTCGGGGTACCACTGTATCTGTCTCTACATATATCTCAGCTCTCTCTCTCTCTCAAGTGCTGTTACCTAACGAATTTATTCCCATAAGGAATGATGTAAATTAGATTAGTCCATTTCAGACCCCAAAAAATACACTTATAAAAGCACTTACAATAATAAACTTACATAAAAGGGTGAGTTTTGGAGTGTTCAAATAGCGAGGGTCCACTGTAATTACATAAACCGGGGGTCCACTGTATGTATATATATATATATATATATGTATACAGTGGACCCCCGGGTATCGGCCATAATTCGTTCCAGAATGCTGTTCGAGTGCCGTTACCAAACGAATTTGTTCCCATAAGGAATAATGTAAATTAGATTTAGTCACTTTAGACCCCCAAAAATATACTTACAAAAGCACTAACAAAAATACACTTACATAATTGTTCGAGTTGGGAGCAGTACGAAATCCGGGGGTCCACTGTATCTCTATATATCTCAATATCTATCTCTTTCTCTTACTCTCTATCTCTCTTACTCACTTAATATCTATATAAATATTTTCTTTTGGGGGATTTTCTTTCTTTTTGGGGCACCCTGCCTCGGTGGGAGATGGCCAACTTATTGAAAAAAAAATCTATATCTGTGTTATGCATTTTGCATTGTAGCAGGATTATTGGTATAGTGTGTACAGTGCACATGTATGATAGCAGGTAGCTTTCAAACCTTTCCTTACATTAAGTATACACACACATGTTTACTTTCCTGTTTCTTGATAGTTCTTAATTCCTGTAATAATTTTTTTCTGCCTTGGAGCAGTAATCCTCAGATACAAGTTAAAATACACTATATGAATAGGTTAATTAGTGCAGTTCTAGACTCTTATGGGTTTAACCTCCCTTCTTACCCGAATGAACCAGCTGCTTCCCACCAAGGGAGGGTGACTTTAAATTTAGTAATTTGTGCACAGAGAAGGGGTTACTAACCCCTTGCTCCCAGCATTTTAGTTTACCTCTTACGACACTCATGGCTTATGGAGTAAGAATTATTTTCCACTTCCCCATGGAGATAAGAGGAAATAAAGAAAAACAAGAACTATTCAGAAAATAGAAGAAAATCCAGATGGGTGTGTAAATATATATTTGTGTACATGCAAGTGTAGTGTGACCTAAGTAGAAGTTGCAAGATATACATGTTATCCTGCATGTTTGAGACAGAAAAAAGACACCATCAATCCCACCATCATGTAAAACAATTACAGGTTTCTGTTTCACACTCACTTTGCAGGTCTGTAGTACCTCCCTGGGTGGTTGCTGTCTACCAACTTGCTGTCTAGTTTAGTGCTTAGTTATGATTATAATAATAATTGGGCAGTTCTAAAGTATTAGGAGTCATTTGTTAATTTCTCATTTAATACTCGAGTGTAAAATTGTACCACTTCAGCAATAGTGTTGTCTGTATTGAGTCTTGTTTGTGTGTTTTATACTGCATTTAATAATGTTGAATGTTCTTATGAACACCCATGTTATATGTCTTCCATGAGTATTCTCATTATTATGTATAATTTCAGGCTAATGGGATCAAGATTGGGCCTCAACATTCTCCAAGTGGTGCTGGCCTAACTGGAAACCAAGGAGCGGCTGGTGGACAAGGTGGTGGTTGTTGCTAATCTCATCCTTTTGAGAACCTATGTGATGGATAAGCTTAAGCTTAATGTGACAGCAATCTATGAATGGAGGAAACAGACTATAGACTACTTTTGGATAACTACAGCTCTCAGCAAATGCACCAACATATCACTTGGAAGCCGATGAGCAAAACTCGCCGAGGATGGTGTTGGAAAGTGATGTAAATTAATGCGATGAGGATAAGGGCATAATGGTTTAGAATTGCATTGCAAGGAATTAACCAAATTAAATTGAATTTATACTCATCGCAATCATGCTAAGCCCAGATGTGGTCTTGTTATATTGTAAGGATAGGTGTGTGCGTGTGTGTGTGTAGAATATTTGAAAAGATTGTATATTGATGTATATTTTGATTGAAAGGAGTGTGTGTTTTTCATTTGATTTCTCATTAATTACAGGTGTTTTAGCTTCCAATTATATTCAATGGTACCCAAGAATATAAATTTATGGTTATTGCACAGGAATTATAAACAGAAAAGGCCATTGCAGACGAGATACCTATAGATTGTGTAATGCTCAAGAGCTGACTAGTCGTTGCCATCACAACATCCATCATCACTTTATATGAGAGAGAAGGCAAATTTGTATGTGGTACATAGGAATAGCCATTAATGAATTAAACAAAAATAATTCAAATATTTTTTTATACTTGCTGATAGACTTAAACACTTTTGATTAAATAAATTAATACATTACCATAGGATTACTAAATGCTTTTTTTTTTTCTTTTTATCATCAACTAGTCGTTATAAGTAGCCAAAGTCTCAGATTTGGATTATAATCTGGGATGAGTGTCTCCCACAGTATTGTAACCTGCATGTTTCCAGCTGTTACTGTGGTACTGGTGCCCAGTTTTTTTGGTTAGCTTTTTAGAATTTTTAGCCCGTATTGGCTATAATAACTTGGTAGTATGGAGAATCAAAGGACTTCTGACTGCATTTCAATTTATTCTCTATTGCAATAGTACCAAGAATCTCTCCCCATTTCAGCCAGCTTTATAAACCCCTTTTAAAAATGATTAAGAAAATAATTTCCACAGAAGTTCACATCAGTGTTATTTCATGTGTGAAATACTAGGAATGTTAGGGTGTTAGGTGTTGACTAACAAAATGGCAGTGTGTTTGCTAACAGTTGGAATTATCTTTTAGTGATAGTTCTTTACCTGGTAAACATGTTTAAAATTTAGTTGCAATCAGTTCTCTTCATGAAACTCGAGTATCATTGTCAAAGAAATTGAATGTCCCAACAAAAATTGTTGCACGTTTCCTCATTGAACTTTGAGGCACTAGTTGTTTATGGATTTTGTTTCAGTATAAGAACCCATTATGTATATGCATTTTAAGATCTATTAGTCGATAAATTTCCATAATTTGATATTAAAAAATAGAGAGATAGCTTGAATGCCAGGTGAATCTAAAAAAAACACTTAATAACTGATTGCATGATTTGGTATTTCATGTTCACTGCTCAACCTTTGACTGGAGAAGAATTATGCAACTCTTCCTCCTAAGAAAACCTATATTTATAAATATTTACTGAACGTGTTCAAAGCCACATTCTGCACTGAAGGCTTTGATTTTTTATTTTCTCCCAATGAAGCATCTCTTCTGTGTTTACCCAACAGCTGTTACTTCCAGGTATCACTTCCTGGTTCAGCATTATATTTTGATTTGTTAAATTTGGTTACACAAGTTCAATACATAATGACCTAAATTTACCTACCCTAATGTACATAGGAAGATGATTAGGAGCAGAATATCAGAAAGAAGTGTGTTCTATATGCTCCTGTTGCTTTTCAGATGTTTTCTCAATCATTTTAAAATTTGTGACTTGTGGGTTTAGCACTTAGTTATAATAATTTAAAATGTATGTTTCTTAGGGGGACAGGTTGGAATAATAGCTTTGGTAATGTCCCAATACGACTTTACTTTCAAGATTGAGGACAGGAATTTTTACATATAAAGAAAAACTTGCTCTGGATGAATTGGATTACATTATGAATTTTCTGTAGCTAATGATTTGATAAGTGAGAAGACTTTTGAAAATGGTTTATGAATCACAAGCTATAGGTGTGTATATATATACATATATATATATTGTTTAGCTGCAATTTGTCTAGGAAGGCTGAAACCTGCATATTCTTAAGTTTGGTGCATAAGACACAATACTTTTCAGTGAGCCGTTAATGCTGTAAATGTGTCAATGGTATGGACATTCCAGAAGCCCCACACAGTTCCTCAGCACATTAATTTGAAATCATTGATACTGTATAGATGTTTTTGCACGTGATATTTTCCAGCATGAATAACTGGAATATGCTCAATGCAGGAGACATGTTTGAACTAACTGTTTGTAGCCTTCTCTGAATTTTCTTCCCACTGTGGCCAAGAGTTTACTTACATTTTGGTAAAGAAAATTGGTTTAAATTAGTATTGTGTATAAATCCTTTGATATATGTATATTATAATTTTTTGCTTTTTTATTTGCTAATGTATTATTAATGATTCATGAACAAAGAGTGTGTGTATGTGTGAATGTAATTTTGTTATTCTAACAGAGTAATAAATAGGGTTGGCCTTTTGTATCTAAACTCTTTAAACCAGGAAAACCAAAGTGAATTGTAGGTACTCATTGTATACTGAAGATACTAGCAATGCAGATGTTTTGGTCTTTAATGGCTGGTATTCAATCTTTTATTTTGATTTGTACTAATAATTAAACATTATTAGACAAAATCAATATTTCTTCGTTTGGTAGAATGCATGTTAAAGACACCATAAATAATTTTCATGAAAGATTTAACATTTAAAATTTGGCCATTGAAGATCAAGAAGAGTAATGCATGAATGTGTTAGTGGATCCTTTTGTGATTTTACCCTTGAATTTGTCTGCAATCTGTCATCTGAGTTACAGTAAAATATTTCAATTATCATCCAAAGATCTGATAAAAATTTATAATATAGTCTCGGTTAATGATTTGAAGATTAATGTTTGACAGAACTGTGATTTAAAATGGGGATTTTTTTGAGAGTTGAGAATAATACTAACATACTTTGTCCACATTTTGCAATATACATTATTGTTTAAACAGTCTAAAATTTAGATAAGTGGGTAAAGGGCCACGAAAGTGTAAGTGTTCTGGTGTGCTGTAAATGGCAGCTGCATGGTCTTTTATCTGCCTTGTGTGGGTGCTCACAAACAGTCCACCACTGGAAAAGAAGAAAAAAACCCACTATCTCATTACTACTATGCACCCTGATAACCACAGACTCCCAGAGTATTCCACAGGACAATCTTGGCTGGCATGTCATGCAACTCATTCTTTATCTAGTATCACAGTCAGTTACAGTTGTGTATGACTTGTGTTTATTAAACTGTATACAGCTAATTTATGTTTTTATAACCCATTCACCTTTGACTCCCAAGCGCTTTTTGACTTTTTGTCGGCAACGGCCTTATTATATGAACTTTGATACATAGACCTTAAAAGTCCCTTCCATCCCTTTTCTTTCATCACCTTTGCTTCCCTCTCCAACTAGGAGATTGTAACCTCTACACTACTTACTACCCTGCAGCACTGTATGACCCTTGTCGGTTTAGCGCTTTCTTTGATTATAATAATTTTATAACCCATTTATGTATTTTCTTCAAATCTCTATTATTATTAGAGGATTTCTTTACCTTCCCTTCTTGCCGATGGGCCCTCCTTTAATCCTGAATCTCTCATTGACTTTTTGATGGCAACTGACTTACTACACAAACTCTGAAGATTATGCCTCTAGCACTCCCCTCAGTCCCTTCTACCTCGATCTCTTCAGCTACCACCTCTATATGTTCATGTGACATCTTCCTTTTCCCTACTCCCTTGGGAAGTTCCTGCTGTCCATGTCTGTTCTATTCCTCTACCTTGCGCGAAAGCCTGCCTACCTACGGCGGCTTCTCGCTCTTTTTTTTCTAGACCACTTCCGTTCTCATTCCCATGCCATCGCAGTGTACATCGATGGTCGAAAGTCATCTGACGGTGTCGGATTCGCAGCAGTGTTTCCGGACAGCGTCGTGCGAGGGCATCTATTACCCTTGGCTAGCATATTTACGGCTGAATTGTATGCCATTCTTGTGGCACTTATCCGTATTGCATCTATGCCTGTATCACCATTTGTGGTCGTTTCAGACTCCCTTAGTGCTTTACAGGCTATCCGTAAAATTGATACACCTCACCCCCTAGTTCTTCGTATCTAACTTTGGTTATGCCGTATCTCTAGCAAGCACAGATAGTTTTTTGTTGGGTCTCTGGTCATGTTGACGTACAGGGCAATGAACAGGCAAACACTGCTGCGCGGTCAGCAGTACATGACCTTCCAGTTTCATATAGAGGTGTTCCTTTTACGGACTATTTTGCGGTCATTGCTACCCACCTTCGCACCCATTGGCAACAACGCTGGTCTGACCTGCTTAATAACAAACTTCATTCTATTAAACCGAGTATAGGTTTCTGGCCTTGTCGCCAATGTCGAGGGTGGGAGACTACACTCTCCCGTCTTCGCATTGGCCACACTCGTCTTACGCACGGGTATCTCATGGAGAGGCTCCCTGCTCCCCTCTGTGAGCATTGTCAGGTTCCAGTGTCTTCGCTGATGGACCCTCCTTTAATCCTGACACACTCGTAGACTTTTTGACAGAAACTGACTTACTACACAAACTGAAGATTATACCTCTAGCACCTCCCTCAGCCCCTTCTACCTCGATCTCTTGCTATCCTCTATCCACTGTCTTGCTGCACTCCATACCCTACTAATCATCCATCTGCTTACAATCCATTCTCCCTGCATCCTGTCCTGCCCTGCCGCGCTGTATAACCCTTGTGGTTTAGCGCTTCTTTTGATTATAATAATAATAATAATACCTCGATCTCTTGCTATACTCTATCCTTGCATTATCCACTACCCTACTGCACTCCATACCCTACTAATTCTCCCTCTCCCTCTTACAATCCATTCTCCCTGCATCCTCCCTCAGTCCCTTCTACCTCGATCTCTTGCTACCCTCCTCCCCTGCACAATCCACCGTCATCTTGTACTCCATACCCTACTAATCGTCCATCTCCCTCTTACAACCCACTCTCCCTGCATCCTACAATAACCTGCAGCGCTGTATAACCCCTGTGGTTTAGCGCTTCTATTTGATTATAATAATAATAATAATCTCCCTGCATCCTGCACTACCCTGCAGCGCTGTATGACCCCTATGGTTTAGCGCTTCTTTTGATTATAATAGGCATGGGAGCCAAAAGCTATTATTCATTAATACAGTACTGGTTTAGTGCTTCCTTTGAGTATAATAATAATAATAATTAATACAGTACTGTTTTTGTTCCTTTTCTACTCCATTTTTTTTATCTATTGTTGCTAAAAGAGCTATCTGAATGAGAATGGGAGGCATTCAGGTTTAGTCCAAGGTAGGGGAGACTGTCCATTTCCTTGCATCAAGAACCCTTCAACATCAAGGGGCTATTGGTATCAAGGCACCTCACTTGAATGAATAATGACAAAAATTTGTAGGAAAAATAGTAAGCTGCTGTCTTGTATTATGTGAATATTTTCACACTGCAGTGTCACTTGCAGTTCTCATTTTAATTAGTGGTAAACTTTTTGGCTTATTATTATTTCTGTATTCTTAACTCCTGTAATTTTTACTTTCTTAGATACCTTTGAGCAAAGGTCGCTGTATAACCCCTGTGGTTTAGCGCTTCTATTTGATTATAATAATAATAATTTGAGCAAAGGAAGGGTGAGGTGCCTTGATTCTGCTGAAGGACTAAATTAAAAAAAGTGGTTATTCTCCCTTCCTTGGATCAAACCTGATAGTCTTCCATTCCCTACGTGCTATATGCCCCACCCTCCCATCCTGTGAGTTTAATGCATGACAATAATTGCTTGCCCACCTCTGGTGGTCCAAACTTTGACACTATAATTTCTGAGTGACATTCATTGCTACATGGACTGTGGCACACTACTTCTCTACCTGGGGTATACCTGGAGAGGGTTTTGGGGGTTAACGCCCCCGTGGCCCGGTCTGTGGCCAGGCCTTATGGTGGATCAGGGCCTGATCATCCACGCTGTTACTGTTGGCAGTACGCAGGCCGATGTACGAACCACAGCCCTGCTGGTCAGGTACTCCTCTCAAGGGAGGCTCCTTGATGCTGGTGAAGGGCTCTTGATCTAGGGAATTGGATCTGTACTCCAGTTCCCTGAATTAAGCCTGAATACCTTCCATCCCCACACATGCGCTGTATAATCCTACGGGTTTAGCGCTCCCCCATGATTATAATATAATAATGGTCAGGTACTGACTTTAGGTGCCTGTCCAGTGCCTTCTTGAAGACAGCCAGGGGTCTATTGGTAATCCCCCTTATGTATGCTGGGAGGCAGTTGAATAGTCTTGGGCCCCTGACACTTATTGTGTTCTCTTATCATGCTAGTGGTACCCCTGCTTTTCATTGGGGGGGGATGTTGCATCATCTACTGAGTCTTTTGCTTTCGAAGGGAGTGATTTTCGTGTGCAAGTTTGGTACTAATCCCTCTAGGATTTTCCAAGTGTAAATAATCATGTATCTCTCCCGCCTGCGTTCTAGGGAGTACAGGTTGAGGAACTTCAAGCGTTCCCAGTAATTGAGGTGTTTTTTCGCAGTTATATGTGCCGTGAAGGTTCTCTGTACATTTTCTAGGTTAGCAATTTCTCCTGCCTTGAAAGGTGCTGTTAGTGTGCAGCAATATTCCAGCCTAGATAGAACAAGCGACCTGAAGGTCATCATCATCGGCTTGGCATTCCTAGTTTTAAAGGTTCTCATTATTTATCATGTAATTTTTCTAGCAGATGCGATTGATACAATGT
The DNA here is from genome assembly GCA_009830355.1 of Cherax destructor. NCBI lineage: Eukaryota > Metazoa > Arthropoda > Malacostraca > Decapoda > Parastacidae > Cherax > Cherax destructor. Next base: position 53,430 of record WNWK01002684.1, read on the forward strand.
TATGGTCTTTGAAGGCGAGATCCTCTGACACATAAAGTAATACTGAGATGATGTTCTTGACTGTGGAATTATCTAAGCGTAACTGTGGCATTTAGTTGTAGGGAAACTTTACACAGGACATATGCACTGAAAGGAATATTTCTTTCAGCATAATATGCTGAGTTTAATTCTTATTTTAGCGGCTAAGAATTTTTGTCTGGTGGTGAAAAGTGACGTGCAGCATTATTAACTCTAGTGAAGTTGATAGGCTTTAAACCCCGTTAACCAACCTAGGAAACTTCAGTTATATAACTATCAGTACACCCAAGACACTTCACAAACTCCAGCTAGATTATAGTGGACGACTTGGCAAGTGATAAAATTATACATATATCCCATTCAGTGTATGAAAATAATGTGACTGCAGTTGCATTGTAGTGTAGCGTATTGTAGTAAAATGTATCCTTGTACATACGTATATGTTTAATCTCCGACTTGCTGCATGGCGTCCCAGTGGCGTCCACAACCACCATCACCACTGGCACGGCTGCTGCAATATTGTGTGTATTGTGAGAGGCACGAAGCGAGATATTCTATTTGTATTATATTCTCAGTGAAGCATTAAACCCATATTTGGTCACACAGTGCCTGGAGAATGTGAAGCAATCAGATTTGATCAAAGGAAAGAGTACCTCCAATTTCTTGGATGAAAAGCCACTCACCAGCATGAATACATTCGCCATAAAGTGATGGAATGTACTATGACGTGACTTACATAAGTAGTCAGGAGAGAGGTAAACTTGGGCTGAAAATTGAGAATAACGAAGGAGAAGAAGCGAGAGAAAGGAGCAAGGAGAGGGGGTGAGGGAGCAAAGAAAGGGGGTGAGGAAGCAGGTAGAGGGGGGGAGAGAATAAGGAGAGGGGGTAAAGGAATAATGAAGCAAGGAGAAAAAGGGTAGGGAAAGAAAGTAAGAGGGGCGGGGTGAAACAACAATGAGAGAGGAATGAAGAGAACGTTATGGGTGAGAGATGGAGCAGGAAAGATAAACAGTGAGAAAAAAAGAGGGCGATAGAAGAAAGAAAGAAAGGCGAAAGATGGAGGGAGGGGACGGAGGAAGGGAGGAAAGAGAGAGTGAGAAGAATGACATCAAATAAAGGAAAGGAGGATCGAATAAAGGAAGGGAGGATCGAATAAAGGAAGGGGGATCGAATAAAAGAAGGGAGGATCGAATAAAGGAAGGGGGATCGAATAAAGGGAGAGACGAGGGAAGAGAGACTAAAACAGTAGGTGGCTGAAGAAGAGAGAGATCTCAGACTTCCATAAGGAAAGGGAAATGAACAGGGGCCGGATGCTGGGAAGATAATACTTTGCTGCAAGGAGCCATTGAGCGGGGTTTCTACTGGGTTAGACTGGGCTGACCAGGGCTTAATGGGACTAGACGGGCCTGGACAGAACTTAACGGGCCTAGATGGGGTCTGGACAGGGCTGGACGGTGCTGAAAGGGGCTGGATGGTGCTAGATAAGCCAGGACAGGGCTGGCCAGACACAACAGATGTTTGGACCAGCCATGCTGTTTTAGATAATTAATCACTGGTGACAGCTTGTAGCAAGCCTACACGTCTCCCAGCACCCATCCTTAAGCTATACAGTTCCCGTTCTTTCCAAACCTACTTCGTCTATTTCTGGACGTTCCATACCTTGGAAGCAATTAAATTTTAATTATTTAAAATTTGGCTACTTTCGCTAAACTTCAGAATGCTCGAGAAATGAATTAAAACCCCTTCTAAGAAAATATATAAGGAGTGAGATGACAAACAGAACGAAAAACTTTTTCATACAGTAAAAAGAATTCATATCGAACACAGGCGACATCGTTGATGGGATGGGATGGTTCACTCAGCACCCGCCTGGCAGGGAAGTCATGACGTGAACCCGTCACCGCATTGTGGCTTCCCGAATCTGTTATTTTTACACTGTGTGTGTGTGTGTGTACTCACCTAGTTGTGGTTGCAGGGGTCGATACATAGCTCCTGGCCCCACTATTCACTGGCCGCTACTGGGTCACTCTCCCTGAGCCATGAGCTTTATCATACCTCTTCTTAAAGCTGTGTATGGAACCTGCCTCCACTACATCGCTTCCCAAGCTATTCCACTTCCCGACTACTCTGTGACTGAAGAAATACTTCCTAACATCCCTGTGATTCATCTGAGTCTTCAACTTCCAACTGTGTCCCCTTGTTGCTGTGTCCCATCTTTGGAACATTCTGTCTCATTCTGTGTGTGTACTCACCTATTCGTACTCACTTATTTGTGGTTGCAGGGATCGAGACATAGCTCCTGGCCTCGCTTCTTCACTGATCACTACTAGGTCCTCTCTCTCCCTGCACCATGAGCTTTATCATACCTTGTCTTAAAACTGTGTATGGTTCCTGCCTCCACTACATCACTTGACAGATTATTAGACTTCTTGACAACTCTATGACTCAAGAAATACTTCCTAACATCTCCACCAAAAGCACATCACTGTGCTTTTGGGGGATTCTGAAGAGAAGTTGTAGAGGCTGGTGGATGAGTTTGGTAGGGTGTGTAAAAGAAGGAAATTAAAAGTGAATATAGAAAAGAGTAAGGTGATGAGGATAACAAAAAAATAGATAACGGAAGGAGTGAGTATGGAGGAGGTGAATGTGTTCAGATGTTTGGGAGTGGACGTGTCAGCAGATGGGTATATGAAGAATGAGGTGAATCATAGAATTAACGAGGGGAAAAAAGGTGAGTGGTGCACTGAGGAGCTTGTGGAGACAGAGAACTTTATCCATGAAAGCAAAGAGGGGAATGTATGAGAGTATAGTTATACCAACACTCTTGTATGGGTGTGAGACATGGGTTGTGAATGTTGCAACAAGGAGAAGGCTGGAGGCAGTGGAGATGTCATGTCTGAGGGCAATGTGTGGTGTGAATATTATGCAGAGAATCCGTAGTTTGGAGATTAGGAGGAGGTGTGGGATTACCAAAACTATTATCCAGAGAGCTGAGGAGGGGTTATTGAGATGGTTTGGACATATAGAGAGGATGGAACAAAATAGAATGACTTCGAGAGTATACAAATCTGTAGTGGAGGGAAGGAGGGGTAGGGGTCGGCCTAGAAAAGGTTGGAGGGAGGGGGTAAAGGAGGTTTTGTGTGCTAGGGGCTTGGACTTCCAGCAAGCGTGTGTGAGCGTGTTAGATAGGAGCGAATGGAGACAAATGGTTTTTAGGACTTGACGTGCTGTTGGAGTGTAGGCAAGGTAACATTTACGAAGGGATTCAGGGAAACCGGCAGGCCGGACTTGATTCCTGGAGATGGGAAGTACAGTGCCGGCACTCTGAAGGAGGGGTGGTAATGTTGCAGTTTTGTAGCTGTAGTGTAAGCATGCCTCTGTCAAGACAGTGATGGAGTGAATGATGATGAAAGTTTTTCTTTGTCGGGCCACCCTGCCTTGGTGGGAAACGGCCGATGTGTTAATAAAAAAAAATCTCTTTGACTCATTTGAGTCTTCAATATCTAATTGTGACCCCTTGTTTCTGTGTCCCATCAATGGAACATCCTGTCTCTGTCCACCTTGTCAATTCATCTCAGTATTTTGTATGTCGTTATCATGTCTTCCCGTCAGTGTCGTCAGGCCGATTTCCCTTAACCTTTCTTTGTAGGACATTTCCCTTAGCTCTGGGACTAGCCTTGTTGCAAACCTTTGCACTTTCTCTAATTTCTTGACGTGCTTGACCAGGTGTGGGTTCCAAACTGGTGCTGCATACTCCAGTATGGGCCTGACGTACACGATGTACAGAGTCTTGAACGATTCCTCACTGAGGTATCGGAACGCTATTCTCAGGTTTGTCAGGCGCCCATACGCTGCAGCAGTTATCTGGATGATGTGCGCCTCAGATGTGCTCGTTATTATACTCACCCCAAGATCCTTTTCTTTGAGTGAGGTTTGCAGTCTTTGACCACCTAGCCTATACTCTGTCTGTGGTCTTCTTTGCCCTTTCCCGATCTTCACGACTTTACATTTGGTGGGGTTAAATTCGAGGAGCCAGTTGTTGGACCAAGCTTCCAGCCTGTCCAGGTATCTTTGTAGTTCTGACTGATCCCCATCCCATTTAATTCTTCTCATTAACTTCACATCGTCTGCAAACAGGGACACTTCTGTGTATGTGTTAGTGTGTGTACTCACCTAACTGTACTCACCTAATTGTGGTTGCAGGGGTCGAGACTCAGCTCCTGGCCCCGCCTCTTCGCTGTCCGCTACTGGGTCTCTCCTCTCCCTGCTCCATGAGCTTTATCATACCTTGTCTTAAAACTATGTATGGTTCCTGCCTCCACTATATCTTTCTCTAGACTATTCCACTTCCTGACTACTCTGTGGCTGAAGAAATGCTTCCTAACATCCCTTTGACTCATCTGAGTCTTCAGCTTCCAGTTGTGTCCCCTTGTTTCTGTGTTCCCTCTCTGGAACATCCTGTCACTGTCTATCTTGTCAATTCCCCGCAGTATTTTGTATGTCGTTATCATGTCTCCTCTGACCCTCTTTCCTCCAGTGTTGTTAGTCCTATTTCCCTCAACCTTTCTTCATAGGACAGACCCCTGAGTTGTGGCACTAACCTTGTCGCAAACCTTTGCACTTTCTCTAGTTTCTTTACGTGCTTGACCAGGTGTGGGTTCCAGACTGGTGCTGCATATTCTAGTATGGGCCTGACGTACACGGTGTACAGTGTCTTGAACGATTCCTTGTTTAGGTAACGGAACGCTAATCTTAGGTTTGCCAGTCGTCCATATGCTGCCGCAGTTATCTGGTTGATGTGTGCCTCCGGAGACGTGCTTGGCGTTATACTCACCCCAAGGTCTTTCTCCTTTGCCGAGGTTTGTAGCCTTTGTCCGCCTAGCCTGTACTCTGTCAGCGGTCTTCTTTGCCCTTCTCCGATCTTCATGACTTTGCATTTGGTGGGACTGAATTCGAGAAGCCAGTTGCTAGACCAGATGTCAAGCTTGTCCAGGTCTGTTTGCAGTCCTGCTTGGTCCTCCTCCGATGTGATTCTCCTCATTAATTTCACATCATCTGCGAACAGAGACACTTCTGAGTCTATCCCGTCCGTCATGTCATTTACATATACCAAGAATAACACTGGTCCTAGGACTGACCCCTGCGGTACACCACTCGTCACAGGCGCCCACTGTGTGTGTGTGTGTGCGTGCTCTCTGTATAACTATGGGCTTTGTGCATGCACATCTAAATGTCACCATTCTCTATACAAACACTGTATCGTACTGAAATAAATTAGTATTATTATTATTATTGTTATTATATTTATGCTGGAACTGTGCTTCACTGCTTCACTGAATCTCCCAGACACTAAACTCTATCGACATTCAACTCACCAAACTTTAACCCGCCTACTTTTATGTCCATTCACAAAATATTTATGTCACCAAAATGTTTGTAAATATGAGGAGCAACAATATTTCTGCGACTACATTAAAACTAAGCATTTACATGACTTCATAATTTTCTCTTACCAGAGACGTTTTGTCCAGAAGCCTCGCTGGGTAGCATTATGGAGAGAGAGAGAGAGAGAGAGAGAGAGAGAGAGAGAGAGAGAGAGAGAGAGAGAGAGAGAGAGAGAGAGAGAGAGAGAGAGAGAGAGAGAGAGAGAGAGAGAGAGAGAGAGAGAGAGAGAGAGAGAGAGAGAGAGTGGAGACGCTAGTGTACACAGAATCAGGAATGACCTCAGGTGTAATCCCCAGGTGCAGTACACTGTAACTTTGAAGTTCACACCATAAAAGCAGAGTAGTAATGGAAAACTCAGGGTATTTTCAGTGAGGTGAAGAACCTCTGTACACTGGCCTCTGTGTACTCACCTATTTGTAGTTGCAGGGGTCGAGATTCAGCTCCTGGCCCCGCCTCATCACTGACCGCTACTAGGTCCTCTCTCTCCCTGCTCCATGAGCTTTATCATACCTCGTCTTGAAACTATGTATGGTTCCTGCCTCCACTACATCACTATCCAGACTATTCTACTTCCTGACAACTCTATGACTGAAGAAATACTTTCTAACATAACTTTGACTCATTTGAGTTTTCAACTTCCAATTGTGACCCCTTATTTCTGTGTCCCATCAATGGAACATCCTGTCCCTGTCCAACTTATCTATTCCTCGCAGTATTTTGTATGTCGTTATCATGTCTCCCCTAACCTTCCTGTCCTCCAGTGTCGTCAGGCCGATTTCCCTTAACCTTTCTTCGTAGGACATTCTCCTTAGCTCTGGAACTAGCCTTGTTGCAAACCTTTGCACTTTCTCTAATTTCTTGACGTGCTTGACCAGGTACAGGTTCCAAACTGGTGCTGCATACTCCAGTATGGGCCTGACATACACGGTGTACAGATTTTTGAACGATTCCTTACTGAGGTATCGGAACGCTATTCTCAGGTTTGCCAGGCGCCCATATGCTGCAGCAGTTATCTGGTTGATGTGTGCCTCAGGAGATGTGCTCGGTATTATACTTACCCCAAGATCTTTCTCCTTGAGTGAGGTTTGCAGTCTTTTGGCCACCTAGCCTATACTCTGTCTGCGGTCTTCTTTGCCCTTCCCCGATCTTCATGACTTTGCATTTAACGGGGTTAAATTCAAGGAGTCAGTTGTTGGACCACATGTCCAGCCTATCCAGGTCTCTTTGTAGTCCTACCTGATCCTCATCCGATTTAATTCTCATCATTAACTTCACATCGTCTGTGTATGTATGAACCTGTGTATGACCCTCCGTGTATATGCAGGGTCGGCCTTAAGCCGATTTGACCGATTACTCCCAATTGGGCCCCGCTCCTAAGGGGGCCCCGCGCCTAAGGGGCCCCACGCTAGAGTGTAATCTACTCTCGTCTTGTCGAGTACACAACCACACCAAGTAAGAAAAAAGGGGCATCTGGAGAAAGGAGTTTTTCGAAGGTGAAACTGATCAAAACTTACTTGAGATCATCAGTTCATCAAGAACGTTTGAACAGTTTGGTGATTATGTCTATTGAATCTGAAATTAGCAGAAGTTTAAACTTCGACAAAATTCTAAAAGACTTTGCAGAGAAAAAAGCAAGAAAAATAACTTTCTCCTAATAAAAGGCAATAAAAATATGACTCATTTATAGTTTATGAATGTTAAGTGATTTTTAGAAGTCCAAAAAAGATCATTTGTTTCCAACACTGCACTTAAATTCTGATTTTTTTTTCTGAACAAAAATAAATAAATATTTTTATTAAGTCATTTCAGTGTCACTAAAGCAAGTGGTATTGTGACTATATACGTTTCAGAGGTGATATACAAATCTTGTTTGTTACTTGTATACTTATATGTATGCAGTTTTATATTAAAATGTAGCTTATATCTGTTTGGTCTATTAACTCGCATGCATTTTTTAAGCGTACAGTTTGATTGCTTTCCATACATGGGGGCCCACCAAAACTGTTCCCAACTGGGCCCCGCAGCTCCTAAGGCCGACTATGTGTATATGTGTGTATGGGAGAGGGGAGGGGTAGGGAGGGGGGATGTGTGTATATGTGTGTATGGGAGAGGGGAGGGGTAGGGAGGGGGATGTGTGTATATGTGTGTATGAGAGATGGGAGGGGTAGGGAGGGGGGGATAAGTGCAGAAGAAAAATACTCAAATTGCTTCTAGGAAAAAATCTCAAGATTTTTTTCCCTAGAAGCCATTATATTGCCTTCTCTCTGAGGCAATTGGAAAAAATTACACCGATTAACAGTAAATAAAATAATAACGTAATAAAGGGCGTGTGGGTAATGCTGTTTCTTCTCCCATTTGATGGCGGTGGTCCATTATTCAGGTTTTTAACAACTAAATTGTCAACAGAGTTTGGTCACGAAGAACTTAGTAATGTATCAACACTCGCAGTTCTTGCTTTCATCACTGCATTAAAAATATTTTTGATTAAACTACGAATTCTGACTGAAACCCGACGAAAATAATTATGAATTTCACATGATTAATATATTTTATTGATGTTAAATTACGAATGAGCTGAGCTTACCTTAAATATGTTAAAAAGGATTAAGCTCTGTTACGTTAATGTTAGCAAGGGAATGTTAAGTCGTTAAGCTATTTTTGAGGAAGAGTTTAAAACTCGGCATACAACAGTTAGCTTACGGCATATGTGTATGCAAAATATTACTGCCTTAACGGTATAACTGTTTACATTAAAAGCCTTGAATACAGAACTCGTATAGGGTCGCAGTTGGTGGCCGCTGTTAGCTTTATAAAATGTAGCCTGTGGCAGTTCTGATATCTGATTACTAAAAGTCAGTAGAGATCGAAATTTCTTGCACTCGGTTCGATCCCTCTTAATTAATAAGTTACAACTATCTGTTTTGTAGTCATACATCTACCCCCCCCCCACACACACACACTCACACACACACACACGTGTATAGTGTGCAAAGTCCTGGAGAAAATCATCAGGAAAAGAATGGTGGAGCACCTCGAGCTGAACAGGATAATAAACACCAGACAGCACGGATTCCGGGAAAGCAAATCCTGTGTAACAAACCTCCTGGAGTTCTATGATAAAGTAACAGAGGTAAGGCAAGAGAGAGAAGGGTGGGTTGATTGCATTTTCCTGGACTGCAGGAAGGCCTTCGACACAGTTCCTCACATGAGATTAGTAAAGAAGTTGGAAGAACAAGCATGTATAACAGGAAGGGCACTGGAATGGATCAGGGAATACCTCACAGGGAGGCAACAACGGGTCATGGTGCGTGATGAGGTATCACAGTGGGCGCCTGTGACGAGCGGCGTTCCGCAGGGGTCAGTCCTAGGACCAGTGTTATTCTTGGTATATGTAAATGACATGACGGACAGGATAGACTCAGAAGTGTCTCTGTTCGCAGATGATGTGAAATTAATGAGGAGAATCACATCGGAAGAGGACCAAGCAGGACTTCAAACAGACCTGGACAAGCTTGACATCTGGTCTAGCAACTGGCTTCTCGAATTCAATCACACCAAATGCAAAGTCATGAAGATCGGAGAAGGGCAAAGAAGACCGCTGACAGAGTACAGGCTAGGAGGACAAAGGCTACAAACCTCGGCAAAGGAGAAAGACCTTGGGGTGAGTATAACGCCAAGCACGTCTCCGGAGGCACACATCAACCAGATAACTGCGGCAGCATATGGGCGACTGGCAAACCTAAGATTAGCGTTCCGTTACCTTAACAAGGAATCGTTCAAGACACTGTACACCGTGTACGTTACACCCATACTAAAATATGCAGCACCAGTCTGGAACCCACACCTGGTCAAGCACGTAAAGAAACTAGAGAAAGTGCAAAGGTTTGCGACAAGGTTAGTGCCACAACTCAGGGGTCTGTCCTATGAAGAAAGGTTGAGGGAAATAGGACTAACAACACTGGAGGAAAGAAGGGTCAGAGGAGACATGATAACGACATACAAAATACTGCGGGGAATTGACAAGGTAGACAGTGACAGGATGTTCCAGAGAGGGAACACAGAAACAAGGGGACACAACTGGAAGCTGAAGACTCAGATGAGTCAAAGGGATGTTAGGAAGCATTTCTTCAGCCACAGAGTAGTCAGGAAGTGGAATAGTCTAGAGAAAGATATAGTGGAGGCAGGAACCATACATAGTTTTAAGACAAGGTATGATAAAGCTCATAGAGCAGGGAGAGCAGAGACCCAGTAGCGGACAGCGAAGAGGCGGGGTCAGGAGCTGAGTCTCGACCCCTGCAACCACAATTAGGTGAGTACAATTAGGTGAGTACACACACTCACACACATACACACACACAAGGTGGTAATTGCAGTGATGTATAACCCACCACAGAACAGCAGGAGGCCAAGGCAAGAGTATGACGAGAGTAACAATGCGATGATTGACACACTGGCAGTAGTGGCCAGAAGGGCTTGTGCGAGCAGGGCGAAGCTACTGATCATGGGTGACTTCAACCATAGGGAAATTGATTGGGAGAACTTAGAGCCACATGGGGGCCAAGAAACGTGGAGGGCTAAGATGCTGGAGGTGGTACTGGAAAATCTCATGTACCAACACGTAAGGGACACTACCAGAGAGAGAGGAGAGGACGAACCAGCGAGACTGGACTTAGTATTCACCCTGAGTAGTGCAGATATTGAGGACATCACACATGAAAGCCCCCTTGGGGCCAGTGATCACATGGTTCTAAGTTTCGAATGCATAGTAGAGTTACAAGTGGAAGGGGAAGCAGGAAGGGCTGCACGAATGAAGCCAAACTACAAGAAAGGTGAATATGTGGGCATGAGGAACTTCCTGCATGGAGTTCAGTGGGACAGAGAGATGGCAGGGAAGTCAGTAGACGTGATGATGGAATATGTGACAACAATTTGTAAGGAAGCTGAGGAGAGGTTTATACCCAAGGGTAACAGGAGAAGCGAAAAAGACAGAATGAGCCCATGGTTCACCCAAAGGTGCAGGGAAGCCAAAATCAAGTGTACAAGGGAATGGAAGAGGTACAGAAGGCAAAGAACCCCGGAGAATAAGGAGAGCAGTCGTAGAGCCAGAAATGAATATGCACAGATCAGAAGAGAGGCCCAAAGACAGTACGAGAATGACATAGCAGCGAAAGCCAAATCTGACCCAAAGCTGCTGTACAGCCACACCAGGAGGAGAACAACAGTCAAGGACCAGGTGATCAGGCTGAGGAAGGTAGGAGGGGAGGTCACAAGAAATGACCGTGAAGTGTGTGAGGAGCTCAACATGAGATTCAAAGAGGTGTTCACAGAGGAGATAGAAGGGCCTCCAGAAAGGAGGAGAGGTAGGGTACACCATCAGGTACTGGACACAATACACACAACTGAGGAGGAAGTGAAGAGGCTACTAAGCGAGCTAGATACCTCAAAGGCGATGGGGCCGGATAACATCTCTCCATGGGTCCTGAGAGAGGGAGCAGAGGAGCTATGTGTACCCCTAACAATGATCTTCAACACATCTATCGAAACAGGGCAACTACCTGAGGTATGGAAGACAGCAAATGTAGTTCCAATTTTTAAAAAAGGAGACAGGAACGTAGCACTAAACTACAGACCAGTGTCACTGACATGTATAGCATGCAAGGTCATGGAGAAGATAGTCAGGAGAAGAGTGGTGGAGCACCTAGAAAGGAATGAGCTTATCAACGACGGCCAACACGGTTTTAGGGACGGGAAATCCTGTGTCACAAACCTACTGGAGTTCTACGACAGGGTGACAGCAATAAGACAAGAGAGAGAGAGAGAGAGGGGTGGGTAGATTGCGTATTCTTGGACTGTAAGAAGGCGTTTGACACAGTTCCACACAAGAGATTAGTGCAAAAGTTGGAGGACCAGGCAGGGGTAACAGGGAAGGTACTACAATGGATCAGGGAATACCTGTCAGGAAGACAGCAGCGAGTCATGGTACGTGTTGAGGTGTCAGAGTGGGCGCCGGTGACGAGCGGGGTTCCACAGGGGTCAGTCCTGGGACCAGTGCTGTTTCTGGTATTTGTGAATGACATGACGGAAGGAATAGACTCCGAAGTGTCCCTGTTTGCAGATGATGTGAAGTTGATGAGAAGAATTCAGTCGGACGAGGACCAGGCAGAACTACAAAGGGATCTGGACAGGCTGCAAGCCTGGTCCAGCAATTGGATCCTGGAGTTCAACCCCACCAAGTGCAAAGTCATGAAGATTGGGAAAGGGCAAAGAAGACCGCAGACGAAGTACAGCCTAGGGGGCCAGAGACTGCAAACCTCAATCAAGGAAAAAGACCTTGGGGTGAGTATAACACCAGGTACATCTCCTGAGGCGCACATCAACCAAATAACTGCTGCAGCTTATGGGCGCCTAGCAAACCTAAGAACAGCATTCCGACATCTTAATAAAGAATCGTTCAGGACCCTGTACACTGTGTACTTTAGGCCCATACTGGAGTATGCAGCACCAGTTTGGAACCCACACCTAGCCAAGCATGTGAAGAAGCTCGAGAAAGTGCAAAGGTTTGCAACAAGACTAGTCCCGGAGCTAAGGGGTATGTCCTACGAGGAGAGGTTAAGGGAAATCGACCTGACGACACTGGAGGACAGGAGAGATAGGGGGGACATGATAACAACATATAAGATACTGAGAGGAATTGACAAAGTGGACAGAGACAGAATGTTCCAGAGATGGGACACAGCAACAAGGGGACACAGTTGGAAGTTGAAGACTCAGATGAATCACAGGGATGTTAGGAAGTATTTGTTCAGTAACAGAGTGGTCGGGAAGTGGAATAGTTTAGGAAGTGATGTAGTGGAGGCAGGCTCCATACATAGCTTTAAGAAGAGGTATGATAAAGCTCATGGCGCAGGGAGAATGACCCAGTAGCGGCCAGTGAAGAGGCGGGGCCAGGAGCTATGACTCGACCCCTGCAACCACAACTAGGTGAGTACAACTAGGTGAGTACACACACACACACACACACACACACACACACACACACACACATCACACACACACACACACACACACACACACAGAAACTCTTTGGAGATGTCATCGCATTCCATAAAAATATTTTCTCTCAACACTGGAGAATATCATAAAACTTCTTTCGTCACATTACAAAAAACGCTCCCGAATTCAGAAGAAAGATCAACTTTGCCCGAAGAGAGACTAGCAGCCAGTTTTCTTTACTTCCATCCAGTGTCAACAATGAATATCTCTATCGTGGACTCTCAGGTTCAAATGAGATTTCTGGACCTTCGCAGTCTCCGTGTCTCTATGTTTCGTGCAGCTGAAACTTCGAATTTGGACTCTATGGAAACGTAAATAATAATAGTTTTCTAAAAAAAGTAATACCAAGACGTATACCCGACTTAAACCTGACTCACAACTTGTGAAGGAAAATTTAGCAAACGCCCGACTTGATAATGATGCAACATACACCCAAATCTTGTGTAAAATTCCTCTATAAATTGTGTCTTAGTTGTGATTAGTTCAGCTATTGTATTGTGACTTATTGTATACACACACACACACACACACACACACACACACACACACACAACACTGGAGGAAAGAAGGGTCAGAGGAGACATGATAACGACATACAAATACTGCGGGAATTGACAAGTAGATAGTGACAGTTGTTTCAGAGAGGGAACACAGAAACAAGGGGACACAACTGGAAGCTGAAGACTCAGATGAGTCAAAGGGATGTCAGGAAACATTTCTTCAGCCACAGAGTAGTCAGGAAGTGGAATGGACTAGAGAATGATATAGTGGAGGCAGGAACCATACATAGTTTTAAGACAAGGTATGATAAAGCTCATGGAGCAGGGAGAGCAGAGACCCAGTAGCAGACAGCGAAGAGGCGGGGCCAGGAGCTGAGTCTCGACCCCTGCAACCACAATTAGGTGAGTACAATTAGGTGAGTACACACACACACACACACACACACACACACACACACTCCTCCTACGAGGAGAGGTTAAGAGAAATCGACCTGACGACACTGGAGGACGGGAGAGATAAGGGGGACATGATAACAACATATAAGATACTGAGAGGAATTGACAAAGTTGACAGAGACAGAATGTTCCAGAGATGGGACACAGCAACAAGGGGACACAGTTGGAAGTTGAAGACTCAGATGAATCACAGGGATGTTAGGAAGTATTTCTTCAGTCACAGAGTGGTCGGGAAGTGGAATAGTTTGGGAAGCGATGTAGTGGAGGCAGATTCCATTCATAGCTTTAAGAAGAGGTATGATAAAGCATATGGCGCAGGGAGAGTGACCCAGTAGCGGCCAGTGAAGAGGCGGGGCCAGGAGCTATGACTCGACCCCTGCAACCACAACTAGGTGAGTACAACTAGGTGAGTACACACACACACACACACACACGGTTACAAGGTTGGGTAACTCTGTGAGACATCCGGATTTTCCCGGTTGGTTAAAACAGACGAGCATTTTTAGTCTGTGTTATATTTTTTATACGTACAAGCATTTGGCTTAAAATGTTCAAGCATTATTAGCCTTATGAGGCTCAAAGATTAAACGGATTCAGTTTTGTCAACATCGGTAAATAATGGGTTAATGACCTCATGTTTTGTGAATGCCTGATACCTTTCATAAATATCTGATTTTTTTTAAACTGATACTTTCCGTAAATGTCTGAAACGTAAAATTACTTTTAAAAAATACAAGTCGAAACAAGGCACCGGCGAGCACCTATGATGTTCAACGAAGTTATGGTGACGATTCCCGCTCTCGTATACAGAAGAAATGCAAGTGGAGACAAGCCCGGGGAGTTACGAGAGGAGCACTCATAGCCAGGTGGGTCTCAGGCCGCACTCAGCCGAGATGAGAAGTGGGCGGGTGCGCATGTTAGGGGTGGGAGGATTTCGGATGCGTTTACTTGAGGTGGGTGTAGGTTGTTGGTGGGGGAAGGTTGGATGGATGGTGCTTGAGAGGGCAGAGAGGGCAGAGAGGGATGGAGGGGCTGGAGACGACTGCTACAAAACCACTTACTATGCATGAATATTCTTTAAGATTGAATTTGTGAGAGGAGAGTTGAGGTGGAGCTATTCAGAGGTTGTTACGAGAAGAGACAAGGCTGAAGGCGGGTTCTCCTCCTCAGATCGTCGAAGAAGTAAAACAAACTATACAGATTTATTCAACCTCAATTTGAAGGTTTAAAAGATAAAAGAATTTGCTTTTATTGTGTGCACGCGTGCGTCTATTGTGGTGTATGTGTGTGTGTGTGTGTGAGAGAGAGAGAGAGAGAGAGAGAGAGAGAGAGAGAGAGAGAGAGAGAGAGAGAGAGAGGAGAGAGAGAGAGAGAGAGAGAGAGAGAGAGAGAGAGAGAGAGAGAGAGAGAGAGAGAGTAGATGAAGAAAGAAGAGTAGAAGGAGAGAGAGGAAGAAGAGCATGATGCACAATAAGCTGTTTCTCACACCTTAGAGAGCACCAAGAAAGAGCATCACCATAATTTTCTCTCAGTCTACCTCATGTGAAGGATACGTCTACCTCTGATACATAGCAAACTCACACATATAAATGATGGGTTCACTGCTTCGTAAAATACAACACCAATGCCTCATAATTTTAAGAAGTGATTCAACCAACATTTCCATCACTTTATTGTTCTTCCAAATTTCCGACAAAACTCGAATTTCCGACATATTTAATACCCCTGAATATGCGCTTTTGTGTTCGTTTTTCTAATGTGACGCAGCATATATGTCTACCGATATTTATCACACGGTGTGCCCATCTATCGGTGTGTATCACACGGCTTGCCCATCTATCAACATCACACGGTGTCCGTAGCTCAGCATTTTATTTTCGTTTTATGTGTATCTGAAATCGGAATAAATCTATAGAACAAAATTGGTCATGCCTGAGGCAATCAGCTGACACACGTTCACTAGTAATATACATCAACGTTAACAAAATAAAAGAGAGAGAGAGGGTGGGGGAAGGGGTCGTACCGGTCTGTCCCTTTATTCCGTCTTGTTCAGTATTTACGTTTCATGTTAAAAAAGAAAAATTTGCTCGCTATTTATTTACGCTGCAAAAATATTTTCTCCATTTTGTGGTGCCATGTTTGCAGAGAGTTAAAATGAAGGCTGTGACCGGACAACCTTGGGGACGAGCACTTGACGTAACCCGAAGTATAGGGGGTTGTTGACCTCCTCTTATACTCTGTTGTTGCTGGCTTGTTCTGTGTTGTAGCCCTGTGGCTTGTTTGGTTTGTCCCTTGTACTTTTTTCTGCTGACCTGGTGTATTCTCAGTAACGTGTATTGAGTTTAACTAAATAGCATAGAGAGTTAGTTGGCACACATATGAAAGTGTACTTCTGAACTCTAGGGAACCTCTCATCTCATCTCCGAAGCCCCTCTCATTTCTGTTGCTTTTCATCTCTGGGGCCACCCATCTCTGGGGCCATCCACCTCTGTGGCAGGTCACTCACTTCTGGGGCCTCTCATCTTTGGGGCCACTCATCTCTGGAGAAACTCATCTCTGGGGTCACTCATCTCTTTGGCCACTCATCTCTGGAGCACACCGACCCACAGGAAACAACATTACACCCTGTCTCCACCAAGGCCACAGAGTGAGTCCTGCAAATAAGTTTCATGATAGCAGCAGTAAATGCTGACTGTGGTGGTGCTCTCCTCTAAACGAGATGTCAGCTTCCATTCACCTTGCCAGTATTGCAGCTGTGTGGTTCGTGAGTGTTAACCAGCAACTCCAGGGAATTGTGCAGCTCATGGTGGTACATGGAACCTTAAAATATGGTAGTTCCTTCACATTGAGTGATAGCCAGGAGCAAAGAGAGACTCGTGTATCGCAGGTTGGTACATGGAACCAAAATTGAGAATAGATTTCTTGATTGCATATCCTTATCCTTCTGTCTACTCCTGTGTGTTCATTTATTATCTCCGTGTCTCATTTTTGCAATCAATAATCTGATTGGTCAGAGCTCGCCTCGTTAATTGGTGAATGGCTCTTCAAGTGATGATAACAATGTTAGTATTATTCTTTGGAGGGCCTGAGGATGTCGTTAGCTACGTGTCTAGTAGGGAGAATAATCCGTTGTTGGCTTTCTGTTTTCATCTTGGGAATTTGGAGAATGTGCTATTCTACTCAAAGGAAATGTAGATAACATCACTCAGATCCTCCAGAAGAGTAATACCAATGTACGAGTAGCTGTAATCATATCAAGAACCATTCGCGAATTAACAGGGCCAGCACTTTTCCCTCAAAACAAAACAAATATGGGCGTTTCCATGATCCCCTGTGGAGGGTGCAACAAACTGTACATCAGAAAAACAGCACAGAATCTTCAACGTTTTTAACACAAAAACACATGTAAAAGAAAAACCTTAACAATGCATGTGCTATTCTTAGGGAGAAAAACCGCACACAGAAATTTTCACTGAGAACAGGACGGGCAGACGATACTTAGAAGCAGCCTACTCTCCTACAGTACTACCAGACACAAGAAGCATTCAGTGTTGCAAGACTACTTGCCAGACTTACTTTATAGGGCAAAACGTAACCCTCAGTGCTTGTGACACCTACAACAACGCAGCTCCCTGACACAGTTATTACCACGACCTGTTTCTTTTAATTAGACATACACACACACACACACACACACACACACACACACACACACACACACACACACACACACACACACACACACACACACACACACACACACACACACACATATGTCGCCATGTTCATTGTGTTGGTGTTTTGACAATGCTTTATTTACAGCGAAGTGAAGTCGTTAGTTTAGCTCTGCACACACAGTGGTACCTCTACTTACGAGCAAAATTCGTTCCAGTCGGCTATTCAAGTGCCGATACCGAAATATTTTTTTCCCATAAGAAATAATGAAAATTAGGTTAATCCATTTCAGATCCCCAAAAATACACTTACAAAGGCACCTACAAAAATACACTTACATAATTGTTCGAGTTGGGAGCTGCTCGTAAGTAGAGGTACCACTGTAGTTCCTCTTTCTACAGTATACAGTGTGATTGACACCTCTTTTATACACTGCGTTACACTCCGTTGGGGTCCCTTTCTCAGTACTCCAGGAGACAACATCCTCTTCCAAGCATCTCTGGAGACGATGTTCCCCCCAAGCATCTCTGGAGGCAACGTCCACCTCCAAGCATCTCTGGAGACGACGGTCCCCCACCTCTCAGCACCCCAGGAGAAGACGTTCCCTTCCCAGCACCCCAGAAAAAGACATCTTCCTTACCCTCAACTTCCCAGCACTAAATGGCTTCTAAACAGCGCACTTCCTAGTAATTCAATTTTAGATAAAACTTTTCCATCGAGTCAACTGAATTTCTTGCAGTTACTTGCAGCGACGAGAAGAAAATCTGTTGCAAGTTACGCGCTGCAACATTTAATAAATCATCGGTAAACCTTTTATGATTAAAGTAAACTAAGAAAAAAATAACTGTTATACTCGCAGACTATTTAGAGTCAAACTGCTGACACTATTTAGTAACGACTGTTGGCAGAATGACGTTATAATTATTGGCAGTATAAGGCGACAGCTGTTGACAGCATAGTACGAGAACTGGCGGCAGAATAGTGCCGCAACTGTCGGTTAGTGGGGTTTAAAGCCTATCGACTACATTAGGATCAGTAGGTGTTGGAAGTACAATGCCACAAGTGGTTGCATTATAGTGCCACAACTGGTGTGATATAGTGCCACAATAAGTAACAACATTATGTCACATTTAGTGCTAGTATCAAATCAGAGTGCGAGTATGAAGCCACGAAAGGTGCCAAAAAATCAGGCCATCTTTGATGCCACCACTAGTGCCATCTGAAGCAACCCCGTCTGGCTCTCGTTATCAAGGAGAGACTGATGTGTTTGTTCCTTTTACGACCTCCGGCTTGTTAGACGAGGACTGAGTGGGCAAAGTTTCACTGGGATCCTCAGCTGTAGATTGTTTCTTTACTCTGATTCTTCTTTCATTGCAACGTGCATACACTGTAGTGTGCGTCATGCACTGTAGTGTGCATCTCACGCACTGTCTTGTGCATCCCATGCACTGTTGCGTCTCTGTCATGCATTTCTCCTGTGTGTTTGTATGTATTTGTAGCTACAGTAGAAGGGGTTTTACACACTGTTTTAGTATTTAATCCAATATATACGATGACACTATGTCACGAAGATGGACAGTAAAAATACCATGGATGGAACAACTCTCAACCTAGAAATTGGAGATGGAAACTTGACGTTTTATGTTCATACTAGGTCATTTTGAAATAACTAAAAGAAAAAAAATTATTTAGTTGTGATTTACACTGCATCTGTGCGCGAGGATATATATATATATATATATATATATATATATATATATATATATATATATATATATATATATATATATTGGATGATGTGAACTGTTGGGTCAAAACTAGATCAGTGGTAAGGAGTCAGTGATAATATTTACGGATCCGGGATTCGTAAATTGTGTGTGTGTCTGTCTATTCGTCTCCTTCAAAAATCTAAATAGAAAATAGATAGAGGGAAATGGGTGACATTCGTCGGGAAGGCTGTCTGCAAGACAAAACTGCTGGAGGGTGGCCAAGGCAGCATAACTTGGCGGTCGTCGCCCCACTGGCCCTGGAGGATGTAACACTGGCCCTGGAGGATGTAACACTGGCCCTGGAGAATGTAACACTGGCCCTGAAGGATGTAACACTGGCCCTGGAGGATGTAACACTGGCCCTGGAGGATATAACACTGGCCCTGGAGGATGTAACACTGGCCCTGGAGGATGAAACACTGGCCCTGGAGGATGTAACACTGGCCCTGGAGGATGTAACACTGGCCCTGGAGAATGTAACACTGGCCCTGAAGGATGTAACACTGGCCCTGGAAGATGTAACACAGGCCCTGGAGGATATAACACTGGCCCTGGAGGATGTAACACTGGCCCTGGAGGATGTAACACTGGCCCTGGAGGATGTAACACTGGCCCTGGAGGATGTAACACTGGCCCTGGAGGATGTAACACTGGCCCTGGAGGATGTAACACACCAAGTCTGCTTGAAGACTTAGATAAGTTGCAGAACAAGAACTTGTATGTACACTGGGATTATTATAATAATCATAACTAAGCGCTAAACCCACAAGGGTCATACAGCGCTGCATGTACACTGAGAGATTACTTTAATTCCTATTTAATGTATTAAAATATTCTTGACTGGTATTGAAGAGGCTACGTACATCCTAAATGACCCTACAGTACTCGATAGGCTCAAAATTATAATCTAACCTTTTATCTGGAAAATGTTTCCCTAAGTAGGACTTCAAACAGAGCGAAACTATGCAATTTGAATTTTTGTCATCGTACCTATAGACACTGTTATTTCGTCCAAAAACTTCTGCTGTTATTTTTTCCCGTTGCTTGTATCAGCCTATGTTGTTTCTATATTCTTCAAGTGGCTCTACTTCTCCATGGCAGCCTGACTCACATTCCTCACATGGTTAGGCACATTATCCTATGTGATGCAGAGAGGGGAAAAAATCCTTACTGAAAAAAACCGAGATATAACAGAGCTACACAAGTACCACCCAACACACCTGCCAGAACTTCGCCACCCAGAAGCCTGGGTGGCGAAGTTCCTTTGAAATAAAATTTCGGCAGCAGCTCGAGGCTTGACAATCCTGCGTCAACGCCCAGCTAAAAAATCTTATACGCTGGCGATCTAGCGATTTCAGTAGTGGCATCCGCTTTCTTGCTCTCTCTCTTTGCGTCTAAAGTTTGCTGTGCATAGATTTTAAGTGATAAATATATGTCAGAATAAATGCGCTGGCACACTATTTTTTAAATAATAATAATAATAATAATAATAATAATAATTAGATTAAATAGTGATTAAGCGCTAAACTTCATCTACAGAACATCTTTGAAATGGACAATATTGAGGTTTGATTCGACGAAGAGAAGAGTAGCTCCATTCTCTGGATCAAGAGCCTTTAAAACATTACATCATCATTTACTGCCTTGAAGGGAGTTAACTCCTCGAGTAAGTGAAATAAGGATAGCCGTCACCGTAGAGTTTAATAACCCGGTCACTACCGTAGTCTGGCACAAGGGGCCGGAGGCTGATGAACGATACTTTGTGATCTGTGACCACTAATAGTTGGTTAATTAGGTTTAAAACCTATCGATTATGCGAGGGTAATTAAGTCTGCATGTAACCAGTTCATTATCAGTCAAGGATAATTTAATTCCTGAAAAAAAAAAACAGGTATTAAAGTCAACTCTCAGCGCATATTCACTGAGATATACACTGTTTATATTGTTCCCAATAATATTTTTGGAACTTTTTCTATACACTTTAATCAATAACATACGTACAGTAAAGAGTAGATTTATGTAATTTACATGCTTGAATCTTATTGCCCAGGAACGTTACGATTAAAAAGTAAATAGAAAATTATTGAAAATGTAAAGAAAATCATACTAAAAAGTTCGGTGACACCCGACGTCGACGTCTGTCACCATCTTAAAAAAATAGCCTCTATATTGAAATATTTTAAAATGGCTGCTGAAGTATATGTTTTATGAAATATATATAAACAAAAGTTGCTCAGCTTTATGTTTAGAATATTACTCTAGCTCTGTTAGCTCCAGTAAGTAAAATATGAAAAAAAAGGTTCATTACAAAAGCATTTCCACAGGACTGATTTGAGTAAATACTTCAATAAAAGATGAACGAGAAATTCTCATTTTATATTGCATTACATAATATATATATATATATATATATATGCAAAACAACCACTATGAAAAAATGAAAAAATAGAAGAATCCAAGCGATTTCGTGACTACTCACATTATCAAGGAACTATAAAAGAAAACATGACAAGAAGGCTTATAAAGGGGCAAGACTACACCTCACTGTCACATCACACCAACAAAGACCACACCTCACAGTAGCGTAACATCGCCCGACTCCTAGATGATTTTGAAACCTATTCTAAACTTAGAAAGAATCCCTTAGAAACTGTTAACAGCAATTTCAATAAAACATCTATTGAAGGGCAAAGATGAATTAATTAAAAAAATTACTTCCACTAATCCATCTTTACCTTATATGTATGGATTAATAAAACCACATAAACCTGGTAATCCTGTTAGACCAATTATTAGCTCCATAGGTTCAGTTTCTTATAAACTTTCTAAATGGCTTGTTGATATTTTGAGCACAATTGTTGGAAAAATTTCTAATTTTAATGTTAAAAACAACTTAGATTTAGTTGATAAATTAAGCACCTTGACTGATTTAAATGATTTCAATATGGTTAGTTTTGATGTTACCTCCTTGTTTACAAAAGTTGCAGTTGCTGATTTACTAAGTTTCTTATCTGAAGAACTGGTTAATTACGATTTACCATTGCCAGTTCCTACTATCAATAAACTTATTAAACTTTGTATTGTTGATGTAAAATTTGTATTTAATTATGAGTTTTACACTCAGAAGTTTGGTATGGCAATGGGAAATCCTCTTTCACCTGTTCTTAGTAATTTATACATGGATTTTTTCGAAACAAGATTGCTTAACACAATCCTTTCCAATAGAGCTAAGTGGTATAGATATGTTGATGATATTTTGTGCCTTATGCCTAAGAATGTAGACATAAATCATTTCCTTGTTAAATTAAATAGCTTAGCTCATTCTATAAATTTTACTGTTGAATTCGAAGTAAATAACTCATTGCCCTTCCTAGATGTTTTTATTATTAAGGGTAACATTGACTTTAAATTTAAAATTTACGGAAAACCTACAAATAATTGTTCCTATGTACACTATTATTCTTCACATCAAGATAGAGTTAAAGTGTCGGTTTTCTCTTCAATGTTTTAGAGAGCTTTACGTATTTGTAGTCCAGAGTTCATTGATGAAGAAATCTCTAAAATTTATGAAATAGCAATGATTTAAAATACCCAAGAAACGTAATTGATAAATCTTTTAAAATAGCTAGAAATACTTTTTACAATCCAAAAAGGGACAACCAACCCTATTCAACTAAAAATATGTTGGTTCTTCCTTACCATGAAAACTTGGTTGATATGCCTTCCTTTCTTAAGAATTTTAATATCAAAGTTGTATTTAAAAATCTTGATACAGTAAAAGACTTTTGATAAAAATTCCCCCAAAATGCTGACGGATGTGTCTATAAGATTCCCTGTAAAATTTGCGATAAAGTTTATTATGGTCAAACTGGTAAAAGTCTTAAACTAAGATTAAAACAACATAAATATAGCATTAGAACTGGACAAGATTCTAATGCTCTATTTATTCATGTGAGAGACTTTAACCATCCAATTGATTTTCAAAATGCTGAGAAGGTTGTATCAAGCAAGTCCATGGTTGAGAGGAATATAATAGAATCATGTTTCATTAAAAGCAGTTTTGAAAATAATATGAATATTTCTTTTGGTTTATATAAATTGGATTCATTTATAATTAATAAAATTTGGGAAGAATTTAATGATAAATTGGACTAATCTTAATTCTTGGGAAGAGTTTCAGGTCCTTTCTTATGTTCCTCTTCACAGAGTCGTGCGATGTTACGCTACTGTGAGGTGTTGTCTTTGTTAGTGTGATGTGACTGTGAGGTGTAGTCTTGCTCCCTTTATAAGCCTTCTTGTGTTGTTTTCTTTTATGGTTCCTTGATAATGTGAGTAGTCACGAAAGCGCTTGGAATTCTTCTATTTTTTCATAGTGGTCGTCTTGCATATTTTGATATCCCCTGTTAACTGTGATCTTTTTGCATATATATATATGTATATATATATATATATATATATATATATATATATATATATATATATATATATATATATATATATATATATATATATATATATATATATATTATGCAAATATCGCAAACCAAGCGATACAGGATGCAAAACAACCACAAGGGAGTAGAATGAATCAGGAGTTTGCAAAATTGCAGAAAAGAGGAGAATGTCTAAACAAGTACGTTCCCAGAGGACCGTCTTCACTGGAGTGAGTGAGTGAGTGAGGGAGAGAGGAGGGACAGGAAGTGCCCCCAGGCACAACAGTACCCACAGCCAGAAGGATGAATATTATAGCATTAGAAAAATTCCAAAAGCATTGATATTGTAATAACCTGAACAAAATTAACGTGACAATAATAAAAAAAATCGATCATATTCCGCTGTAACATCAATAACTTTACACACATAAATATATTGTGAGTGATATAGAAGTCTCTGGCAATTATAGGCTATTACAATATCAATGCTTGTGGGATTTTTCTAATACTATAATATTCTGGCTGTGGGCACTGTTGCCAGGGGCACTTCCTGTATCCTCCTCTCTCCCTCCATCACTCCAGTGAAGACGGTCCTCTGGGAACGTACTTGCTTGGACATCCTCCTCTTTCCTGCAATTTTTGAAGCTCCTGATGATGTGTTGATTGCAACACGAAGGGCCTAGAGCTATCATTCTACTCCCCGTGGTTGTTTCGCATATATATATATATATATATATATATATATATATATATATATATATATATATATATATATATATATATATATATATATATATATATATTTTCTTACAGCTTTATACTTAACATAAAACCATCGAAGTTAAAATATACTCATATATATTCAAAGTATCATGCTGCTTCTCGCTGCTTGCGAGACAGGGCATAAATGAGCAAGAGCACAGTGCATATGAAGGTGTTTCAGTGGAATGAGAGGGGAGGTATAGGGAAAAGAGGAGGGATGGGAAAGGAGGGATGAGGAGGATGGGGCAGGGGAGGGAGGATTGGGGGGTAGTTAGGTTCGCTCGGACGAAGAAGACCGAAAGATCTAATTCCTCAAACCAAAAGCCTCTTCGTCATGTCGGGAGCCCCCTTGAAAAGATTGAGAATGAAGTGCCCATTGAAAAATATTCCCTTAAAATGCATGTGCTTGTGATCTAGGATTGCAGATTGATGAACTCTAGTCTTATGAAGATTATTTACACTAATAAGTACTAACTAAAACATCAGTAATGATTGACGTACAACATACACTTTAAAGGCCACCCCAGGACGACGCTACAGAGGGACTACGGAGGACAGTGTGTTACCTGCGTTCAGTACTGAACTCTCTTGATATAAAATATATTCTGTGGTGATAGAGCAAGTAAAACCTCAGAGCTCCAAAACGTACAAAAAACCCAGCAGAGATTAATAAGAGACGTAAGCTTAGACATTTCGAATAAAACTGGGGAAACATTTCCACCAATGTTATACAAAAAACAAAGAAGACGTGAATTTTCTGATATCATTGCAAAGGTAAGTATTGTCTGTGGCACATTCCACCCAGAAACTGGGAAGCATGCTAAGCAGGTGGATACTTTGTGGACGACTGGATACCATCCGAGTTAACAAGGTCAACACCTACAAGAGAAAAGTGCTGCTGAATATTGAATTATTGGCATTATTGATAAGCAAGTTGTGCAAGTGTGGTGACGGTGGCGTTATATTCCGTGAAGCTTAGGTGACCCCCAGTCACCTGGAGCCACCCTGTGATAACCCATTGGCCCGTAGTGACCCAGAGTCATCCCTATGTAACTTATATTGATCCAATCATCTCTCTCTCTCTCTCTCTCTCTCTCTCTCTCTCTCTCTCTCTCTCTCTCTCTCTCTCTCTCTCTCTCTCTCTCTCTCTCTCTCTCTCTCTCTCTCTCTCTCTCAATAAGAAATATAAAATAGTTAGTGGAAAGAGTGTGAACTACATCTATTCAAGTATGACAAAAAACTGTAATATTAAAGGTGTTGATGAGAGAGGATGAAGGGAGGCGACAGAATTGAGGAATCACAGGATGAAATGTGTGGAAATTAATTTCGATGTTGAAAAATATATTTACAAAAGCAAAAACATATGACGCGAGCTTTAATTTCTAGTCTCCTTTGCCAGATAAACTCAATGAAGCATCAGGATCATATGAACAAATGAAATAAGTTATCCGCTGTACATCAGTTTTGAGATATTACAATAAAGAAAGTTAGATGGAAAGTAACATTGTGAATAGTTTTAAAAGTGTGGTAATAAATACCATTTAAACTAAAGAATGTCTCACTAACATGTGATATAAAGGACCTGGAAAAAAGTCATAAAAGTGAATAACCCATCTGAGCAGAAAAGCCTATCATGTATTTATATGTCAGATCAAAATTAATTTGCAAGGATACTAGACTGTGCGATAAATCTTGACAAGTTCGCACATGAATTGGTTTTCGGGTAAATATATACAAGCAACCACTTGGAAAATTCCAGCAGTGCAGTAGTAAAAAAAAGTCTCATAATATACTAATATTGGAAAATTTTGAAATCACTCGCAGACATAGTTGGTAAAGCTGAATAAATATAGTGTGTGCTAGTCTAAAATGAGAATATTCAGCTGCTGTATGGTGTCCTTATTTAACAACAGCCGTAGATAAAATATAAAAAAGTTTGAAGACATGTTACAAAAAGCGCTCCTCAATTCTAAGAAAATTGAATTGAAGGCACTGAAACGTTCTGGCTGCTAGAGAGAAGAAAAAAAATCACGAAGTAAGAGAATATAGAAACACAGATAAAAAAACAGTTTTCTTAGTTCCATTAACATATATAGAAAGAGGCTACAATTATAATCTATTAAAGAAAGAAGTGTAGAAACAATAAATATTGTCCTCGTACAATGGAATGTAGATTACGTGCGTGGGATCCAAGAAGAAGCGAATACTACAACCACCTTGACTTTTAAAAATCTATAGATAATAATATACTGAAGAGATACCATAAATATGGCTCTTTTAATGTGACTACAAATATTAGCATGTAATAACAATTAAGCCCCAATATGTAGTCCAACACATTAATAATGAAAGAACCCAGCTGTCGTGTGTAGTGCCCTTCTTGTCAGCGGCTCTGCTCAGTAAGATTCAGTTCCTGTCCTCTTGCCGTTGCTCCTGCTGGGGTGTCGCTAGTGTTGAACTGCAGGAGGATCACCAGGTAAGTGGCCACAACGCTGACGATCTGCGGAGAGCAAGTGTTGACGCTCCTGCTACATCATACTCAAAACAACTTTGACTTAAACGTGTTCTTATCAACACTCAAACACACACACACACACACACACACACACACACACACACACACACACACACACACATATATACACACACACCACACACATACACACACACAAAAAAAAAAAAAAAAAAAATCTCCTGTTTCAATTTTATCCTTCCTTTGCATCTCACTATCCTCCTCTTTCCTTTCACATTAACTCGATCTTTCTCTTACCTCTCGTATCCACTCAATTCTCCTCTTATCTCCACTCTGAAATACTTTTTTTTCTCCACTATCAACATTCATTCGTTCAAATATAGTGACTAATTAAGTTTCAGTAGGGTGTTTCAAAGGGAAGATTGACGTTGCAGCTCTGGAGTCATCTTTAACCTGACGACATGTCAATACTCCTCATCTAGACGAGTTGAAGAACTTCTTGAAGAAATATTAAATTTAATAAAACTGAAAATTTTAGCAGTTGCCAACACTCAGACGTACTAGATGCACTAACAACACTTGCTCCCTCTAAGAGGGGAGGGGTCGTCTTGATGCTGATGAAAGGCTCTAGTTTCAAGGCATTGGAGATACACTTCTATTTATCAGATCAAATTTGATTACCTACCTTCACTTTAATTTCCCTGGTGCTATATGACTTACGGGCTTAGCGCTTCCCCGCGATTTTAGTAATAATTATTAGACTGATTCTAGCTAATTCATCAAGAAAATTGCAGTATCTCCTGATGCGAGTCTTTCTCAGATGGCAACCCGCAACTGGTCAAGCATGGCCCACCAGAGTTAGTGTCTATACTCAATTTTTAAAAAACAGAAGATTGCCTAGTAGTGCCCCAAGGCACTACTAGGCAATATTATTACAGTAATGATGTACAATACAGACGAGTTGATGAATAAGACATGTACAACACCTGTCTATCTTTGTTTTGAAGACATATCAGACTGCGTCAGATAGATCGAAGATAAGGAACCGAAAACCTACCAAGAACTGAGGGACTGACTGCCTCATCTACCAATGTCTCCTTGTTGAACTGATAAAACCACTGAATGTTTAAATGTCTTCATAATAAAAATATATATATGCTGTACATGTCTTATTTATCCTCCCAACTTACTGCCATGCAAGGAAACTTACTGTCATGCAAGGAAACTTACTGCCATGCAAGGAAACTTACTGTCATGCAAGGAAACTTACTGTCATGCAAAGAAACTTACTGTCATGCAAGAAAACTTACTGTCATGCAAGGAAACTTACTGTCATGCAAGGAAACTTACTGTCATGCAAAAAACTTACTGTCATGCAAGGAAACTTACTGTCATGCAAGGAAACTTACTGTCATGCAAAGAAACTTACTGTCATGCAAGGAAACTTACTGTCATGCAAGGAAACTTACTGTCATGCAAGGAAACTTACTGTCAGGCAAAGAAACTTACTGTCATGCAAGGAAACTTACTGTCATGCAAAGAAACTTACTGTCATGCAAGGAAACTTACTGTCATGCAAAGAAACTTACTGTCATGCAAGGAAACTTACTGCCATGCAAAGAAACTTACTGTCATGCAAGGAAACTTACTGTCATGCAAGGAAACTTACTGTCATGCAAAGAAACTTACTGTCATGCAAAGAAACTTACTGTCATGCAAGGAAACTTACTGTCATGCAAGGAAACTTACTGTCATGCAAGGGAACTTACTGTCATGCAAAGAAACTTACTGTCATGCAAAGAAACTTACTGTCATGCAAGGAAACTTACTGTCATGCAAGGAAACTTACTGTCATGCAAGGAAACTTACTGTCATGCAAAGAAACTTACTGTCATGCAAAGAAACTTACTGTCATGCAAGGAAACTTACACCGATTAACTTGTGCTTGGCGACCACGAACAGTCCGCCTATGTTGAAGCCTGGGTAGTGGTCTAGCAACTTGATCAGCCGCCCAAGCTGCCAGGAAGGAGACATACATCAACAGCCTCATTGATCACACACACTGGGGTCAGCAGCCCCCCAGCTGCCTAGGAAATATGTCATGGTTATTAACCCGTTTCCAGGCACACTATATCACTAGTTTCACTGATCAGAGATCACACGAAGATTGGCGGACGGAGGATCGAGCCTTCTCATCGCCTTAAGTTAAATGGGCCACACGAGTTTAGCACTTCATGAAATGCAATACTTCCTTCCTCTTGTTCCAACTGCATCAGCACAACAATACTGCTCATAGAGCATATTCTCTCTCTCTCTCTCTCTCTCTCTCTCTCTCTCTCTCTCTCTCTCTCTCTCTCTCTCTCTCTCTCTCTTTCTCTCTGTTTCTTTCTCTCTAACCTTACCTGAAGCTCTAGAATATTAGCTATAACACTGGTATTGGCGGAAGGTTATAAATAGCTATCTGCCGCACAAATCAATACCTGTGGTACAAATCAATACACGTGGAACAAATCTCTTCCTGTGGTACAGATCAGTACACGTGGAACAAATCAGTACCTGTGGTACAAATTAATACACATGGAACAGATCAGTACCTGTGGTACAGATTAATGCAAGTGGAACAAAACAGTTCCTGTAGTAAATATTAATACACGTGGAACAAATAAATATCTGTGGCACTATAATTTCTATCATATTTTTATGAAGGGCTAAATTAATGTGGGCCATTCGGTGAAGTGCTGGAGACTCGGTCCCCCGTCCACTAATCTCGAGACATAAAACTGTATCCCTGCAGGAAGACCTGAGCCAGGACTCACCTTGACAGCAGCGACCTCGTCCTTAACCTTCAGCTGCAGGACGAGAAGCACACCACGAGTTTCTTCTCTCTGGAAAGGCAAAATAATTTCAATTATTTGCTTAGACTGAGACTGCCTCCATCCCTCAACACACACACACACACACACACACACACATACACACACACACACACACACACACACACACACTCACACACACACACACTCACACACACACACACTCACACACACACACACACACACACACACACACTTTTTGCTTATAGGTTTGTTGAAGGTTTAGAGTTGACTAACAGATATTTAATTACAAATCTAGCATTAATATTGTTTTTGTATGGCAAATAATTCATTCTAATCAAAAACAAACTTAGACGACGTTTCGATCTCTGGTGAACCACTGTCAAGTCACAATGGTCCAGGAAGAGCCACTGACAATGGTTCAGAATGGACTGAAATACCGCCTTAACTTTCTTTTCGTGCTTGTAAATTATTTGTGAATTGTGTCAGCCTCATTATTGTGACTTGTATGCTTAATAACAACACACCTGTTGGTTTACTGTTTCCGGGGCGCAGTAGACAAGGATCATGATACAAATATTCCTCGTTAGGCGAAATATTAGATAAATTAACGTGTAAGAAATACCATTCTTCCAGGTGGCAACTAAAAAAATGTATCTCGTGATAGAGAAAAGAATGTGTAATATGCAATAGATGATCGGATACGTAAAGTAGCGGTTAACTTGTCGTTGAAAGTGGTGAAGTACAAGCAGGTGGTCTGTAGCGAGGGAGAAGTCTATGGGTAGACTCGCCAACACGGAGAGCTTGTCTTGTTCACCCTGGGAAGGATTCTCAAGACTTGTTTTAGCACACTCGCTGACCAGAAAAGTTCTTGGCGACTTTATTTCTGATGGTTTGGTGTGAGTTGGAACGGCCTTCAAGACATCCATGACTGTGTGTCGGTGCTGGATGATGCCAGAGTATGAGAGAGACACACCGGCTGCCATGTAGTAGAAGAGTAGAACTGTTGTGTAGAGAGAGAGACTTTTGAGGCACAGTAATATGAAATATGTTAAAGTCTTTCCATTATTATAAATAACAAACGTATCTCTATCAAGAATACAAAAGAGAAGTTGCAAAAAGTCCATTAGCAGTGATATTTCCAAGATAATAAGTATATACATTAACTTGTCATTTGCTAGTTTCCAAGAGCAGTGTTGAGTGTGTGCGAGCACACTGTACAGACAACTAACTAGCCCAGCAAGGTCGCTGCTTCGCCACATAAGGAAAAGCAAGAGTGTCAGAGAACTCGGCACTATTATCAGTGCCAGACTATGGGTAGCAAGGAACGCTGTGTGGGAGAACACTTTCTGGTCTGCTTTTGGATAAATACTATCTCTGATGAGCATATTAGTGATATGAGTTAGCCAGCAAAGTACAATACACAGCATGAAGACCCACGAGAGGACCACCAGGTAAGGTCGTCTCTTCAGCGTGTGAGGAAGAGCCAGGTATTCATCAGATACCTTTCCGGTGGTGAATTGGGATTCCGAAGTCTGTCTTGTCGTCTCATTCCGGCATGTACGCCAGGTATAAGGAAAGCCTCCTAAAAGCCGAGTTAGGTGCAGGAGGGATGCGATCATAGTGACTGGCTTCATTCTACGAAGGATGAGAACTGTACAGAACACCATATCGGCGCTTGTTCCCAGTCGGTAACTTCCAGCAAACAATAACCCAGTCTTAACTAACGGCAATTACAAGGATATGTTACAACTGCCGAGTCTCGTAAACAAAGGCACCAGGTGTGGGAGCCAGCGAGCGACTGAATGAGGCCAAGACGCAGTAGTTGGCGCTGGATTAGAGACTTATCGACAAGATAACCTCTAGTGAGTGGACAAACATCTTGAATAAAAATGGAAGCTATGTTAACAGGCTACGCCCTGATCGAAGAATTGCAGCATGCACGTTGAAGGTGTTGAATTCTTGATAATCAAAAGCTTAATTTACAGTTATTTCCCCTATCTTAGGTCAAAGTTGAAGTTTAGGTTATATACACACAAATACACCCAAGAACATGTGTGTCTGTGAGAGTATACTAATGCTCTTGTTTCCTTGCTTCATTTTATTAATGTACAATGTGTATTATACTGAGATAAACGAGAGAGAGTAATTTTCATGCATATTTGTGAGTGCAGATCATCGCCATTGTTTATTACAGTCTTCTTGCAAGTCGTCAATTATTCCTTCTATTCCCGACGATTAATATCTGTGGAGCGAGAAAGATGATTTATAACATGCGGTAAATTTTTCAACCCTGAAGAGAAGTTTTGAGGTTCCTTTGACTCACACGAGAAATTTCAGTAAGTTGGCATTTAGGAAATAAAAAAAAATTGTGTATGCAATAATTTCGCAAAAGTCATTCTGAATCTAACGAAAAAAAATATATTTCATTGTATTTGTTTATTATTAAATTATTGTAAACCTATATAAAATATATTTAGTTGGATTAGGCTAAATTAAATTGCGCTTTATCTTCGACAGAATTCATCTGTCGAGGCAGGAGTCGACAGATACATTTAGTCTACCTAAAAATCGACCTTGACTCACGTCATATTGCCAACCCAAGTACAGGGTGGTACCAAGAAACTTCATCCATAGGTCTTAGGAATTAGGTTTAATTTTTTTGAGCGCTCTGTATACCAAGAGTAAACACCTGTCTCGGTGTAACAAGACAAGAGAACATCGATAGTGTTGTCTACCCCATCTATGAGGTTTGTTATTTTGTTGCTCTTGCTTCTAGTTGAAGTAGCAAGCGTATGAATGACAATCAAAATTCTCATGCTTCTCTACATAGTGCCTACTGTGGCATGCAAAGAGTACATAACCTTTATTCGGCGCATGTACACACCCTCATAATAGGTTACCTCCCCAACCAGCGAACCAGATGCTATGGGTCTGACGATCTAATGGGGCCCCATCGTCAGATCAGTATCTAGGTTCAGCCAATCATAATGTGGATCTGGCAATTGTGAAGGTGACGTGGTTACCACGCACGTTTTTACAATTGTCATTTTCATTCTGCTGGTTGAATCACCGTGGACTCCCTGTCTCTTGGCTGCTGTTTTGCCTTCACTTGCCGTGTCGTACACATATATTCCCAATTCTTGTATATAGTGTACATAGTTTTATAACTCTATATATACTCGGTGAAGGAAAATACAATTCAAAGTTTTCTACTGTGATTATTTGGTTCGAAGCTCCCTTTTACGACCAGGTTAACAGGCCTTGAGAACCTGAGTTTGTAATACCTACATCATCTCAAATAGTGCCTACATCATCTCACATAGGGCCTACATCATCTCACACAGTGTCTACATCATCTCACATAGTGCCTACATCATCTCACACAGTGTCTACATCATCTCACATAGTGCCTACATCATCTCACACAGTGTCTACATCATCTCACATAGTGCCTACATCATCTCACACAGTGTCTACATCATCTCACATAGTGCCTACATCATCTCACACAGTGTCTACATCATCTCACACAGTGTCTACATCATCTCACACAGTGTCTACATCATCTCACATAGTGCCTACATCATCTCACACAGTGTCTACATCATCTCACATAGTGCCTACATCATCTCACACAGTGTCTACATCATCTCACACAGTGTCTACATCATCTCACACAGTGTCTACATCATCTCACACAGTGTCTACATCATCTCACATAGTGCCTACATCATCTCACACAGTGTCTACATCATCTCACACAGTGTCTACATCATCTCACATAGTGCCTACATCCTCTCACACAGTGTCTACATCATCTCACACAGTGTTTACATCATCTCACATAGTGTCTACATCATCTCACACAGTGCCTACATCATCTCACACAGTGCCTACATCATCTCACACAGTGTCTACATCATCTCACATAGTGCCTACATCATCTCACATAGTGTCTACATCATCTCACACAGTGTCTACATCATCTCACACAGTGCCTACATCATCTCACATAGTGTCTACATCATCTCACACAGTGTCTACATCATCTCACACAGTGCCTACATCATCTCACACAGTGCCTGCATCATCTCACATAGTGCCTACATCATCTCACACAGTGTCTACATCATCTCACATAGTGCCTACATAATCTCACACAGTGTCTACATCATCTCACATAGTGTCTACATCATCTCACACAGTGTCTACATCATCTCACACAGTGTCTACCATCTCACATAGTGCCTACATCATCTCACATAGTGCCTACATCATCTCACACAGTGTCTACATCATCTCACACAGTGTCTACATCATCTCACACAGTGTCTACATCATCTCACACAGTGTCTACATCATCTCACATAGTGCCTACATCATCTCACACAGTGTCTACATCATCTCACACAGTGTTTACATCATCTCACACAGTGCCTACATCATCTCACACAGTGCCTACATCATCTCACACAGTGTCTACATCATCTCACATAGTGCCTACATCATCTCACATAGTGTCTACATCATCTCACACAGTGTCTACATCATCTCACACAGTGTCTACATCATCTCACACAGTGCCTACATCATCTCACACAGTGCCTGCATCATCTCACATAGTGCCTACATCATCTCACACAGTTGATGAATTAGACACGTGTGCAACACTTGGGTATCTTTATAGAGGAAACGTTTCGCCACACAATTGGCTTCATCAGTTCTAAACAAAAGAAGAATGGTGAAGATCAGAAGGAGTTTGAGGTAATCAGTCCCTCAGTTTGAAGTCGATGTAATCAGTCCATCAATCTTTTCAAGATTGTCTGTTCTCTGAACCATTTATCTACATCTCTCAGGGTGCCCACATCTCTCAGGGTGCCCACATCTCTCAGGGTGCCCACATCTCTCAGGGTGCTTACATCTCTCAGGGTGCTTACATCTCCTTACAGTGCCTATGTTGACCAGAGCCGTGCCTGGATCACGAAATATTAATCAATCTTGGTACTAAAGAATGTTAAAAATTAATATCTGACATTTATGTAGAATGATCTGTATTGACATGTAGGAATTCTGATTAGTGAAATGTAGGAACGTTCGTCACTGCTATGGAGGGAAGAGTTTCTTTTACTTCCTGATGTTAATAATTGTTGACTTTTGAAACATAGGAATATTAATTATTAATGGAAAGGGTGATGCACGGATGGAACAGTACGGTAAGATAAGATTTTTAACTCGGAGGGTTCCCTACCCAGGATAATCCAAGAC
Source organism: Cherax destructor (assembly GCA_009830355.1). Taxonomy (NCBI): domain Eukaryota; kingdom Metazoa; phylum Arthropoda; class Malacostraca; order Decapoda; family Parastacidae; genus Cherax; species Cherax destructor. Next base: position 88,116 of record WNWK01002684.1, read on the forward strand.
AGTCAGTGCGTCATCGGGGGCTGTCTTATTTCCATTGGGTTCCTTCAGTCTTGTCCCCACAGGATGCGACCCATACAAGCCGACTAATACCCAGGTACCTACTTACCACTAGATGAACAGAGACAGCAGATGTAAGGAAACATGACCAACGTTTCCACCCGTGCCACCGGGGATTGAACCACGAACACTCAGTGTGTGAGGCAAGAGCGTTGTTGACACGCAAGGTTTTTGCTTTACGATACATAATAAAAAGACATTACTGATGCATCTTATTACAGATTCATGACAGTAATATTATTTAATGATCCACGAGAATACAAATTCTCGATTCACAGAAATACCAATTCCTAAATACACAGGAAAACAGGGAGGAAGGGGGACCATTGAATCCTGATTTTTAGGAAAGTTGGTCTCTGATACCAGGGAAAAATGTCTGTCTGTCCCTTACGTGGGAAATACAGGGCTCACACCCATACATTTCCTGTCGTATTTCCCTCACTCATAAAACTTTATTAGGTATAAGAGGCATGACCTCATGTCGTCTATACTCTCCTGCTGATACACTGACCTACTCTGATCATTTTTATTGTCACTTAGCACGGTATATATGTCAAGGATATTGGTCTGCAGGCATAGGTCAGTAGGCAGGGGTGCTGGTCAGTAGGCAGGGGTGCTGGTCAGTAGGCAGGGGTGCTGCTGGTCAGTAGGCAGGGGTGCTGCTGGTCAGTAGGCAGGGGTGCTGCTGGTCAGTAGGCAGGGGTGCTGCTGGTCAGTAGGCAGGGGTGCTGCTGGTCAGTAGGCAGGGGTGCTGGTCAGTAGGCAGGGGTGCTGGTCAGTAGGCAGGGGTGCTGGTCAGTAGGCAGGGGTGCTGGTCAGTAGGCAGGGGTGCTGGTCAGTAGGCAGGGGTGCTGGTCAGTAGGCAGGGGTGCTGGTCAGTAGGCAGGGGTATTGGACTGTTTATTCGTAGGTAGGGACACTGACTATTTCCTTTCTACAATGCTCGTAGAAAATGAAGAAATTTCTGTATGCATTGCTTTAGTTTCCAGTACCTGGATGACACATGTCTCAGCTTCCAGTACCTGGATGACACATGTCTCAGCTTCCAGTACCTGGATGACACATGTCTCAGCTTCCAGTACCTGGAAGGCATGGTGGCTAAAGCTCTTGCTTCACACACGGAGGGCCCGGGTTCGATTCCCGACGAGGTGGAAACATAAGAACATAAGAACATAAGAAAGGAGGAACACTGCAGCAGGCCTGTTGGCCCATACTAGGCACGTCCTTCACATTCCATCCCACCAACAGAACACTTGTTCAACCCAACTTTCAATGCTACCCAAGAAATAAGATTTGATAATTTTATTTACTCATGTGCAATTCCCACTCAAATCCAACCCCTCTCACTCATGAATTTATCCAACCTAAATTTAAAACTACCCAAGGTCCTAGCTTCAATAACCCTACTAGGCAGACTGTTCCACTCATCAACTACCCTATTTCCAAACCAATACTTTCCTATATCCTTTCTAAATCTAAACTTATCTAACTTGAATCCATTATTGCGGGTTCTCTCTTGGAGAGATACCCTCAAGACCTTATTTATATCCCCTTTGTTAATACCCATTTTCCACTTGTATACCTCGATCATGTCTCCCTCATTCTACGTCTTACAAGTGAATGTAATTTAAGGGTCTTCAATCTTTCTTCGTAAGTAAGATTTCTAATGCTATGTATTAATTTAGTCATTCTACGCTGAATGTTTTCTAACAAATTTATGTCCATTCTGTAATATGGAGACCAGAACTGAGCTGCGTAATCTAGGTGAGGCCTTACTAATGATGTATAAAGCTGTAATATAACCTCTGGACTTCTGTTGCTAACACTTCTTGATATAAATCCCAGTAATCTATTTGCCTTATTACGTACGCTTAGGCATTGCTGTCTTGGTTTAAGGTTGCTGCTTACCATCACCCCCAAGTCCTTCTCGCAATCTGTATGGCTAAGTTCTACGTTATTTAACTTATAAGTGCTTGGGTTATGGACACTCCCGAGCTTTAGAACTTTGCATTTATCTACATTGAACTGCATCTGCCATTTTTCTGACCAGGAATTGAGTTTGTCTAAATCCTCCTGTAGTTCACTGACATCTACGTCTGAATCGATTATCCTACCTATCTTCGTGTCATAAGAACATAAGAACATAAGAACATAAGAAAGGAGGAACACTGCAGCAGGCCTGTTGGTCCATACTAGGCAGGTCCTTCACAATCCGTCCCACTAACAGAATATTTGCTCAACCCAATTTTCAATGCTACCCAAGAAATAAGCTTTGACAATTCTACCCACTCATGCGCGAGTCCCACTCAAATCCAACCCCTCTCACTCATGAATTTATCCAACCTAAATTTGAAACTACCCAAGGTCCTAGCTTCAATAACCCTACTAGGCAGACTGTTCCACTCATCAACTACCCTATTTCCAAACCAATACTTTCCTATATCCTTTCTAAATCTAAACTTATCTAACTTGAATCCATTATTGCGGGTTCTCTCTTGGAAGATATCCTCAAGACCTTATTTATATCCCCTTTGTTAATACCCATTTTCCACTTGTATACCTCGATCATGTCTCCCTCATTCTACGTCTTACAAGTGAATGTAATTTTAGGGTCTTCAATCTTTCTTCGTAAGGAAGATTTCTAATGCTATGTATTAATTTAGTCATTCTACGCTGAATGTTTTCTAACGAATTTATGTCCATTCTGTAATATGGAGACCAGAACTGAGCTGCGTAATCTAGGTGAGGCCTTACTAATGATGTATAAAGCTGTAATATAACCTCTGGACTTCTGTTGCTAACACTTCTTGATATAAATCCCAGTAATCTATTTGCCTTATTACGTATGCTTAGGCATTGCTGTCTTGGTTTAAGGTTGCTGCTTACCATCACCCCCAAGTCCTTCTCGCAATCTGTATGGCTAAGTTCTACGTTATTTAACTTATAAGTGCTTGGGTTATGGACACTCCCGAGCTTCAGAACCTTGCATTTATCTACATTGAACTGCATCTGCCATTTTTCTGACCACGAATTAAGTTTGTCTAAATCTTCCTGAAGTTCTATGACATCTATGTTTGAATCAATTATCCTACCTATCTTCGTGTCGTCGGCGAATTTACTCATATCACTAGTAATTCCCTCATCAAGGTCATTGATATATATTATAAATAACAATGGGCCTAAGACTGATCCCTGTGGAACACCACTTGTTACAAGTCCCCATTCGGATTTAACCCCATTTATGCACACTCTCTGCTTCCTATTGGTGAGCCATGACTCGATCCATGACAGCACTTTTCCCCCAATGCCATGAGCTGCGACTTTCTTTAACAGTCTCTGGTGCGGTACTCTATCAAAAGCCTTACTAAAGTCTAAATAAACAATATCGAATTCTTTATCGTGATCAACAGCCTCAAAAGCTTTACTGAAGAAGGTTAATAAATTAGATAGGCAGGAACGGCCCCTCGTGAATCCATGCTGGGTATCATTAATCAAATTATGGTTATCTAGATGGCTTCTAATAATATCAGCTATAATTGACTCTAGTAATTTGCCTACAATTGAGGTCAGGCTTATTGGGCGGTAGTTTGACGGTAGTGACTTGTCCCCTGCTTTAAAAATAGGAATTACATTAGCCATCTTCCACATATCAGACACTACACCTGTTTGAAGAGATAAATTAAAAATGTTAGATATTGGTTCACAGAGTTCCATTTTGCATTCCTTAAGAACCCTTGCAAAAAGCTCATCAGGACCCGGCGATTTATTTTGTTTCAGTCGGTCCAGCTGTTTCATAATCATTTCGCTAGTGACTGTAATATTACATAATTTATCTTCTTCTGGGCCTCTGTAAAAATTAATTACTGGGATATTATTAATGTCTTCCTGTGTGAAAACCGAGAGAAAATAATTATTAAAAATAGAGCACATATCATTCTCCTTGTCAGTAAGATGCCCAAAGTTATTTTTAAGGGGACCTATCTTATCCCTAACTTTTGTTCTATAAACCTGGAAAAACTTTTGGGTTAGTTTTTGAATCCCTAGCAACTTTAATTTCATAGTCCCGTTTAGCTTTTCTTATTCCCTTTTAACGTCCTCTTAATGTCAGTATACTGATTTATAAGATGACCCTCACCTCTTTTTATGCGCCTATAAATTCCTTTCTTCTGCCCTAAAAGATATTTGAGCCTATTATTCATCCATTTTGGGTCATTTCTACTTGATCTAATTTCTTTATACGGGATAAATGTTCTTTGGGCAGCCTGTATAGTGTAAGAAAACAGTCATATTGATACTCTCTTCTTCACCCCAGTCCACAGTTGATAAGTGTTCTCTAAGTCCATTATAATCTGCTAAGCGAAAATCTGGGACCATTACTGAATTATCCCTACTATCATACATCCATTCAATGCTAAAGGTAATTGACTTGTGGTCGCTTGAGCCGAGTTCCTCTGTAATTTCTAAATTATTAACAAGGGTTTCCTTGCTTGCCAGAACCAAGTCAAGTAGGTTATTTCCCCTTGTAGGTTCTGTTACAAACTGCTTCAAAAGCAATCCTGAACTACTTCTAAAAAGTCGTTAGATTCTAAATTCCCTGTCATGAAATTCCAATCAATCTGACTAAAGTTAAAGTCCCCTAGAATTACTACGTTATCGTGTCTTGTGGCCTTAACAATTTCCTCCCAAAGTAGTCTCCCTTGTTCCCTATCTAAGTTTGGAGGACGGTAAATCACGCCTAAAATCAATTTTTCACACCCCTCTGAAAATTCTATCCAGACAGACTCTGTATGTGTTAATTCAGACTTTATATCACTAGAAAGTCCCTCGTCAAGGTCATTTATATATATTATAAACAACAACGGGCCCAAAACCGATCCCTGTGGAACGCCACTTGTTACAGATCCCCACTCAGATTTAACCCCATTAATGCATACCCTCTGCTTCCTATTGGTGAGCCATGACTCGATCCATGAAAACACTTTTCCCCCAATGCCATGAGCAGCCACTTTCTTTAACAGTCTCTGATGTGGTACTCTATCAAAAGCCTTACTAAAATCCAAATAAACAATATCGAATTCTTTATCATGATCAACTGCCTCAAAAGCCTTACTGAAAAAAGTTAATAAATTAGTTAGGCAGGAACGGCCCCTGGTGAATCCATGTTGAGTATCATTAATCAAATTAATGATACTCATGTTAACCTAGCAGCAAATAGGTACTTGGGTGTTAACATAAGAACATAAGAAAGGAGGAACACTGCAGCAGGCCTGTTGGCCCATACTAGGCACGTCCTTCACAATCTATCCCACTAACAGAATATTTGGTCAACCCAATTTTCAATGCTACCCAAGAAATAAGCTTTGATAATTCTATTTAATCATGTGCAATTCCCACTCAAATCCAACCCCTCTCACACATGAATTTATCCAACCTAAATTTGAAACTACCCAAGGTCCTAGCTTCAATAACCCTACTAGGCGGCAGACTGTTCCACTCATCAACTACCCTATTGCCAAACCAATACTTTCCTATATCATTTCTAAATCTAAAATTATCTAATTTGAATCCATTATTGCGGGTTCTCTCTTGGAGAGATATCCTCAAGACCTTATTTATATCCCCTTTGTTAATACCCATTTTCCACTTGTATACCTCGATCATGTCTCCCCTCATTCTTCGTCTTACAAGTGAATGTAATTTTAGGGTCTTCAATCTTTCTTCATACGGAAGATTTCTAACTCTTAGGGCAGAAGAAAGGAATTTATAGGCGTATCAAAAGAGGTGAGGGTCATCTTATGAATCAGTATATTGACATTAAGAGGGACGTTAAAAAGAGGATAAGAAAAGCTAAACGGGACTACGAAATTAAAGTTGCTAGGGATTCGAAAACTAACCCAAAAAGTTTTTTCCAGGTGTATAGAACAAAAGTTAGAGATAAGATAGGTCCCCTTAAAAATAATTATGGGTATCTTACTGACAAAGAGAATGAAATGTGCTCTATTTTTAATAATTATTTTCTCTCGGTTTTCACTCAGGAAGACACTAATAATATCCCAAGAATTAGGTATTTTAGTGGGCCTGAAGAAGATAAATTATGTAGTATCACAGTCACTAGCGAAATGGTTATCAAACAGATAGACCGTTTGAAGCAAAATAAATCGCCAGGCCCTGATGAGCTTTTTTCAAGGGTTCTTAAGGAATGCAAAATAGAACTCTGTGAACCCTTAACTAACATTTTTAACCTATCTCTTCAAACAGGTGTAGTGCCGGATACGTGGAAGATGGCTAATGTAATTCCTATTTTTAAAGCAGGGGACAAGTCGTTACCATCAAATTACCGCCCAATAAGTCTAACATCAATTGTAGGCAAATTACTAGAGTCGATTATAGCTGATAACATAAGAAGCCATCTCGATAGGCATAATTTGATTAATGATACTCAGCATGGATTCACCAGGGCCGTTCCTGCCTAACTAATTTATTAACTTTTTTCAGCAAGGCTTTTGAGGCAGTTGATAATGATAAAGAATTCGATATTGTTTATTTGGATTTTAGTAAGGCTTTTGATAGAGTACCACATCAGAGACTGTTAAAGAAAGTGGCTGCTCATGGCATTGGGGTAAAGTGTTGTCATGGATCGAGTCATGGCTCACCAATAGGAAGCAGAGGGTGTGCATAAATGGGGTTAAATCGGAGTGGGGATCTGTAACAAGTGGCGTTCCTCAGGGATCGGTTTTGGGCCCGTTGTTGTTTATATATATAAATGACCTTGACGAGGGAATTTCTAGTGATATGAGCAAATTCGCTGATGACACGAAGATAGGTAGGATAATCGATTCAGACGTAGATGTCAGTGAACTACAGGAGGATTTAGACAAACTCAATTCCTGGTCAGAAAAATGGCAGATGCAGTTCAATGTAGATAAATGCAAAGTTCTAAAGCTCGGGAGTGTCCATAACCCAAGCACTTATAAGTTAAATAACGTAGAACTTAGCCATACAGATTGCGAGAAGGACTTTGGGGTGATGGTAAGCAGCAACCTTAAACCAAGACAGCAATGCCTAAGCGTACGTAATAAGGCAAATAGATTACTGGGATTTATATCAAGAAGTGTTAGCAACAGAAGTCCAGAGGTTATATTACAGCTTTATACATCATTAGTAAGGCCTCACCTAGATTACGCAGCTCAGTTCTGGTCACCATATTACAGAATGGACATAAATTCGTTAGAAAACATTCAGCGTAGAATGACTAAATTAATACATAGCATTAGAAATCTTCCTTACGAAGAAAGATTGAAGACCCTTAAATTACATTCACTTGTAAGACGTAGAATGAGGGAGACATGATCGAGGTATACAAGTGGAAAATGGGTATTAACAAATGGGATATAAATAAGGTCTTGAGGTATCTCTCCAGAGAGAACCCGCAATAATGGATTCAAGTTAGATAAGTTTAGATTTAGAAAGGATATAGGAAAGTATTGGTTTGGAAATAGGGTAGTTGATGAGTGGAACAGTCTGCCTAGTAGGGTTATTGAAGCAAGGACCTTGGGTAGTTTTAAATTTAGGTTGGATAAATTCATGAGTGAAAGGGGTTGGATTTGAGTGGGAATTGCACATGATTAAATAGAATTATCAAAGCTTATTTCTTGGATAGCATTGAAAATTAGGTTGAACAAATATTCTGTTAGTGGGATGGAATGTGAAGGACCTGCCTAGAATGGGCCAACAGGCCTGCTGCAGTGTTCCTCCTTTCTTATGTTCTTATGTTTTTATGTTCTTAGTATTAATTTAGTCATTCTACGCTGAATGTTTTCTAATGAATTAATATCCATTCTATAATAAGGGGACCAGAACTGAGCTGCGTAATCTAGATGAGGCCTTACTAACGATGTATAAAGCTGTAATATAACCTCTGGGCTTCTGTTTCTTACACTTTTAGATATAAATCCCAGTAATCTGTTTGCCTTATTACGTACGCTTAGGCATTGCTGTCTTGGTTTAAGGTTGCTGCTTACAATAACCCCCAATCGCAATTTCGCAATCTGTATGGCTAAGTTCTACGTTATTTAACTTATAAGTGCTTGGGTTATGGACACTCCCGAGCTTCAGAACCTTGCATTTATCTACATTGAACTGCATCTGCCACTTTTCTGACCAGGAATTGAGTTTGTCTAAATCCTCCTGAAGTTCCCTGACATCTACGTTTGAATCAATTATCCTACCTATCTTCGTGTCATCGGCGAATTTGCTCATATTACTAGTAATTCCCTCATCAAGGTCATTGATATATTATAAAAAACAACGGGCCTAAGATTGATCCCTGTGGAACACCACTTGTTACAGACCCCCACTCGGATTTAACCCCATTTATGCACACTGCTTCCTATTGGTGAGCCATGACTCAATCCATGACAGCACTTTTCCCCCAATGCCATGAGCTGCCACTTTCTTTAACAGTCTCTGGTGCGGTACTATCAAGTGCCTTACTAAAATCTAAATAAACAATATCGAATTCTTTATCGTGATCAACAGCCTCAAAAGCTTTACTGAAGAAGGCTAATAAATTAGATAGGCAGGAACGGCCCCTCGTGAATCCATGCTGAGTATCATTAATCAAATTATGGTTATCTAGATAGCTAATAATATCAGCTATAATTGACTAGTAATTTGCCTACAATGGAAAAATAAACATAAGCAGTATAATCTGATCCTTTATTGACAACGTTTCGCCCACGCAGTGGGCTTTATCGAGTCACAAACAGATCAACAGATCTGTTGATCTTATACCCTTTTTAACGTCCCTCTTAATGTCAGTATACTGATTTATAAGATGACCCTCACCTCTATTTATGCGCCTATAAATTCCTTTCTTCTGCCCTAAAAGATATTTGAACCTATTATTCATCCATTTTGGGTCATTTCAACTTTATCTAATTTCTTTATACGGGATAAATGTTCTTTGGGCAGCCTGTATAGTGTTAAGAAAGCTGTCATATTGATAGCTCTCTTCGTTACCCTAGTCCACAGTTGATAAGTGTTCTCTAAGCCCATTACAATCTGCTAAGCGAAAGTCTGGGACTGTTACTGAATTATCCCTACTATCATACATCCATTCAGTGCTGAAGGTAATTGATTTGTCCTAGTTTGCCAGAACCAAGTCAAGTAGGTTATTTCCCTTTGTAGGTTCTGTCACAAACTGCTTCAAAAAACAATCCTGAACTACTAAAAAGTCGTTAGATTCTAAATTCCCAGTCAAGAAATTCCAATCAATTTGACTAAAGTTAAAGTTTCCTAGAATTACTAAATTATCGTGCCTTGTGGCCTTAACAATTTCATCCCAAAGTAGTCTCCCTTGTTCCCTATCTAAGTTTGGAGGACGGTATATCACGCCTAAAATAAATTTTTCACACCCCTCTGAAAATTCTATCCAGACAGACTCTGTATGTATTATTTCAGACTTTATACCTGTTTTTATGCTTGAAGGATAGGAGTAAGAGACAGAGGGTTTGCTTTCCTGGGGCTGGGATGGAGGATATTGTTAGCCGGCTTGACAACATCATGAACAGTAATGGGATCAATCCTATTATCTGCCTCAGTGCTGGAGGCAATGATGTAGGCAAGCGTAGAAGTGAAGATTTAGTTAAAGGTACAGGACAGCAATAGACATAATTAGGAAGAATGGGGGGCGCCCTGTTATATGTGGCATTTTGCCAAGTAGGGGTGTTGGAAATGAATGGCTGTCCAGAGCGATTGGTATAAATTGCTGGCTGGACAAACACTAAGGATAATGCAGTCCCATTCATTTGCAACTGGGACCACTTCTATGGCCGAAGTGATATGTATGCCAGGGATGGAGTTCACTTATCCAGGGCAGGTGTGGATTTTCTTGCTATCTCAGTTGAGGGTGTTGTTAGGACTTTAAACTAGGATTAGTTAGAGGTATGGGGTTAGAAATGGAAAATACTGAGTGTCGAAATATAGATTTAGGCTTTGGTATGGGTTTAGAAATGGTAAATAATGAGGGTGTCAGGGAAACGCCTTCCCCTGAACAAAATATTGATGGAAAAATTAATAAATAGTAAACCGAAGGATATTTATAATGAGATGGTTTTTTCTGGATTTTAATATAAAATTAAATAGAAATAAAAAAGAAATATATCCGTTGTGGTTCAGGTCTGTTGGTGAGACAGGAGGTAATAACCGGAGAGGGGGAGAATAGATGATGGTTGTCTCTGTAGGTGGTATGTCTCCGGAGTAGATGTTGAATCTCCTGGGACCACTAGGTTGAAATACCACACTGTAGGTATCCAAAGGTAGACGAGATCTTCTGCAACACCCTCTAACGCACACAAGTTAGAAACTAGAGAGGAGTTGTGGAATTCCCGTTAAGTCCAGGGAAATCTTGCTCGTAAGTCATGCGTCTGTCCTGGAGAACCAGTCCAGCGGCAGAGCTGATAATAAAGAAAATATTCTGGTTACCATAAGTCTTAAAACATTTAAGATAGAAAAAGGTGTTTCAAGATGACCAAGTCACTACTGGTAACCAAAGAAAATATAATAATCAAACAAAAGAAATACTCCTGGTAGAGCGCCTTACCTGATTCGGAGAAGAGTGAAGGTGAAGTGACTTTCCACTCTCCAACCGACACCAGGTAAGAGTCATACTACCAGGAGTAGAAAGTAAAAACCCTCAGACAACCGGGAACAAGAGTTTAGCTCCAGCCCGCTAGATGGAATTGCTGGCTGTAACTCGTTAATAATGCTCCCGGCTGACTGAACAACCGTTACCTTATTTACAACCACTTTTCCCTCACAGAGGGTCAAAATACTGATTCAGGCTTTGATATCATAAATCTTAATAACAGTAATCGAGTAACACAGGGTAATGGTAGTAACAGAAATTGTGTAAAACAAAAGCTGAATGGGAAAAAGGTTCACAAGAAGATACATATAAATGTATTTTATACTAACTGTCGAAGCGCCAGAAATAAAATTAACGAATTACGTTTGGTAGCATGTGCTGGGAACTTTGATGTCATTGCAATAACTGAAACGTGGTATAATATAAGGAGTCGGGATATGATTGCTGAGTTCATATTCAGGGGTTTAAGTTGTTCCATGTAGATAGATATAATGGGAAAGGGGGTGGAGTTGCATTATATGTACGAGAAAATATTAATTGCTGCATAAAAGCAGGAAAAAAAATAGATGGATCATTAACAGAATCTGTTTGGGTAGAGTTCCTAGAAGGTCAAGAAAAACTGATTCTAGGTGTAATATACCGACCTCCAGGCTTGGATCATGATAGAGGGAGACTCCTTTGGGACGAAATTGTTAGGGCTTCTAGACACAATAACGTAGTGATAGTAGGGGATTTTAACTTTAGTCAAATTGACTGGACTTCTTTGACCGGTAATCTGGAGTCCAGTGACTTTATGGAAGTAGTTCAGGACTGTTTTCTGAAGCAGTGTGTGACGGAGCCTACCAGAGGTAATAATTTGCTCGACCTAGTCTTGTCAAATAAAGAAACCCTTGTAAATAATCTGGAGATCACTGAGGAGCTTGGCACAAGTGATCACAAATCCATTACTTTTAATATTAACTGGGAGTACGAGAATAGGGATAATACGGTAAAAGTTCCTGATTTTCGTTCTGCTGATTATATTGGACTTAGAGAACATCTGTCTAATCTCGACTGGGGTAATCTAGCTAACGATTACGATGGGATCTGCGTTTATGATCTTTTTCTTAATAATGTACAACGTGCACAGAGTATATTTATTCCCCAGAGAGAATTTAGGTCAAATAATAACGATCCCAAATGGATTAACAGGAGGTTAAAACATCTATTAGGGGAGAAAAGAGGAATTTATAGGCGCATCTAAAGAGGAGATGTTAATCTTATTGACCAATATGTCCAGTTTAAAAGAGAAGTAAAAAAGGGAATTAGAAAGGCTAAACGTGACTATGAGATTAAGGTTGCAAATGAATCAAAGACTAATCCAAAAGGGTTCTTTCAAGTGTATAGGACGAAGGTGAGGGAAAAGGTAGGACCTCTGAAAATTGGGAATGGACAGCTGACGGATAATGAACTGGAAATGTGTTCTCTATTTAATGACTATTTTCTGTCAGTCTTTACACAAGAAGACGTAAATGAGATTCCAGAAATTAACAATTATTCAGTTCCTGAAGAATTCAAATTAGCTAATATTACTGTCACGAGGGACATGGTTATCAAACAGATAGATAAACTGAAGCAAAATAAGTCCCCGGGACCCGACGAGTTGTTTTCCAGGGTACTTAAAGAATGCAAGATGGAACTTAGTCAGCCATTAACGAATGTGTTTAATACGTCCATCCTAACTGGTGTTGTGCATGAGATGTGGAAGATAGCTAATGTAGTTCCTATATTCAAATCAGGGGATAAGTCCATTCCATCAAATTACCGTCCAGTAAGCCTCACGTCTATAGTAGGCAAATTATTAGAATCAATTATAGCTGATATTATTAGAAGTCACCTTGAAGAACATAATTTGATTAATGAATCTCAGCATGGGTTCACGAGAGGTCGTTCCTGTCTGACAAATTTACTGACGTTCTTCAATAAAACATTTGAGGCAGTAGACAGTGATAAAGAATACGATATAGTTTACTTGGATTTCAGTAAGGCCTTCGATAGAGTACCTCACAAGAGACTCTTAAGAAAGGTGGCAGCTCATGGTATAGGAGGTAAAGTTCTAGCATGGATAGAGGCATGGCTTACCAATAGAAAGCAGAGAGTTTCCATTAATGGGGTCAAATATGAATGGGGATTAGTCACTAGTGGCGTTCCACAAGGATCAGTTTTAGGCCCATTGTTGTTCATAATTTACATAAATGACCTTGATGAAGGAATTACAAGTGACATGAGTAAATCTGCTGATGATACAAAAATTGGCCGTATGATTCATTCTGAGGAGGATACCAGTGAACTCCAGGAGGATGTGGACAAATTAATGTCTTGGTCTGAAAAGTGGCAGATGAAGTTCAATTACGGCCTTGGTAATGAAAATATCCCTCGAATTTATAAACTAGGCGAAGTAGAACTTGATCATACAGAATGTGAAAAAGACTTGGGAGTCATGGTAAGCAGAAATCTAAAGCCAAGACAACAGTGCCTAAGTGTGCGCAATAAGGCTAACAGATTACTAGGATTTATTTCAAGAAGTATAAGCAACAGAAGTCCAAAAGTTATTTTACAGCTCTATACATCACTAGTGAGACCTCATTTGGATTATGCAGCTCAGGTTTGGTCTCCTTACTACAGGATGGATATAGATTCTTTGGAAAACATACAGAGAAGAATGACTAAAATGATTTACAGTATAAGAAATCTCCCGTATGAAGATAGACTTAGAGCGTTGAATCTCCACTCTCTGGAGAGACGTAGAATGAGGGGAGATATCATCGAGGTGTACAAGTGGAAGATGGGCATAAACAAAGGAGATATTAATAAAATACTGAGGATATCGAACCAAGTAAGAACCAGAAATAACGGATTTAAATTGGATAAATTTAGATTTAGAAAGGACATAGGCAAGTACTGGTTTTCGAACAGAGTTGTAGAAGCGTGGAACAATCTTCCGAGTAGGGTGATAAAGGCTAGGACCTTGGGTGGCTTTAAAAAGAGATTGGACAAATATATGAGTGGGAGGGGCTGGGTTTGATTGGTGTCGTGAGTACGGGAATAAATTCTTAGGTAGTGGTGGATTTGATAAGGACATGCCTTGTATGGGCCAGTAGGGCTTTTGCAGTGTTCCTCCATTATTATGTTCTTATGTTAGAGTGCCACCCCACCCCCCTCACCCTGGATGTGACATTCAGCAGGCATGTCCCGATTTTTCATATTAAACCACGTCTCAGTTATTGCAAAAACATCAATATTACCCGCACTAGCAACTAATCTCAACTCGTCCATCTTATTCCTAGCACTACGACTATTGGTGTAATATACATTTAAAGACCCTCCTTTCTCTTTACCCTTGCTGCTCATTTCTGTTTTTTCACTATACCTATTACTGTCATTGTCACCTAGTGCCACTGGCTTTCCAGTATCCACCTTATTCGGCCTATTACTAGTTTCCCTAGAACTCATAACATTACTACACTGGGACTTCACTGTTTTTCCCCCAAAACCCATACCACTAACTATTTCTAGTTTAAAGCCCTAACAGCTCCCTCCACTGCAGTTACCAGTACCCCCACCCCAGACCTAGATAAGTGAACCCATCCCTGGCATACATGTCATTTCTGCCATAGAAGAGGTCCCAGTTGTCTATGAATGTTACTGCATTTTCCTTACAGTATTTGTCCAGCCAGCAATTGACACCAATTGCCCTGGACAACCATTCATTTCCAACTCCTCTCCTTGGCAAAATACCACATATGACAGGGTTCCCACCCTTCTTCCTAATTATGTCTATTGCTGACCTATACCTGCTAGTCAGGTCCTCACTCCTACGTCTGCCAACATCGTTGCCTCCAGCACTGAGACAGATAATAGGATTGCTCCCATTACCTCTCATGATGACGTCCAGACGGCTAACAGTATCCTCCATCCCAGCCCCAGGAAAGCAAACCCTCTGTCTCCTACTCCTATCCTTCAAACAGAAGGCCCTATCAATATACCTAACCTGGCTATCCCCAACAACAACAATGTTTTTACCTTCCTTGGTGTCGTTCGTCGTGACGTTCCCAGAAGTCGACTCACATTCATCGGGTAGTACGGAGAATCGGTTCGATGTTTCCACAACAGTTTCCTGGATCTTCGTTGATTCTACCTCTCCACCCGTCCTCTTGATCCTTAACTTTGTCCCATGCATTCCAGCCACTGTCCAGGTTCCTTTCTTGGCTTGAGGATTCTCAACAGGAGAATTACTACGAATCCTCTTGTTTTCCTCAGTCAGTCGCTGTATCTCAGTTCTTCCTTTAGCTGCTGGTAGAGTTGCTCTAGAGATGACATCTTGTTCAGATTCACAGAGAGCACACAAGACACGTCTTCACAGAGCTAAGTACAGGTCACCACTGAGCTAAGTACAGGTCACCACTTAGCTAAATACAGGTCACCACTGAGCTAAGTACAGGTCACCACTGAGCTAAGTACAGGTCACCACTGAGCTAAGTACAGGTCACCACTGAACTAAGTACAGGT
This sequence comes from Cherax destructor, assembly GCA_009830355.1. Lineage (NCBI taxonomy): Eukaryota > Metazoa > Arthropoda > Malacostraca > Decapoda > Parastacidae > Cherax > Cherax destructor. Next base: position 103,369 of record WNWK01002684.1, read on the forward strand.
CACCACTGAGCTAAGTACAGGTCACAACTGAGCTAAGTACAGGTCACCACTGAACTAAGTAGTTATCAGTCCACGTATTTCATTCAGCGCGAGGAGTGGTGGTGCGGGCTTGATACAACGTCCACTAAGAGATGTACTAACTACCCGGACTTGTCTAATTTGCTCGGGACGACGTGAATTATACGCTTGTCGGTGTTTTCATTTTGTGACTGAAAGAAATTTCCATGAAGATTTCCATCCCAGCAGGATCGTCTTCAGTCTTTTCAAGATGCCTTCCTCGGTGTAAGCGTTCTTTGCGTGAGCGTCTTTTGCGTGAGAGTCCTTTCCGTGAGCGTCCTTTATGTGAGCACCCTATCTGTAAGCGTCCTTTGTGTCCTTTTTGTTAATGAGTCACAAAATAAATATGCTCTCTGTGACCTTCCTCTCTAAATTAACATTCGAAATTAGCCCTGTTGTGAATGATTTAATTATTAGGAGTAATTACACGAGCATAAAATATGATCTACCCTACCAATATTTCAGCATTAATTAAGTTACCAAACTCAGCGTTGAAGTCCCACTTCTGTCTAATACAGTGATCATCTCTGAGCCAGCCAGCCAGGCAGCCAGGCAGCCAAGTAGCCAGCCAGCCAGCCAGCCAGGCCAGCCAGGCCAGCCAGCCAGCCAGCCAATGCCAGCCAGCCAGCCAGCCAGCCAGCCAGCCAGCCAGCCAGCCAGCCAGCCAGCCAGCCAGCCAGTCAGCCAGGCTAGCCAGGCCAGCCAGGCCAGCCAGCCAGCCAGCCAGCCAGCCAGCCAGCCAGCCAGCCAGCGAGGCTAGAACGGCACCGTCGCTCTGGACTAGGCAATGTTATTGTACTTACAACTTTAGGCTTTGTGTCTTATCTCATACACTGCGATAATACCCTATTATCTTTATCCTTAGTCTAGGTAGAAGTAGATAGTTCTCAGTAGATAGCAGAGAACTTGCAGATCTACACCGAGGCTGTTTTTCCTGCGTATTTCCCATGTACTGGACGACATATTGATCGTCGTAAAGTCCTTCTTAATCACTGACTTAGTATTAAGCTCGTAATCCATGTTACTTATTGTTTTGTATCCACTGCAAGTATTTTTATTTTTTTGTGGGGGGAGGAATAAACATTTGAATCCCACAATCACGACTCGACAGGTGTCTATCAATAGACGCTGTAACAAAACTGGAGACTAATCAGCACATACAATCCTCCGCTGGAGATTAGCAGACGGAGGATTGAGCCTACAGTATTCTCCGCTGATTGACCCACAAGGCTCCAGCGCTTCAAACAGAATAATCAGCACATTTATGTGTACACTCGTTAAAGAACATTCATACAGACGCCACATCGTTTGTCACTCAATCAATTCGTCCAGGGTTTGATTCTGAGGTGGCCAAGATGTATGGTCAAGCTCGCTTACACCTGCTACTCTTGTATAAATAGGTAATTACAGACACACAAATTCAGTTTTTGCTGCGGCCCTCAAGAAAGTAAGCAAGGACATACTCAGGCAGTCGTTTTTGTCTCAGTCTTGATAATCACTGCCAAAGTGTACAATTCTACTCGTTCATAAAGCTAGAAGCAGAGTATGACAGATGTAATGAGAAAGAAAAGCGCAGCTCCATCGTGGAGAGGCAGTTTACACGATTGCAATTCCCGGAAATCTAATTTGTGAGCAATTCCGACAGACGCAGCCCCAGCCCGGGATTGCTGAGTGGGCCCTGATGGATGTAACTCAACGAAAAGAAAAATATATACGAGAAATAATGCTTATGTTATTTGAACCCTGATTTATATTCTTTTATTAAAATGATATAGGGCGCTAAGAGTGCAGTGGAGCGTGTTGGGACTAAATAAACTCTGAATTAATAAAGAAGGAATTTTGTTGACAACTGTGAGAGCAGAGTGAAACGATTGACAAACTGGTGATGAACTAAGTGAAACGAAGACTTTTAGAAAACCAAGACGTTTGGGCATTCGTGTGAAGAGTGAGTTTAGAAAGTTCCACAGACCTTTTCTATTATTGCGTTATTCAGGTGAAGAATACCTGACACGACACTTGGGTGTTCTAAATGGCTCATCAAGACCAACTTGTAAGTATGTGTATAAACACAAAGTCATTCGCTGAAAGTTTTGTGTATGTGATAGAGCACTTGGCTTTCTTCCGGACACCCGTGTGACCTTATAAAGCTATCAATATGAAGTTATATATATATATATATATATATATATATATATATATATATATATATATATATATATATATATATATATATATATATATATATATACTATAAGAGTGAGTACGGAGAAGTGCTTCATGTCAACATGTTAAGTGTGTGTATGTGTGTGTGTACTCACCTAGTTGTGGTTGCAGGGGTCGAGTCACAGCTCCTGGCCCCGCCTCTTCACTGTGTGTGTGTGTGTGTGTGTGTGTATTATCATCTGAGAATGCTGCACAAGGGCTGGTTAATAAATTCATGGGAAGGTCTCACTCTATCATACTAATACAAATCACTGATCGATATGTTGTGCTGGTATAACAGCTGCTTCTAGGCATCTCCTTGTTCTATCTTCATAACTGGTTACCAGAGTAAACTTGTTCCTTTAAATCTATTCCTTACCTACCCTACACTCCTTACCCATCCTAGCTTCTCTCCTCTCACTCCTCATAACCTGTTTTCTCACCTTGCTGTCTCTCTACCACAATTTACTCCTCACAGATGAGTAAGAAAGCATAGACTGATGTTGATATGAAAGCGAGGAGATGTTATGGCTTACTTCTTACGTCTAGTGCTGTAGAATGGTAGGATAGGTGAGTACAAATAGAGAGCGTGTCTGTCTCGCGCCCAGCAGACGGAGGATCAAACCTCCACAAAGTATTGCGCTGAATAACCCAAATAGGTTTAGCGCTTAACATGAATTATATTATTATTTATTGTAGAATGGTAGCGTAGGTGTAGAGATACGGCCGATGACTAGACTCAGTTTATTAATTGAAAGGTGTAGGTATACACGGGGGCAGAGCGTGAGGGGACCCGGGAGCCAGCTAGGGGAGGACCTGTTTCGGGTAGATAGGCCGCCAGAGTGAGGAAGAAACATGGCTGACCAGCCCGACCTTGATAGGCCTATAGATGGCAGCACCGTAGTGCCGCACAGTTTGAAAGAGCCTCGGAATAGGCTGTTTACATCCGCTCGGCCACCTACCGCGTGTCGTCTCGACATGACAATACTGGCGGGCACGAAGGTGTAAACGATCAAACAAAATTACCCAGGGGAAACTGGCTTCCGGTCACCTGACATTTACATATAAAATCAGAACATTCCCGGTGCGGGCCGGAGAAAAAACTCTCCCGCTTCGAGGGTCGGGGAAGAGAAAATCGGCCTGCTCGTACAGCTGGACGGAGGACAGAACAAGCCGATATTGGCACAAGGACTATATTCTTCTATATACAGGTTGTCCACAGGGCCAGGCATCAACTTGACTGCACATCCATGAGCGCTGTACCATCCTCACATCTGCAAACAATGACTGACAGTAGCATTCCTAAGGTGTGACATTTAACTCAAAGGGCGATACTGCCACCTTATTCAGGCTTTCAAGACACACTGGGTATACTCACAATAACATTATTTCCATGGAATTCATTATACTACGGGTACCCTGCTAGAATAAATTTTACATATTTACATGGTGTTGTCCACCCTGACTCCATTATTTACTAGCTATACAATGTATGCACATTAATCCCCATTTCTGCAAGCAAACAATTAGCGTAGCTAGCGTAGGAGTCGGACAAGTCAGTAGGTATGTCAATGTCACAGAAATGTACTGCTGTCCGGGGTCTCAGGCCATAAGTATGGAGCCTTACAGGAATGTCATCTGTCGTAGTGGTAGCGGGTGAAGAACTAGACAGGTTGTCACTAGTTTGAGTCTGATTGTGGCTTTGCAATGCCCGCGATTCCAGCTCTGCTTCAGCTTGCACATGATCAATATACTTCATGTGGTCAAGGTGAGCTTCTCTGATAGTTCCGGTAGCTATCTCCCTCACCTCGAACTTATCGCCGCGGAGCTGTCGTAGGACACGGTAAGGACCGACAAACTTTTGGACAAGTTTATGCATACCAGGGGTCTGCGTCGGGTTGAGCAACATAACTTTGCAACCTGGTTCCACCTTACTTTCCTTAGCGTGGGCGTTGCGATCAGACGTGAACCTATCTGTGGCTTTTATTAGGTTCTCACGTACTCGCTGAAAAACAAGCTGTGTGGTCCGCATCTTAACTATACCGGTATTATCGGTGTCATAGGTTGGACTAGGCGGAGCAAACAGGATTTCGTACGGTAAACGCTTATCATAGCCGTACAAGGCAAAATGGGGTGTCTCGCCAATCGAGCTGTTGAGGGAAGAGTTCAATGTACACTGAACATCTGGAATAGCGTCATCCCATGTAGTACAACTCGGATTAACGGTTACTCTGAGCACCTCCAGGACTTTGCGGTTTGTACGTTCAGCAAGACCATTACTCGCGGGGTGACGTGGAGCTACTGGTGCTTGGTGAATGTCAAACCTGGAACAAAGGTCCTTCATCGTGGCATTTATGAACTCCGACCCATTGTCTGACAGGAGAACACGTGGGCAGGTATGACGGAGAACACGTGGGCAGGTATGACGGAGAACGATATGCTCACGGAAAGCATTTGCGACTGTCTCGGCCGTTTTGTCAGGGATGGGTACTAACTCGCAGTACCCCGTCAAGTTATCTACCATTACAAGCAGGTGTTTATTACCCTTCTCCGAGGTCGAGAAATTCGTTAACAGGTCGACAGAAGTTCTCTCCCAGGGCTCCTTTGTAATGGGATACTTCAGAATGAGATTGGGACCCGTGACAGTACCCTTGTGTTGTAAGCAAACGACACACTGGTGTACATACTTGGCAATTTCCGCTGCCATCTTAGGCCAGAAATATTTCATTCTAGCCTGTTTGATGCTGCGGTCCTTCCCGGGGTGCGCTGCGCCTGGGACATCGTGGATCAACTTGAGAGTCGCGGGTACCAGGGACTCCGGTATCACCAGTTGGTGTACGGTTCTGCCGGGGTCCACTAGTCGAGCTACACGACACAGTACTCCTTGATTGACCACTAAGTCTGTCAGCGGAACGGGCGACTTGACCGGCGGGCCACTGTTATGGCTTACTTCTTACGTCTAGTGCTGTAGAATGGTAGCGTAGGTGTAGAGATACGGCCGATGACTAGACTCAGTTTATTAATTGAAAGATGTAGGTATACACGGGGGCAGAGCGTGAGGGGACCCGGGAGCCAGCTAGGGGAGGACCTGTTTCGGGTAGATAGGCCGCCAGAGTGAGGAAGAAACATGGCTGACCAGCCCGACCTTGATAGGCCTATAGATGGCAGCACCGTAGTGCCGCGCAGTTTGAAAGAGCCTCGGAATAGGCTGTTTACAGAGACATGCGAGGACGAGAGTAAAGACGGACATCAAGGAGAGATGAATATCAGACATACAGACGGAGATAAAACTTCAGTTTTGACAAGCTGGAAACGAGGCCAGTAAGTCTCCTAATCCCGTGTCTTCAACCTTACAAATGTATTACTGATATTTCAGCGAGTTGAATCTCTCTCGTGCGCGGTCTATCCAAAAACAATCCGATCTCAGAGTTGCGGAATAGTGAAATAACCAGAGGAAGTTATGAGGCATCCGAGGCTGAGGCACAACAAGAGACTGAGTAAAAAAGCTAATTTATCTTTCACGTCCTAACAGAAATTATTATCTATTCAAACTAGAAAACAACTAAACAGTGGAACCATCGCGCAGCTGGAAGACGGCCAATTTTGTACGATTATAAAAAAGGGGAGTGGACAGGACGCCCTAAAACTATAGACCAGAATCTCTAATATGTACACCATGTTAGATAATGGAGAATACAAGATACGAGTAAGGAATTTCGAGAGCAGGAACTCCATTAGAAAACACTAGCATATTTTTTGAGATGGCGAAGGTCAGGAACGATAAAGACGGCAGGATTGTGTATTTATACAGTCAGGATGTGATAAGACGCAGGTGCAACAGTTAGGTATCTTTATTTCGTAACGTTTGGCCTACACAGTAGGCTTCTTCAGTAGGGTATAGCAGAGTTAGCAGCAGTAGAAATGTGAAGACCATGTAATCAGTTCATCACCCTTGAAGACGTAGTTTTGAGGTGGTCAGTCCCTCAGCCTGGCTGAGGGACTGACCACCTCAAAACTACGTTTTCAAGGCTGATGGACTGATTACATCATCTTCATATCTCTAATGCTTCTGCTAAACTATTCTATACTTGACTGAAGAAGCCTACTGTGTAGGCGAAACGTTTCGGAATAAACATATGTAACTGCTCCACATGTGTCTTACTTATCAACGTGTCTGTATTATATACCATTTACATTTTCACAATGTTTTTGATACTAACTCCCAGCTGATACAATCACATAATGAAAAAAAAGGCTTGGCTTAGATTGCGTCAGTTTGATCTATTTTTTTTCTACATTTATTTATAGTTAACTACCAATATTTTTTTTATACATAAGAGCGTAGCGTCTGGCAGCGGCGGGATACATCACCGCTGCTTAAATAGTGTGGAACAATACGCTCGTTATTTATATTGTGAGGACGAACTGCAGACGAAAAAAAGATTCTGGTGGCAGACATCGTACCTAGTCTGTACCCTAAGGCATACATAATTAATCACAAAGATTTTAATTACGTGCCCTATAATTTTCCCCGAGGCGCTAGTTCTGTAATTAGCGTTACTGCATCTCACAGAACAAGTTCCGGACTAATGATACGAATCATTCTGCGGCTCTCTTGTAGCGCTATTTTTATTACCAATTATTACTGAATTATCTAGAATAAATTTATCATCATTATTATTATTATTATTATTATTATTATTATTATTATTATTATTATTATTATTATTATTATTATTATTATTCTTACACAATACATCACATCAGAATACAGAATACGACACATGAAGCAAAGGACTACTAAAGGACACACAATGGCACTAGGTGCCAGCATTGATCATACTTGCAGTGGATCATATATTAAATATTATATGATAAACACCGGGAACGCATTACCTCCCCCGGCTCTCTTTTAGGAGCTCCCGACAGGAAAACGCACAAATCAGTTGACCTTAATTTCATTGTACACCGGTGGTAATTTCATTCCCTACGTACTCGTAAACGCTTATCAATTCACGAAACGAGCGAAATTACTTGCAAACTTTATCTCCGACTAGGGCAGTACCGGACGCTGATACTGGAGTCTGGCCGGGTGGCAGAGAGCTGCGTACGCGACGCAGAGAGCGCAGCTCCGAGTTTTGCCCCGGGCTGACATAATTTGTGTATACTCTTACATTCTGTGCTTACGGAGGGAAAGAAGAAAATGAGGCCCGTGGTTATTGTCTGGCAGGGAAGCGGTCAGAGCCGCTGAAGACAATGCTTCAGAGAACAATGAAGATATTTGAAGAGAAAGAAACATTCTGCAATGAGTCCTGATGTTTTCCCCGGAAGGCGAGGAGGGGGGTGGGGGGTTGGTAGCAGCCTTGGGGAAGGCTAATATTTACACAGTGCTGTATTATTACCCTTTACGGCTTACCTCATTGTTTTGTGAACATAATAACAACAATAATGTGACAGCTACAAATACTGAAAATTGCAAGTAATCTATCGTTAATGTGTGAGCTTTATCAACTCGTTTGACTTGATAAAGCTGTGTACAGAGCGAAACGTCATCATACGTTACTCTGCGTCTATGTTTCACCACACTGTCGACAGTACGACATTGTATCCACAACCTTGATTATAGATGAACAGTAAACAAATGACATATTATGCCCACTATGCGCGCTCTCTGGGGGAGGAGCTTCAACAAGTCTACACTGACCTCCAGACATCCTTGCAGGGATTTACATTTTTGAAGTACAACAACTTCCACAAATCAGCGGGTAAAATTCGTGAGAGAGGAGAGCAGCAGGACATCACGACGACAGGACATCACGACGACAGGACATCACGACGACAGGACATCACGACGACAGGACATCACGACGACAGGACATCACGACGACAGGACATCACGACGACAGGACATCACGACGACAGGACATCACGACGACAGGACATCACGACGACAGGACATCACGACGATAGGACATCACGACGACAGGACATCACGACAACAGGACATCACGACGGCAGGCATCACGATAACAGGCCATCACGACAACAGGACATCACGACAACAGGACATCACGACAACAGGACATCACGACAACAGGCCATCACGACGACAGGACATCACGACGACAGGACATCACGACGACAGGACATCACGACGACAGGACATCACGACGACAGGACATCACGACGACAGGCCATCACGACGACAGGACATCACGACGACAGGACATCGTGAAGAAAAATAAAACATTTAAATTTAATGACAACATAAAATGAAAACTCATTTGCAGAGATTCATTCTCTTTCTCCTCTCCTAAAGACAATTTAAAAAAGCAATGTAGCACCCGAGACGGTATAGCCCCAGATGTTTGTATATACATATGCATATTTGTAAGAATTTTAATTTCTCGTAAGCTTTGATACAGATTAAATATTTGTTTAAATTGACAAGGTGATAGAGATATCGTAGCCTTTCACGCATTTTTTACAGATGTTTTCAAGATTAATTTTTTTTAACTTTTTTTTTCCAGTCATTTTTGGATTTTAGTTACGAGAGCTTCAGAATGACGATCCACGATACCTTACTAGCTCTCCAGGATGACCTCAAGGTTCCATCTCAGTAAATCTCCCCCATTAAATTCGCCCCTCCCTCCCCTAAACATCTTATCTTATCTTCACTCCATTACACTATTTACCACTCCACTATCTGTTCCATCATTACACCCTCCATTTAGCCACTTTATCTCCTCACCGCACCTCCATCCTCCACCACAACCCTCCCTTTCCCTTCAATTAACTCCAGCCAAGCAGCACTTAGAGTGACTTTACGTTATAAAACACATCTGGGATTTGCTGGGATTTGAGGCGACGGAGGCAGAAACAAGAAAGGGAAATAAAAAATGGTGACATGATATTCATGTGAAGCACTCAAGTCAGTCAGCCCAAGTGTTGAAGACTCGCTTCTATGTCAGCACGAGGCAGACACACCCTAGCTGTACACACCAAGCAGTCATCAACAGTGACTTCAGTGACTTCTGTAATGTGTCTGTACAAAAAGATTTTTTTTTGTGCCATAATTGCGTTACCCTCAAATCTCTTAAGCTTTATACAGTCATTTCTTAATGAAAAGCTGACATATGTGAGATATTGACATATTTGGCGGCTGCCATACACGCGTACACAGTGGCCACTAGGCACACATGCCTAAAAGCATGCAGACATAGTCAAGATGTTCAGTTGTTATTCAGACTGAACATCAGAATGGGGGAAAAATATATTATAATTGATTTGACTGTGGATTGATTGTTGGTGCCTGACGAGGTGGTTTGAGTCTCTGAAGCTATAACATAAATTTGTGTTCTGGAATATATAAACTTGACGATTTTATGCTTCAGAATATTGTCCATAATATTACAAGTAAAAATATTTTTTCACAAAAATACAGAGTGTGTTCTTTGTCAGGCGAACAATTTAACTTGATGCTGAACAAATTTATGCGTAGGTTAAGTTTGTGCGGAAACTGTGAGGTGTTGTTACCTCCTTTGAGTGAGGTGTCACCTCAGGGTTTAACATATAAAATGTCCTCCTCTTGCCTCATCTTCCCATTCCTCTGAAGATATGTGTGTAAGCACATGAAAACTCACGCGTTTTATTGTGGTTTCTTTACACACACACACACACACACACACACACACACACACACACACACACACACACACACACACACACAGGTTGAGTTTCGTATCCACGTGCCTTGTATTCACCCTCATGTCAGGCCCCAACTTTATCCAGCGACCACTTAGGCTGGATCACTCAGCCTAGTAATGAGCCAGGAACCAGTCATCAGCAAGGACATCATCCAGGAACCAGTCATCAGCAAGGACATCATCTAGGAACCAGTCATCAGCAAGGACATCATCCAGGAACCAGTCATCAGCAAGGACATCATCCAGGAACCAGTCATCAGCAAGGACATCATATAGGAACCAGTCATCAGCAAGGACATCATCCAGGAACCAGTCATCAGCAAGGACATCATCTAGGAACCAGTCATCAGCAAGGACATCATCCAGGAACCAATCATCAGCAAGGACATCATCCAGGAACCAGTCATCAGCAAGGACATCATCTAGGAACCAGTCATCAGCAAGGACATCATCCAGGAACCAGTCATCAGCAAGGACATCATCCTGGTAAGTAACGGTGTCCAGTGTACCTGTTTTATTTACAGCGTCTTTCCCTCACCCCCGGAGGGGAACGTGTTCACCAAATCTTTGACAGTCTTGTGTTGTGCAGCTGGCAGGGTCTGGCTGAACACACTGACAAACTAACTAAAAGAGTCGGTCAAATATATATATATATATATATATATATATATATATATATATATATATATATATATATATATATATATATATATATATATATATATATATATATATAGGAGTGAGGAAGAACCAGTTGTGAGTGTGGGGAAAGTTCGTGAGGCATTGAGTAGAATAAAAGGGGTAAAGCAGCTGGGATAGATGGGATAAAGATAGAAATGTTAAAGGCAGTTGGGGATATAGTTTTAGAGTGGTTAGTGTTTTTATTTAATAAATGTATGGAAGAGGGTAAGGTACCTAGGGATTGGCAGAGAGCATGCATAATTCATTTGTATAAAGGCAAAGGGGACAAAAGAGAGTGTAAAAATTATAGGGGAATAAGTCTGTTGAGTATACCAGGTAAAGTGTATGGTAGAGTTATTATTGAAAGAATTAGACGGAGAGCAGGATAGCGGATGAACAAGGAGGCTTTAGGAAGGGTAGGGGGTGTGTAGACCAAGTGTTTGCAGTGAAACATATAGGTGAATAATATTTAGATAAGGGTAAAGAGGTGTTTGTGGCATTTATGGATTTGGAAAAGGCATATGACAGGGTGGATAGAGGGGCAATGTGGCAGATGTTGCAAGTGTATGGAATAGGAGGTAGGTTATTGAAAGCGGTGAAACGTTTTTACGAGGATAGTGAGGCACAGGTTAGAGTATGTAGGCGAGAGGTAGATTATTTCCCAGTAAAAGTAGGCCTTAGACAGGGATGTGTGATGTCACTGTGGTTGTTTAATATATTTATAGATGGAGTTGTAAGAGAAGTGAATGCTCGGGTGTTGGCAAGAGGTGTGAGGTTAAAAGATAAAGAATCTAACACGAAGTGGGAGTTGTCACAGTTGCTCTTTGCTGATGACACTGTGCTTTTGGGGGATTCTGAAGAGAAGTTGCAGAGGTTGGTGGATGAGTTTGGTAGGGTATGTAAAAGAAGGAAATTAAAAGTGAATATAGGAAAGAGTAAGGTGATGAGGATAACAAAAAAATTAGATAATGGAAGATTGGATATCAGATTGGAGGGAGGGAGTATGGAGGAGATGAATGTATTCAGATATTTGGGAGTGGATGTGTCAGCAGATGGGTATATGAAGGATGAGGTGAATCATAGAATTAACGAGGGAAAAAAGGTTAGTGGTGCACTGAGGAGCTTGTGGAGACAGAGAACTTTATCCATGAAAGC